>KB663832.1:13271675-13283444 GCA_000349025.1 Anopheles minimus | reverse complement strand
CATGACCGAGTAGGTCGTTAGGCCAAAGTAGAAGACATTATTGTTGACTTTATTATGTGACTATTAGTTTATTGACTATTTTTGTATACTATTTAAAACATACACATAAAGAACCACTGTTTATGTAAAACCCGTAGAAAAGTTTAACATATTTTAAAGTGCAAATAACGATTTACATTGCCAAAGGTAAAGAAAAGTTATTTATTCCAAGAACAGCAAATTACCTGCCTAAAACATTCGTTACAGCTCGTCGTTATAATCTTTTTTTTTGTGTTTCTGTGAGTTTTTGGCTGCTTTTCATTGCGTTCCGTTTGGTTATGGGTTTTTTGTCCACTCTTGTTCCATTCAGACGAATCTCCATCGTCGTGCTACGCTTCAAGCCTCCATTAATTACCATTAGATCAGGCGCAGAAGCTCGCCCCTAAGGAACCGGATGCCCTTGGGGAAGGATCCTTGGCGTACTGACGATTAGATTTGTGTCGCCATGTTACGTTTCTCATCTGTGTCCTTGGCAGGTGTTTGGTCTTTGGTACGCATTCATCTGCGCCCTAGCGCCCCCCGTTCACGTACCTTGGAGTCAGAACGAAATCGGAACTTCTTAAATTCTGTTCCACGTTTTCGCAAGATTTATCCTGGGCCGCGCACCTGGGCGAAGAATCTCGCTACATTAAATCACGAAAAACACGCTTGCTCCGTTTTGCGTGCAACCGAAAACAGGTCCCCGCTACTGAACACTGCCATCGTTCATTCTTCTTAATTGGATTATGGTTGTGAGCTGTTCCGACCGAACCCCCAGGTACACTCCGCCGAAAAAAAAACCTGTTGGGTGGACCTACGTTTCGGCTGTTATTCCTTGTTGTATTTCCTTTTTTATTTTTTGTGATGCTTGAACGATTAGAAGCAGAAACTTTATACGGTGAGGTGAAATGGTGAAAAAGGGAAGGATATTTTTGCACTTCTTTTTGAGCAGTGGCATCGGCATAACAACACGCGTTTTACCTAAAATGAATGTACGCCACCTGAAGGAAACGCAAATGAATGTAAGGACCAGAGCAAAACGGTTTTCTCACACCGGAACCGAAGAGAAAAAGATCCACATTTGTGCCACAGTTCCCGGTGGCACACGAACACCTTTAGCGGGGTGGTGAGCGCGACGCACACAGAAGTAATGGAGGCCTTCCGGCGCCCGGTGGCACAATCAACCTGACAAATGTTGATTATGTTTTAAATATTAGAACGAGCGCCGGGGCGGTTTTTGGGGGAAGGATAATGGCTTTCCGAGCGGGTAGACGCGGAGAATCAGTAATGGTTGGAACCGGGAAAACAGTGTAGTTGCTTTTCGAATCCACCCGGCAGTGATACGAAGTGACGGGTTTTTTATTTTATTTTTATTTTTTGGTAAATCAACTGTATTCGTGGCTTTTTCTAACGTGCACGATGGAAAGGGAAACATTTGCTTTACGCAGTAATGCGAAAGCCAAGATTTGTACTGGTTTTCAGAAATTCCGTGTGCGTACTCCAAAGTTGCAATGCGTACCGTGTGCTTGGTGGATTAATTAACATTTAAATATTTATAATTAAAAAGTCTACAAATGGTACTGGCAGTGACATAGAGATGTTGGAATTTCATTTATGCGAAGGATATAATTAGGTTGTTGTAGTCGCACATTACTCTGCAGCGGATAAACATTTGTTAACGATTTTAATTTCATAAGGGTTTTGGGAAAAAATGGAAATAAAATAAACTGGTGCCTGTGTTTGTTTGTCATGTGTTTGAAGAACAAAATTCGCTCTTCTATTTGAAGTTTGAACAATTAGGCATTAGCGCCACAGTAACTAAAAATAAACACAAATTGTGTAAATATTTTTAAATGTCCTTCTATGTTCTCCTGGTCTTAAAACCTTACTAGATTTATTGCCAGAGGTCATTAAAGTAACCGTTATTCGAGAAGTCCTTGGTACAAACAGGAAAGTTTCTTATTTTGAAAAAATACTTCGAATAAGGCTTTTAATGTATCATAATTAAACAATGTACGAATCTTTATACATTGTTTTGCGCTGTGTTTTTCCCTAAACCATACAACATATTTCACTCATAGGTCATTGAAACCACAAGATCTAGTTCAAGTATATTCTGTGGATAAACAAAATCCCCTCGGGAGGACACGACCCCAACAGTCTTAAGCAAGTGCAAATGATGTCGCCGTGATTCTGTGGACACCGACATTGCACAAACAGTAGGCAGAGACAAAGCAACTCCGACCCGTGCACGGTACTGGGGCGCACGCTGATTACATCTTATTACATTGCGCGATAGCCATCGGGCACGGGCTGTGTTACCGTGGACACTGATAGCGTCATAATGGAAATGCACGGATCTACCTTCACAAAGCACGAAACAACGCAAATCATGTTAGGGCACTCCATTGGTTGGGTATGCCGTGGGATAAGAAAACAGAACCAGCGCACCTGAGCATCCTGTAATCATATGATCCACCCCGAGCCAAGGACGGTGCAAAACTACGCGCACTTCGAAATATGCGTGTGCTGTGTTGCTTCGAGACAGAACCGGCTTGTTTGTGTGATCTTCCTTTCTACAACGAAAGGAGAAAAAAAAAACGGATGGACATTTTTTTCCACTTTCTGGAGATACGACGAGGTGTATTCATATTCTACCGTTGCCCTTTTGATGGTGATAGCTACAGACAGAGGCTTATCGGTGCTGCTGTTAAGCTTACCCGCGAGCTAAAGATATTACCGGGCAGGGGTTTTGGGTTGGGAGGAACCGCCGGCCAGGTCGCACAGAACTAATGGAGCCCGGTAATGCTGCGTTTGCGATTTACATTTTGATTAACCACTGCTCAGCGGGTTGCAGCTGCCGAGGTCAGATGCAACAATGTGACGCGAACGTCTAAATTTTTCATTTTCTTCGCTAGAAAATGGGTGGATTATGGCGGACCGGCGCGATAGCTGTGGTGGCGTTAGCTTTAGGGTAACTTAATTTGATGATGTCGCCCCGGTCGTGCTGATGGTTAGTTGCAGTTGATAATGGAAGATTTTTTACCCGTGGCCGCTAGTGGAAAGTTTGCCGAACATCGTGGTTGGGATGAAGATTTGAATGCCGTTTTATCGTAAACTTGCACCAAATAAAGCATGACATAAAATTCTACATAATTTACTTGTATATCTTCGTTCATTTTCATCATATTTTTCGATTTAAAGATTCAAAGTTAACCCTCTACCTACCAATCCCGCCCTTAGAGAACTCTTCCTCAGGCTTCAGAAAAATCAATAAAAAAATAGTAGAACATGATTTTCTGTTGCTTCCAATCAAAAGCCCTCTTTGCACCATTGCTACCGTTCATATATACACCTTGATCGTTTGTCTACTTCTATCTGTCAAACGCGACAGCGGTTCAAATTTTATGATTTTGAAGAAAAGTTCTTGGAAAAACTATTTTGTAAGCGATCGTAGCTTAAGAAGTTAAAATTTTCAGACTTTTTAAAGTATTCAAAAGCAACAAAATTTATTCATAAGTTCATAAAGACTTGTTCTTTGGGATGGATGTAAATTTTTCCCTGTAATTTCTATACCATTTACATATTTGTATTAATCTTATAATCTGCCTAGAGGTAGATTGGAAAGTTAAGCGAACTTTTATTTAGTATTTGCTTGTACCGCGAACTACTAGTACTGGATGTAGTTTTGTTTTTTAAGAAGTTCAATTTAGTTTCACAACGGACAGGCCAGATCTATCTAGAGTCATTGGGTATTGAGGAAGATGAAGGAGACGACTGTTTTCGTTGAGATGCCCAACCACGCCTTCAGGCAGGTTAACTTTTTTTTAAAGTATAAATCAAAGTTTCGTTTCTGTTATGAACTAAGGATGTCTTTTCAGATTCCTCACCTCAAAAACTAGTTTCACAGTTTTTATCACACCCAACACAAATTTGGGCAGTCAAGAAGATTGACTCGAGAAATCAATCTGAATTTCATCATAAACGGGGAATGATTAATGATAACTGCAAACACTTTTAAGTTTAAGTTTAACAATCTTTCAACAAATTGTTCTGAATTTGTATGAAAGTTTTACTGATACTTTTTTGTCTTTTCTTCTTCTTTCAGATCGAAGTTGCTGAGTTACGAGGCAGTGATCGTGTAATATAATAGCAAGCTTGTGCAAGATGATGAATTGAAAGTGAACGACCGACGTTTGTTGTTCCCTCATCAGTATAGAAGATGTTCGGATAAAACGAGCCACAGTACAACGCAGTGCGTGCCATTTTTGGAAAGTGCGCCTTCTCCTTAAACAGCACTTGTCACTATATCTATAGCTTTCGGTTTTCCATCGACCTCGCCCTCCTCGCCCACATTCCTTACCACAACCTTTTTCCGTTCTGCGCTCGTTTTCTTCGAACCGTAGTGCTTTTCGGTGGATCTCTCCAATCGGTGTATGCGTGTGGATCATTGTTGGCGGTTTGTGTGGTGACACGTGTTGGTAAAGCAAGCAAAAGCCAGCGTTTATGAGCGCGCTAAGTGTGTACGATCACGACAACAACTGCCCATCGCTATTCCGCCGCAAACGGTGTTGCTGCTGTCAGCGCTCCGACCCGACCGCAGCCACCAGCTAGGACCTGCGACGTGCACAAAATGGTGGCCTCACCACAGGAACGCCCGCGATCATGCATCCCGTCTAGTGTGCGTCACCGAAGGTCACACCAACCGGTCCACAGTCCATACCCGGCCATTGCACCACCGGATCCACATGCGAGCGGTGGTGGAAGCATGATGCCCCGGTGGATGTGCGTCGCGCTGGCAGCACTGCTAGCAATCACACTGCACGAAGTTGACGCGTCACCGAACGCAACCATCGCTAATGGAAGCGTTAATGGGCAGGTTTCGGGACGGCACCGCTACAACGTTAGCAGTGATGATCTAATTACGCCGGATGAGATCAATGCCGGTTTGCTGGAGTATGCGGCCGGACCACTGCCGTTGGCCGCGATGGAGGCAGCGAAACCGAAGAGAGAAAATGGCCGGCCCGCCGCCATCTACATGAACGAATTCGCCGTGTATATACCGCGGGGTGTTGACTTTGCCGACTCCATCGCACACAAGTACGGCTTCAGCAATCTGGGACAGGTAGGTAGGTGGGGTGGAGCACTCAATGCCCCCCCCCCCCCGTTTTCGCATTTAGTTTTTGCAGGTCGGTAAAGGTCAGCGAAATGGAGGGTATTGTCCGCGTGGTGGAAAATGATCATGCGACAATGATGCGGATGTGACAAAATTACAACACCATTAGACACCCATTATTGGCAGCGATTTGAAAGGCGGGAGAAATGGGTGGAATGCATTTTGCTGCATGGTTGTTTCGAGGGTTATAACCACACACTCAAACCTCCCCCTCCTAAGCCCATCATCCTTGCTAAAGGGTCGCAAGTGCTGCGCCTCGATGCATGAGGCCATTTTATACGTTAGTTTATGTGACAACGATTTGTCAATCCTCAACCATTGCCATCACGTCCGCAACGGGCCACGTATCCCACCGGGCATGGGTGGGCTGACAGGCAAATGAATATTAAAATGTATAATCATAAACCGTTTAGAGAGGGCTAATCGTTTAATAGGATTTTGATTGAGCGAGCGGCACATTTTGCCCCGAAGGGGTCGTCCATTCTGTCCTTTCGGGCGGGAAAAGAGTAAAAAATAAAAACGGACAAATAAAAGACTACCACTCGCCGGGCACGAACGAACGGCTGTGTTCAATGTTTGTGGGTTTCTTCTTATCCCTCCAGCGTTGGGATGCGTTCGGCAACGATAAATCGATGTGCTGTAAAGTAAATGCCCTTACTGTACGGTTGGCCATCGGGTTTGCTGATAAATTGACGCTGATTTATCATTTATTCAGGCACAGGCTCCGGTGTGAATATTTGGGCGTTTTTCGGGGTGAAGTGGAATATAAAACGGCTACCAAACGGCTGCTACACGGTATGCATTAAATTTTGACATAATCTAGAACGCTTAAGGGTGGCTCGACACGAAACATGATGTTGCGATTTTTTTTTCTCCTGTTTCACAAATTTAAAGCACCAACATATCCGCTTTGCAAATGAAACCCTGTACCCGGATGGGTCGCTGCGTCGATAATCTGGTCGACCAGGACACGTTTGAGCTATTATTAAAAGGTCGGGGTTTTTTCTGGCTTTACGGTTTTGTGCATTTTATATGCGAGGTGTACCAAGGTTGATTTGCCGGCAAAACCACCGAAGGACCGTTCCGATACTCTCCACGGAGAAACCATGTTCTAGTGTACTGCTTCTTGGTACGCTCGTTCAAGTTTGCCGTGCACTCAGTCTACTGTTTTGGTGAGTGTTGAGTGTCGGTCTGTTTATCCGACGTCGGAGAAAGCCTTTCGGACACGTCACGTGTAGGCTCTGTTGGTGCAAACCCATTCCTGGCACGTACCTCAATTTGTCAGCACCGTTCAACGCCTTCACATTCTTCTAGCAGTTTTAGTGATTATTTGTATGTGTTGATAGACGTTTGCTTGGTAGAGAATGTTTTTCCGTCGCAACGTTTTAATGGTGAGCGATAAACAAGACGAAGAAACATGTTTGGAGTTGATGATTTCTATGTATGTTCCACGAATCAATGAGAATAGTCAAGTTAATTCCGAGTACCATTATCAACACTTAATTTTTACTGACGACTCTGGCCTAAAGGGTAAAGCTGGCTGCACTATTTTCTCAAAAAACACCAGCCATGTAATAAACTCCCGGACAACACATCCATATTGTCCGCAGAAGCCATTGCCCTTTTAAAAGTTTCAGCGGAAATTTAAATTCCGACAAGCTTAAAGTCATATTTTTCGATAGCCTGCTAAGTCCTCTGGACACAGGGACCTCCACAAAAACCCACACATTCAACATTTCGAAGATCTCTTCGAAATTCTCGATGTAACGTCCTGCTGGGTTCCGAGTCATGTTGGAATTCAAGGCAACTATGTTGCAGACTTTCTCGTCAACCAAGGCAGAAGAAAACCGACAATTGACAACACCACACTATCCAAACAAGACCTTTTTCTTTGGACTGTAAATACCGTTTTCAGCGCTTGGAAAAATATATGGTTGGAAAATATAGAAAACCGTGTTTTCAGACATATCAGGTTCACTATTGGCCCATAGACAGACATCGACTCCAGCAGAGAGCAAAGAGTCCTATGGCGTCTTCACTGTGCAGTTACTGTGGAGTCACCATAACAGTCTAGCACCTCCTAGTTGAATGTTTGGGATACACCCAACAACGATCCACTAAAAAAAAGCTATTGGCATTTACAACCAAATAGAAATAATACAAACCATAGCATCTTAAACCCTACACTTCTAACATCAGTAGAAGATGCGAATGAAGTCATTTTGCTCAAAGTCTCTATAAACTAACAATCCATCCAATAAATAGGCCAGAGTTAGGATTTGAGCGATTGATGTAACAATCAATAGATTTGAAGCTATACTATTATATGAATGGATGAGTTGGTACATTCTTTTCAACCTGATCCTCATTAAGTGAACTTCCAGCTGAACACGTTTTGTGGTTCGGAAATGGCCACAAGTAGATGTGTTTTTTTTTTTTCGCTGGCAAGTCGTCCAACCAATTATGGACGCGGTGGTGGTGGTGGCGCAAGAACATTTGCATAATTTTTGCATCTCTAATCCACTGTGATCAAACAGAGCGGGCTCCTTTAATTAGTGACAAATTACTATTACCGCAGGTTCTTGAGCTCCCAAACTGCCCACGCGCTTTTGCTAGCAAAAAACGACTTCTATGCCCTCTCGGTTAGTACCAGATGCAAAGCCGGGGTGAATAAAAATTAGCTTCTCAGTATAACAAAAAACGAACCAGCTTGGCTAATTTAAAGTTCATTCAAGCGAGGAAGGATCTGTGATCAAATATTCGGGGTTTTCGGCGTTGGAAGCTAACACCCCAACTGGAAGGCTGTGCTATTGCATCCCGCCCTTTATGGAGCGGCGCGAAAGATGGAAGTGGAACAAATCAACATAAAAATGCCACGATGATGGAATTAAAATCCATCTCCATTCAATCGGATGTCCTTTTGTTCCAAGGGTTTCCAAAGATTTGCCCTACCCCACTGTCATGAATGTTGAATCGAACAGCACCGAAGCTCATTTGAATGCAAAATCGATTGACTGCTAATTACGAAGCCTTGGAAGAAAGGCGTAAGTCTCCGGAGGTCGTCTCTACGGAGGATAAGAGTAAATGTTGGAAATCTTCGATTTGGTTGACAAAATTTTGCATCCAATAGAAAACAACAGCAAAAAAAAAAACAAAGAAACACTGGTGTAAACATGGGATGGAAGAAGTTCCATCCTACGCGCGTGTATTTTCGTAACCGAGTAACGCCGTGCGTTCGAGTTCCATTGGTTCGTCGGAAGAGTTGAAAATTTAAATTCTGGGAACAGCATTGTCTGGTAGAACGGGCACGCTCGTACCGAACCGTTTGAAAAACGCCCTGCTAGACCTGCTTGCCGCACGGAAAAAGGGACGAAGATCGGCGCTGTGTTAACAACCCGCAAGTATCTGCGTCGCCGAGACAATGGTTGCTGATGGCGGAAAAACTTGTGCCATACCAATTAAACCGTTTTCGGAGAAGCCAAACCAAACCACTCGTCCCCGGGAACTTTCCGGGGACTTCTCAGCGGGGATGCGCGGCTGATACGAATTGCTTTCAGTACCACTCGATGGTGTCCTTTTTCCGGATTCTGCCGATGCCGGAGAGATTGACGCTGGAAAATGGCAACAGCACTCGAGTGAAGCAAATTCCAGCACTACTTGAGACTGTGTTACTGACGAACTTTGGCGTCATGCTAGGGAAGGGGTAGTTTTTTTTGTTGGAGGGGAAGTGTTTGCCCCCCCACCCCCCACCCCCTCACCACGTTTGTTTTGATGGTGGAATTGGTTGGAAGGAAATAGTTGAAACACATTTCAATTCGCATGCTAATGGAGAACTTTGACTGTTCTGATAAGCAGCTTCTTTGTTAAATAGAATGCGTTATGAAAGCGCGAGAACTAATATTCTACGTCAATTAGCAGTGAAGAGCAATAGTTAGAATTTGATGCATTTTATTGTTTTTTTTTTTTTTTGCAATTTGTTAAAATGAATCATATTCTTGACTGTTCGAAGAAACAAAGAAGTACATTCTGTCACAAAAATACATGGAATTGTTCAATATAAAAGAGAATCTCATATGTATTTTAATTTTTTCTGTACTTTCCATACTTTACTTTCTGTTTTCCATAGTTGTCCAAATTGTTGGCGTTATATGTTGATTAGTAATGACTTGACTGGGAAAAAAAGATTGCGTCTGTGTATTGCTTCTTAAAGGCCAATTTTGAAAGCGAGAACCTAAGTTCTCCATTCTTAGAAGATTCTTCGAGAGTCTTCTTAGAACAGACAGAATCTTAAAGATAATTTAAAGAATTATTCAAATAGCGAAATTTCGGTACGTATCCGTATGATAATTTGTTAATTGATGTTATAACTTTATTTATTAATGTTAAGTATTCGTGTATTGTTTTATCAATTAACTACACATCTTTCATCAATCATACATTTTTAATACAGAAACAAAGCACGTAAGTGCAGACATAATTTAGATCACTTGAAATGCATTATTGATCCTTCAGCACATCCGTAGATTCTTTCCCGGCAGAGCCTTTTGTAGCGCTTCCAATTATTTATGTTTATTAACCCATTTCATAAAACGCCCTGCGCACATAATCTTTTCATAAACTTACCCAATTATCGACCTTCCAATGGACCGCCACAACCCAGCCACCATTACGAAAGGGAAAAGGGTTATAAAAATCAAACTTAACCCGGCCACCTCCATCGCATCCGACGGCCCATCGATCGGTGGGAGCATGCCTAAGTGCCGCATCCAAACACGTTTAACGGTGCAATACAGGTCATAAGTAAATTCATCACACCAACACCAAGGTCCGCCTCCCGCTTTGCCACCGAGAGTGCTCGATGCTTCGTGCATAAATGGCACCATTACCGTTTAACCCTTACGAACCCACTAAAAATGCCATCCCTTTTGCCCGGTTTCGACAGCGACAACGGCACCACTACGAGCAAACCATTGCCATCATAGTTATGAGAGAGCAAAAAAAAAACTTGTCTTACTCGGTTTCGGTAGACGCTGGAACCTTGGCGCTTCCGGTGCGAAATTTCCACCCTCACCGGAAGTTATACCCCAATGCCACTTTGTTGGTGTTGTTTCCCCCCTTCCCAACACACACGCTCACACATCCGGCACAACGAGTGTCTTGGCGTTCTCGTTCGCAGCAAAACTGCGCCACTTCCGGTGGGCGCCAGCGATGAGCGAATATGTTGGCAGGTTACGTGACTGGGGCGCGCACATATAAAAACAGGCAAATAAATTTATTCAAATTAGACTCCCTGTTCGGTGCAAGGTAGCCCGCCCGTTGTCACCGATGGGTGGTGAGATATAAGTTGAGAATTACTGCTCATGTTCGGCATTCTTGGTGGCAGCTCTGTTCCCCCCCAATCCAGATCCAGCCCGACATGAAATTAGCACCCTTTAGCTGCTCAAACATGATCATATGGTGTTTTCATTAACTTTTGGACTTGTTTATCCCTATCTAACAGACGCTTGGGTTACATTCGTTGGAACGTTTCGTCATCATTTCGCTCAACTTTTTCTCTCGCTGCACAGAGCGGTTTTGCGAAACGCTCAGCATTTGCCGTTGTTCTATCAACACGTACCAAAACGAAACGTATCGTCACATACACTAGACAGTTGGATACGTTCCAGGGTTAATGTTTATTTCGAGTCTTTACCCGCTCACTTTCCATCACAGTTCGCTGCGGTATCGTTTTGGGAAGGTGACGGCATATGACGCACCTATGACGACAGACGAAGCCATAGTAAAGCAACAGCGACAATATTATAAGCCACTTTAAAACACATAAAGACACACATAAAGACATCTTTACAGCGTGATTCTACATCTACGGGCCAATTCACCAACACCAGCATTTATAATCGTCCCGCCATCGCATTCCCCAGTGCAGAACAAAAAGACACATTTGAGAAATATTTCCCCAAACGTGTGCATGCTTTAATATAACCACCAAAAAAGATCGTGACCGTGTTCGATGGTTTGGGGCCCAGCAGTTAGCATAGAGACAAGCAACAAAAAACTACTTTTTTCGAAAATCCTAATGAGAAACAAACAAAACACACATGCGCGCGTGCGCTTACAGCTTTGCAGCTGAAAGCATTTTAATGTTTCCACAATTCTCGTTGATTTTATTCCGCAAAAAAAACAGCACATACACACACTCAAACATGTGGCAACTAGTTCGTGTTGAATATCCCTAGAGGATTTGTAGTTAGCGTTGTGGAAAAACTCATTTTTACCCCCTTTTTCCTGGTTCATCCTGAAGTATTTGCAGGCTTTCGTTTTATTTCCCTGCATCGTTACGGGTTTGCTGCGGGTGTGCATGTGCACGAACAAGGACAGAAGACAAGGATTATTCGGTTTCCCGTGTGTTTCGTTTCAATTTCGTAACCGCATCGTTTCGTACGGTTTAAAGAATTCATTAAAAAATAGTAAGAACCATTTTTCTTTTTTTTTGCCATTGTTGCTAGCACACCGTAAGACATGTTGCCGAGATTTAAAATTCAGCTGTGCTGTTATTAAATAAGCTTTCTTTGTCG
>KB663832.1:13223937-13258710 GCA_000349025.1 Anopheles minimus | reverse complement strand
TGTACACATGATTTCGCCTGGCTGGGTGATACGCTAACTTATTTGTGGGCGTGGGCATGTCGCCTTTACTGCTCAAACGATTTCTTGTTTGAGTTGTACACAAGCTTCTATAGTGCTGACTACCTGTGCTAAACGATATTCATATTTTTTAAAATGTGTTTATATAGAATTGTAATTAAAAATATTGCAATCACAAAAAAAAACGTAATAACATCCAAATCATACGGGGTTTTTGCAGAACATTGTTTTAATGTTGATTACATCGCTCGAAGGCCTTTTAAAACTCAGTAAAAAATTATAGTGTGCTTAAAGATCATAAATACAACAGAATAACTAACTTTTCCATTTTTTTCCACATATTAATGGTCTTTTACAGTCCGTGACATAATTATATCACCACTAGTTGCTAATAACTGGAAACGTAAAAGAGATAGGTAAAATTATGTTCTGCAAAGTTGCGGAGAATAAAAAAAAACGATTTTTTTCAAATTTTCACGCACACTATCGCATTGCTCCCACGCTATCACATAGCACAAAATTGTTCCATGTAACGTGGCTATAAGGAGACTTGGGAAAAAATCGTTGTTTCGGATGCAAATCATCATTTTAATATTTAATTGATGTAATTAAAATTACATAAGGGAAAAAATGACCTTTCCGAGATGTAAATCGCTTGTGATGCGTAGTGATTTTTGATTAATCAAAGATAAGAGAAAAAATCAGGCATATTGAAGAATAATGGGGGATATTCACAGAACACAACATAAATATGTTTAACGACCTATTTTTTTTATATTTTTTTTTTTATTCATAAATTACGGCCTGATTTAACGACCTATGAAAAGTACAATTTTTGCGTACATGGCAATCTCTTTAACTTTTCCTAGTAAGTTACTTTTACTTTACTTATTAACTAAAGTAGTGACCTTATGGAATATATTCATAAGAAATGTCTCTAATTTTCTGCTTAAGATTTCTTTGGATGTTAACAAGAATTAGCAATTCAAAATACAAAAATCATTGTTTCAGTGAGAGATAACCGATTTAGATGAATTGCATAAATAGAAAGAATTCTTAATTTGTGGCAAAAGAAAGTTTTTGTTTGTGCGTCTTATTTTCTTTTGGTCCCACAACGCCCGCACAAAGAAAAAAATAATATTCCCTTTACGGACGACTTTCCATAGTATCACGCTTGCACCTGAAATCACCCCATTGGGTCTTATGTGTGCTATTAGCAGTGAAGGATAACACCACTTCACTGGTTGGTGGAAATCTTGCAAGCACAAAATCAATCTCACCCGTCACATCAATAACCGATATGGAGCTGCTCCCGAAACAGCTTCCAAAGAAACGGTTGAAGTTGAAACAGTAACCATACCCCCTGGCTGATGTGAAGAAAAATGAGCATTCCCCAGTGATGTGCGAAAGCAAACATTTTTGAGTAAAGTTCCGTACGGGTTTTGTCGGCTGAAACCCATTCCACATGATTCAACATACAAAGGCGGTGTGCATACGGTTTGCAAACGAACGAACCCGTCAAGAAGTGCAGGAAAATCTGTTTGAAAAAAAAGGAATATAAATCGCAAGCAGATGTCAGGTGTCGAACGGATTGAATGATGTCATGAGTGATAGTGGGATTGAAAACACATAAACCCAAGCTGGAATGGTACGGGACCGGTTTCTCTCTGGGGGGGTTTGTTTTACGGTGAATGAAGTGAAAGGGCGTAGGTGCCAATGTTGCAGATTGTTGCAATCCATTCGGATCGGTAGCTACCGCCGCAGTGCCAGAGATGAACCGGTAGTCGCAATGAAGAGTCCCCATTGACTTATTTTGGCTCGAGCTGCTTAGTGATTGATGGGTGAAGCAGCAGGGAAAAGTGTAGCTGTCTTATGCAATGTACTGGATGGGTCCGTGGAGAATATCGGAAAGAAAACTTTTGTTTGTTTTGATGCGCTATACATGTACCGTACGACCTAAATGTACACTGATGTGTCAATATAGAAGTGCAAGTACTTCTCGTTGATAAAGTGATGAATGTTATATTTTATTCTAAAGGTCATTTGTAAGTCCTATTGTTTCAAAATATTTGTGAATGGTTTACGTATTGGTGTTCCAAAGCTGTTCGATCGTTCAATATATTTAGAACTAGCAAATATTCCGAAATAATGTGACGATAAAGATGCAAGTTCGTCTTATTTTAGCAGTGAGAGTGCTTTGATTTTTGCTTCACAATTTTTAAATATGTATCTAACTTTAGTAATTAAATTAATACTGCTTAATTACACTATTAGTGCCTTTCGCTCACTCAAATTTAAAATACATGAAAAATACCTCTATATTTACCTCACATTGCTTAATTCCCTGAAACGAAACATTGTTTCAATTTCTTTCCTAAACATTTAGCAGGTGATTCTTTTGCATGCTTTTCTCAAAACTGCGAACGTGTATCCAACCGTGACGCACTGCTGATTTGTTGTTCATTAGTGTCTGTACTTTTGCTTAACTCCGATAACCGTACGGTACGTTTCGCTCTTCGTCAGCGCAGACGACATCGCTGCGTAATCGAAAACTGATGACCATTTTCATCACAATCATCTTTCATTTTGTGCACTCGCTCGTTCGTTCGGTAGGCATTTTCCCCGCATTCGTGGAAACTCTGCCCGGATAGCAGGATGGAACGAGATAGAAACCCCCGATACAACACCCTAAAGTCTTAAAGACACATCTGTCTTCCGGTCGTAGAGACCGGTCCGTTCCGTGTTCTGTTTTCGTTCTTCTTCTTTTTCTGGCGCTCTACTGTCAGCCTCCGAAGAAAGAGGTCATCGACGGATTTATGCGTTGTTTAGCGTGCGCCCAGCAAACGCTGGTGGAGGAGAAGCGCGACGAACCAGCAATCGAAATCCTGCCCCGAATGGCGCCGCTTTTTGGTGTCTGGGCAAATTGATGGCGGCCAGGACACGAGGCGGCAAACGGGCGGGGGAAAAAGCGAGAGAGATCGGCACATGTTTATTAATGATCCGGTATCGAGAACACCAGCCCGCCATTCACTGCCGTTCGTCGTCACGGGTGGGAAAAATGCATGGCAGATTTTCGGGCAGGGGCAGATAAAGAAATGTTTCGTTTTCTTCCCTCCGAGTATTGTCTCCGAACGGGGGCTCGGATGGTTCGTCGGTACGCTCGATGCTCGATGGTCAGGATAAGATTTCGTCCGCACTGTCGCAAATCGTTTGACAGGATGTAGGATGTCCCCTGCAAGGATCGTAATAATCAGGCCTCTTCCATCGGTCGTTAGCAAAGGACCGGCTGGTTCCAACGTGACGTCCTTATCGATGTCAGGCATGGTTGCTGATGAGCGCCACCGGTGATTGCATGCTCGGAGAGTCATGTCGTCAATTGATAGCAGAAATGACGAGGCGTCAGGAAGTTTTCGACCGAATTTGGTTATCTCCAGCATCCTACTGGGTTCATGACAATACGACTGAGATTCCCCCTTCCACAGTCTATACAATCAACTTCAACACAAGTTGGTCTAGGATTTTGTCAAGCTTTTGAAATTCACGATTTGTCTGTTCGGTTTAGCGGTGAACTATATTCCCTGCGGCCAAGCTCTCTGTGGGTCAATGAAATATTGCAGATCAAGGACAACGTCTGAATTTTAAACTAATGATAGTTCAGGGCCACCTGATCGTTTCGTTTCTTCGGTTAACCATTTACAGGCGTAAATTGAGACAAGAGAAAAAAAAACATCTCCACGCTAACACATGTTTTATTCAAATGTCAAAAAAAAAACGGCAAACTCCGCATCTCCATACAAACGATACCTTAATGGAGGCACACTGTTTTTGTTTGTTGCGTAATGACGCATTAATTATCTGAACAAACAGCGACGCGAAAGACACACCAAAAGGAAATGAAGAAAGGCAAAACACAACGAACAATATCTTCTCGTTAAAAAGTAGCCCGTTTTGGGTGAGTCAGTAAACTTGGGCAACAAGTTAAAGCGTTTAAGCAGTCACAACCGTCTGGCACGACGGTGAATGACGCTGATACTGTAGGAGCGATCAACTCGGGGCACGTATGTATGGTCCGATAGCTTACGAACTGGTGGGTAGCGCCAACAAGCTGTGTTGACCGTCCGTTGGCTTTGGATTATTAATCACTGCCACCGCACTGCTCTTATGGTTGCTTCCTGATGGTTGTAGTGAGAGTGTCCTACCTGTTTTTTTTTCTTCATTTTAGTGGTCTTTTGCGGTTGTGTTGTCGTTTGCTGATCTGATCCGTACGAGAAACAGTATGACGTCATATAACAACACGGGGTGGGTGTTGAACGATGCTGTACGTTGGTTGCTTGTGTTACAGGTGTTCATTTTGGGCGAAATATTCCAAGCATATTTTTCGTTTCAGTCTTGCAATATCAATTAATTTGAAATATAGCTCAAGAGTCACAATGTAACTTTAGTTCGTTTCAAAGATGCAATACGGCATTAAAGTACCTTATATAAATTTATAAGTTATGATTTTTGGCGGCCGAACCGGACCTCAAACGGCAGGACCGGGGTTCGAACCTCATCCGGACCGTTCCCCCGAAGTGAGGACTTTCTATCCTACTACGTGGTATCAATATGACTAGTATGCCAGAGATGGCAGGCATGTAGAATGGCAGTAGCTCGGTACGCCAAAGAAGAAGATATACAAGTTTGATATGTTTATATTTGTTTAAAATTTTAATCTTATTCTAAAATTTGCTTTTTTGAGTAAATGTATAACCTTCTAAAATTAATTTAGCTACGCGTATTATCAGATTCGTATCCAGATCTGAATGGTGAACTCATCAACACCTTCATTTCACCTGTGCTTGGATGTGAAAATTTACAGCAAAAATGTGTACATGATGTCTCGCGTGAATTCCATATATCACCATCCGATATGCTCAATTATCAGAATATTTTTATAATTCTGTTCTACATTATTTTCATTTTGTGGTCATAAATATACACAATATGCCCATAAAACAGGCTGTCCAAATAATGAGATGGGAAAATAAATTAACTTGATAAACGTACCCTTCGTAAAGTAATTTATCACTGGATTAAGGGCAGAAAATGGAATATGGTCCGTTTTTGAGCCAAAAAAAAAACGCTTCACTGCTTATCCGGCGATGATGACATTATCAAATTTACACATTATGAACCCGGTCAAACTTATAATCCTCCGGCCAGTCGGACCACTCTCGGTCACCTCCAAGCGCACCGTTCCAGTACGCGGTAAGCCGAGGCCTTTTGAGGGAGGAACCAATAAATCAATTAAAAAGTCATCACCCCAATCAGGATCCTTTGACACTGTTGGCTGTTGAGTAGCCGGTGCCAGGAAAAAGACATTTAGTTGATGTCTGCTCCCTATCCCCTTTCGCTAGTCCATTCATTCTTTCACCCACCCAAACGGATTTCCTAATCCGCTTGGCGTTCTTTAAATCCTTCGAAAGTCGACGACAATCTGGGCGATTGGAAGTCAGTCAAACTTTCAACGCCAATTCGTTCAGCTCGCGAAGGTTCCGGAAGGGATGGAAGTTGTAGAAACTGTGCTCCATCCATCCTGAGCTGATCCCCACAGATTCAGCCTTGGGAACGGCTGGAACGGTGAAAGTAAAAAGTCAACTTTCGCTCTTACACACTCACTCATTTATGTACATATACACACACACGCTTTCTCGGTTTCTCGTGAACGTGACGAAAAACTTTTCTACCAGACCCCTACCCAGCCGGTGGTTCTTGTTACGGCTTCTTGTCACTGCTGTTAACCCTCCCTGAGGGCTAGGCTCTTTCTTTGCGGGCGGAGAAACAGTCTGCACGGTCGTAGGGAAAAGGGACGCCGATCGACCTTAACCATCTTTCAATCTAATAAAACATGATTAATAATTCAATCAAAAGATCTTATCAAACTTTTACAGCTCCTGTCTTTCTGCACCCCCGATGGGGCAGGGCTGCCAGCGGAAGGAACTTTTTTTTCTCGAGTTACCTTTAAGCTGGGGGAAGCATTGGCTTAAGATATTAATTGCGGCGTATTGGCGAAATTCATTCATGCAGTCTGTGTCCGAGTACAGCATTACTTTTAACTTGCGTTCTCCACCAAAGTATATCACTCCAATCACGTCCGCCGCGCAAAGGAAGCGGATCATTTCGGGAAGCAGTCGTGATAGAATTGATGGCGCTCACTAGTCTACTGATTACTGCAGTGATATTTGTTTGGAACAAGTAACGAAACTTTCCTCGGGGATACAAATACCACTAGCACCGATCGAACGTACGATCTGCTGAACCCCGAACCATTATAAGAAGTTGTCCAACATCCTATTAGTGTGTTCTGATTACTTTCTTCGACCTGGCGGCTAACCAATGGAATTGACCGATGATAGTTGGGATGGTTCACTGGGTACAAAAGGTTGATCCGGTTACATAGCTACCATCGGAGGGTTCGGAATGCAAGATGTTCCACTGTTTTAGTTCATAAAACAAGTTGTCGACATCATTGCTGACAGAAGGTGTCAGGGGTTAAACCCTGATTTTCTTGTTTTTAGCTCGTACATGATAGCAACTTTTGACCGTTTTTATTTGTTCTTTTTTCTTCAAAGTGTAAGTGTCGTATAGATGATGTACTTTGCTTCTTCCTTGCTGGTCTCAGATGCATTTCATGATAATTAAATGTTTTAATCTAATTTATAAAATGCATTTAAATAAAAAATCTAAACAAAACAATATTTAAAAACAGGATAACATGAACGTTTGGGAACTCTTCTATGCTAAAGATGAAGTAAAACTCGTGAGTTATAAATGCTGCTAAATATTAAATGGCTATTATGGCATATGTCGAATAATAATAAATATTTTTGGGAGCCATGAACATTTATAATAATGTAAAAGAATGGTTATGCTATTCATGTTAGTTTTCGGTTTTTCACTTTGTATGCCCATCATTCCTTCCAATGCCATACACAGGGAAGGAATACACAGTTACATGTTGGCTTCTTCAAACTTTTTAGCCAATTTTAAACAATACTCCCCACGATAAAAATATTAAAGCATCTTGCTTAATTCTCCTGCTGTTACCAGTACTTACGCTCGGGAAACGAGAGTTATGTCTCTTTCCACGGAAGGGACGAATAAAATCAAAAGCCAAAACACGATATGATGTGAGGTCTTATCTTCTCTCGATTCGTTTTTACACTCATCGCCTTCCCCGTGCTGTTTTGCCGTTTTTTTATAGAACAATATACAAAAAGAGGACAAAAAAATCCACCACAAGAAAAAAAAATTGCGGAAACCATCTTTGTGTAAGAAAAATCTTTTCCCTCGGGTGCATGGAAATTTTCTACCGGCTGCTGCCTGAGCAAAAGTTGGAACTTCATGTGTGCGTGAGCGTACGCCATAAGGCTGCGCCATTGGAGCTGCCACTGACATGGGTTTGGATGGGCAAAGTTTCCAGCAGTTGCACGGGAGTGGAGCACAGGGAGTGTATGAAAAGTCTTTTATGACAGTTCATTATTATCCTTCGAGTTATTCTTGCCATTACAACGGCGATATCCGATCCTCTTGGCTTAGTTCACCGACGTAGGTCGACTCCATTGAGATGAGAGAGTTTACCTTTTTTCCTTGCTTCTTCGTTGGTTTCTTTCCCCATCCCCCCCCCCTAGTTTCGTGCCAAGGATTGTCGTTGATGTTTCTCACCAGTGTTTCTCCGACTTTTCCCAACCGTTCGAGGTTCGTTGTGTTCGGTTTCGAATGTTTGTGAAACCGTAACTAACGACCGCCGTCGTAGATTATTCCTTCGCGCCACAAACCGGGTCACAGGGGTGTCTGTCTAGGTTTTCCTCGCTTGTGTTTCTCCCTCCTTCTAGCTTCCCCGAACGGTCACGAACATGTCATTATTTTCCCGTTTCGCTTCCGTCTTTCGCTTGCGCCACCCGGACAAGCAATCCCTGTTGACCGTACCTATCTATGCGCTCCTCCACAGTCGGGTGTGGGAAGGTTTGCATCACTTTATATTTCTCCGGAGGTTCCGGTGTCGACAAACGTCGAATAGGGGGTTCTGACATCTTCCTGCTCCATAGTTGTCAACGGAGATCTTTTTGCCATTTTTTTCTCTTTCACCTTGTTTCTTTGTTTGCTTTTTTTTACATTTTTTTAGCAACTTAGTGTGTCCTCGGATGCTTTTATAGTGCTAATGTGAAATAATATGACCAAATGCTATTACAATAAATGTGTGACACGCGCAGTGTGCCCAACCTTACTTCAATATTCACTTGATTCATTCATTTTAAGTAGTAGAAATTATCATAAAAAATGTAATGTTTTGCCCTTAATTAATAAATTATTAAACGCTACGCCACCCTGGTTTTTGCACCATGATGCTGTAAACAAGTCGGAAGGAACATTTGGGATATTATCAAGTTTTTAACCACCATTTTCGACTTGGAATCGTTTTATAGCTTTAAACTTCTTCTCGATGGAGTGGCCTGGTCAGGTTTAACTAATCGAACGGTGAAAATTTATTTGCAGAGATAGCTTTATAACAGACACGGGAGTGTTGCCAGCCGAATATGAACCCGAATGCTATAATGGATTTTTGTGATGGAAAAACTTTTAAATGGTCCATTTTTAAATGTTTCTTTGAAGAGTGTTCTTCGGGATAATCCTAAACAATGACGTAATACATCTATTTCACTCATATTGCTCAATGTTTCCTTACGGCTATGGGGTTTGTTGTCAAATATAACATTCTCACCTCTTCATGGTATTCATTGTTTTTATTGCGTTTAATCGTTTTTATCTGTTTTTTTTTTGGTTTTTCATTACAGGTAAACATCACAACTGGACACTGGTTAGCTGGTACAGCTTATCAAAAATTTAAAATTTTCTGTATCAGATGAGTATACTTTTTTTTTATTCATCAGTGACGGCCAGGCCGTATTGCTTACAACTATTACCTTACATCTAAACTTAATGTAATATACAATTCACATTGGTTGGGAGACATTTCCTTCTCCGAACCGTGAAAGGGCACCTTATCCCGGGTGTAGTCGGTTGAGATGTGTATAAATAATTGTTTACTAAATCTGAAAGTTTCTTTAATTACTTCAAATTCAAGCACTCCACGGTTTAATGTTATGATGTGGTTATATTTCATTCCATCATACGTAGCTTGATCGTTTTCCACATTTAACGGCAGTTATACGATTTCCCGAAATGCTGTTTGGCAAACGGTTTAAGCTTTTATTCCGCTCCACCATTGTCATGGTATGATATCTGTCCACATTTGAGCTTTGATGTGCTTTTGGTAATTGAAAAAAAAACTCCACCAAAAACCTTGCAATATTTCATGTGATTAAATTGTGCTCCCGGTATCAAGCGGTATACCATTAGCTGCAAGCCGTTAAAATGCGAAGGTGGCACATTTTTATCTGTTTATCAACCGAAAAAAATCCCACCCACCAAACAGAATCCGGTCACCGATGTCACTTTCAGAATATTTATTCGCTCGACGTGAAAGACAGCTCGACACCGTACGCGGGCGAACAAACACAGTGTCAACGCGTCAAGCTCATCACGCATGATCGTGTCTGTTTGTGGCAAAGGTGTCAACAATTTCCCATTCAAGCTTTTTTTTTGTGTTCAGGCCGATGATAAAACTTTTTGTTCGTTTATCGTTTGAACGAAACCTTTTTCACACACAAGTGTCCCGCACTTTAGTGTACAGTTATTTTATGCACATATTTTACCCATAAACTGGTGAAAAGTCATTTGACCCTTACCAATGTTACCGTCCATGGGGGTGTATGGGAACTTACGCTACGTTAGTTACACAACACAGTAATTAATTGTCTTGTCGCTCATGGCAGCCAGCAATACCCTAAGCATCCTGGTTGGCTTTCGATGAGTGAGTGTATGCATCGTCGCATTTACAAGGACCAAACAAAATGGCACTTCTTTGATCTTGTGCAGATCCATGGAACAAAGCATATAAATTAATTAGCCCGAGTATGTTTGCAAAGCTGAAGCGATTTATCTCATCATGCCCCCGGATGAACAATGAAGTGCAACTGGGAAAAATGAAGCTTCATAATATCCATTGATTGATTGTGTCACTTGCATGTAACATTGTCGACATTTTACTCATTTCATATAAACAACTTTTGAATGCTCTTTTCTACTCATCCTTTTTTTTCAAATATCGATACAAATCAGATTTAATTGCTATTATTTTAAGACAGTTTCCAATATGAAATGAATTTATATTTTCCAATATGAAATGAATATGAATGAAAATGAAATTTATTACAAAGTTTTTCAACAATCACTCATTGGCTTTTTGGAACATATTATCCACTCTTTTAGTGGTTAATATTTACGTTTCTTTCTTCAATAATTCGACATGGTGCGGAACTACTGTTTACTTTCCATCTTTTATTAATCGTTTATCATTTCGTTGGTGCTCAAAGTGTGGAAAAGATCAATTAATTAAAACCGTCTAACAACGTCAATGGTTGATAAATATGCATAGAACATGCCCTGTACGATTGACACCGAGACATTACGAAGCGTTCATCCGAAGGCAGTTTAGTTCGTGGCGGTACTCATTAAATTTTCTAACTCCCCATTCTTGCAAACGGTGCAAAACGGTTCAAAGTAACACCAGCTGAACAAACAGCGCTCACTGTCACCTTCCTAGATGCCGCACTAGTTGCAAAGTTTCTGTTGTTTGCACTAAATAATTAAACCCAATGTCATTAAGCTGCATCCGTGCTGTTAGTCTACGGTTTGCTGACTTATTTACTGTTGGTTTTACGGAATCGGCGTACGGTGTAGGATCATGGTATCGAGTGCATTCGTTCTATAGATATTGTAACTATCACTTTAAATGGGCGCATTGTAACGCGAAAGGAGTATAAAACCAACTCCTAAACAAGCGCACTTCTTTTAACTGTGTGTATTATATTGAAATTTATTGTTCTTACCCCTAACGAATATTATCACTGAAAGAAATATTGCTTTTTAATGCAATACGTTATCGGCACGACACAAAACGCACGTAAAGCAGCCAACCAATTGTCAATCGCAATCGCACTGGCCGTAACAAAACACGGATGAATGTGTATTTGACAGAGCATAGCTACGGGTTCGACTTCAGTTGTCACGGCTCTACGCACGCCAGTTAGTTTGATTCGTTTTGCTGCACGGAGGATGGGGCGTCTCCATAATCGCACAAACGACCAGGCGCCTCCACCACAGATGGCATTTGGAACATATTTCTGGCATTTTTCTATTCGACCGTGAAACTTTTCAACCATGAATTCGTAGAAAGGTTTTTTTTCCTTAGTCCCGTTCCGCAAAAAAAAACGTGATGCTTCCGCTACTGTACCACATGTTTGCTAACTTTTTTTTTCTCTCGTTCCATTTGCCGAGAGGAAATGATCCGTTTCCAATTTATTTATAGCGCACATCTTGCGATATCCTTTCTTCTCTGTGCGTGTGTGTGTGTTTTAACGAATGAATAAATAAACAGTCTCCTTTTTCACTGCTTCGATATGATGATGTATGGTTGGAGATCGATTCGCATCAATAACTTTATGTGATTTTTGGCAAGATCCAATTGTGAGCAATTTTTACTAAAGTGTCTATATTCAATTATCGCTGCATGCAAAATTTGATGCCAATAAATTTATTTAGCATTCCATGTTTGGTAATATTTTTTTTTAATTGAAAGTAGTTTATTTAATTAGCTGTAATTAACTTTCGTAAATGTGTGTGATACAACACACATACACGTATCGTTGATGTATAATGTTATATTTGTTTTTATTAGTTATACTGTTGTAGCACAACTTTCCCGAAAGTTGTCCAGGCAAGTGACCGTATGAGAAAGCCCAAGAAGGTAGAAAATTGCAGCTCATGTAACCAGCACATCACAAAAGAATTGTGTTGTCCTCTGCTATTCGCTTTATTATTTATATCTTCATTTGCCGAAATGAGCTATTCATTGAACCGTTTCATAGCCCCTCAGTAGATGCTAGTTTCCTTTTCTCTACCATTCCTATGTTTTGTTGCCTCTCAAGCGTCACTAGTCTTGCCATTTTTTTTCTTGCTTCTTTATCCCTACAAGAGTGTGAATGTGCACGCTAGCAAAACGGAACATGGCTGTGTTATGCAACCAATAATACGCTCAAGGGGTGGATTCGTGGGAAGCGTAAACCCGCATCCTTTTCGGTTCCTGGGTTGCGAGATTGTAGCGCGCTGGTGGCTGGGCGGTAAAAATAGTCCCCAGGACCGCAAATCTTGGGCGTAAACGTTTCTATCCCGAACCCCCTATCGCCCGTCTCATTGGGCGGCGGGGGAGTGAGAAAATCTCTTCGCTCCTAATAGTTTAGGTCATACGAAAATGCGAAGACAATAAAAACGTGATCGGAATTTTATACCCTCAGCAATTTACCCCCTGTTCCGAAGTCCTTACTCGTCCAGCTTTCCCAGCGCCGGTGCTGTCTGTTTGGAAAAGCCAAGCGTGAGAGATAGCTATTATTGGTGACAATGTGTGTGTTTGTGTGTGAGAGAGAGAAAGGAAAGGCAAACACTGTGCTTGTTACCCCGTGAAGTTCCGATGGCTTCGTGCTTTTCCTAAGAATGTACCGTCCCCTCTAACCGAGCGGAGAGCATCCGACTGTCTACGGTGCAATGATTTTCGACGGCTTCCTTTCGATGGTTTCCGGTTTGGGTAACGCGAGAAGTTGGCTGCTTTGCTTCCTCCATAACTGCTATCTGCCGTTTGCTGTCGCGCTGCCATGCAACGTGCACCGAACAAGGATGGGAAGAAAGTTGCTGCGAACCTTAACACTGAAGGAACACGGAAGGAAGCATTTCCGTAGATTCCTACCGCCAGCAACAGCAGCCAAGCATAATACGGTGATCGGGATGTGGACGGGGAAAGAAAAATACGACCGGGCAAACAAGATGAGGTTTATCTTGGTATTCCCTATAATCATAACAGCATGTGACGACTGCGGAAAATGGAACATCCCTCATCCTCGTTTTCTCACGGTGGCACGAGATATGTTCAGCGGTTCCCGGTAACAAAGCTATTGTTTTTCGTTTCATTTTCCCTTCCGCGTGATGTTAACTAACCCTTCAGGAGCATCTTCTGCGAATGCTTCACTGGTGCTAATGCGCTATAGCTGCCCCATCGGCAATTTAATATAATGCACTTATTGCAAAGGTAAACCATATTTCACTAGAAACAAAGCTTCAATATAAATCTTGTATAAATGGGAATCAATATAAATTCTTTGAACTGCCTAGTCATTTCGAGATTTGGAGAAAAAGTTACAGAAAAATAGAAAGTAGAATTTTGTACAAAAAAAAAAGGGATGTAAAAAGTATTGTAACAAACCCTGCATTTAAGTAATTCAACTCCTCCCCACATCTCCGTGCAAGCGGACTGATTGCGTTATCCTTGCACGGATCCGTTACGACAGTCTTGTATCCCAACCAGGGCGGCATGTGTGAATAAAGACTTGCAACGTTTGCTGCAGGTTGCACCAAATTTGGCAATCAGCAGTAGAGAAGGACCCTGCCACAGGGAAAAAATGCACGGTGCAAAAGAATGCACACGACACACACACACCAGAGTGTTCGAGAAGAAAGATAGAGATAGACACACAGAGGCAGGGTGTTTGTATGGGTGATAAACGTAAATGCATTCTCACTTACTGCCGCTGTAAGCGTTTTTCCGTTGATTGCAGTTTCATGATTAGATTTCGCCGGAAAACCCCGTAATGTCATAAAAACAATCGTGCCGGAAGTGGGCGTGCAAGCGTGTGCGAGTGTGTTGCTGTCGATTGATGGAAATCCAATCCAATCAGCGATCGTTTGTTTGCCTGTGCCGTGGTAACCAACCGATGTGCAAAGCAATTGCGAACGGTGCGGGCGTACACGGAGGTGTGAAAATCACATCAAATTAAGTTAAATTTTACCGCGCGCCTGACACATAAATTGAATGATTAGCTTTCCGAATGAATTGGTTTGATTGCGCTTAAAGCGAGTAGAATGTTGAAACACAATATATAACATATTCCATAGTGTCGAAATTTCCATGGGCTCAAACATCCCAGTGATTTGTCGCACTAATTGGAGCATCAGATTTAAAGAACTATTTATTCCCCAGTCAAGGTTTTTTAATGCACTTTTTTACGGAAACGATGATACTATTGTTCTTTAAGTGTTTAAATAAATAGGATCAAAAAAAGCTTACCAAAACACTTTCCCAATGAAGTTGCGCGGAAAAGTGATTTTTTCTGGAAGCGCTGACGGGACGAGCAAACTAATGAATTAATTAGCACATTACTCGGCGCTGACGGGAAGCAACAATTTGCTATGAACTTTCCCCCCGTTCCTTCGTGGACATCTTCCCCGGTTGGTCCTAGGGCTGGTCCGTGGCGAAAGCTTTCGTGCAAAAGTTACGTTACGAGTCCTGCTACCGTCGCTGAATTCATGAGATTGTTACTTTGTACGTAGCACACCATGGTAATAAAACATTAACGCTGCCTGCTTGATTAATGGGCCACTGAAAGTGTGCCGTAACCGGAAGCAGCATGAGCCTACAAGTACGGCACCCGGTGGATCCGGTCCATCGCTCGGTCCATTTGACCGAAAAGATGCTAGCGAGCAGCTAAACTCGGGCCAGCTCCATAAGAACACTGGTTCTCGTTGTTATTTTCGTGCAGGCAAAACTGAATACACTAAAAACTATTTAAAATTCCCGGTACGAAGGGATGTTTGGGCAGAATTGAATATGTGGATGGAAAGATAAATATCTAAAATTGTCAAATCAAAAGAATGGCTTTTAGGTAATGTATATTGCATCATTTTAAAATAATTGGTCAAACAAGCTAGCAGCACCTTTTTTATGTTCCTAAACTTACGGGATAAATTCGCACAGGACCAAGAGTTATCTCAAGTTGGAGTTATAGTTCATCTCACGGTGCCAGTCAAAGCGATCACAAGTTCGTTTAAACTAAAATCCGCTGGCATTGAATTGTTTCCACCTCACTCATTAGTTATTTGTTCAGTTCTGGCTCTCCTATTAACAGTTTGCACATAAAAAATAAATAATTAACTAAGAAGTCCACCATAACATAGCACGTCTGTGTTTTCAATCGAATTTTAAAATGATCCCATTTAATTTTGTTTCCAATTTGATCTAATATTATATTCACTTCTATCAGAGGACTACTCACACGGCGGACCGGGACCAAAATCCCCCCGTATCAAGGACTGACTATCCGGCTATGCGTTAAATTAACTATAATACGGCCTAGCCGTCATACAATAACGTAAACAATAATTTCACTTCTATCACTACGCAAACTTCGTTTAAGCAAAGTTTAAGTTTAAACGCGTATGTCGGTTGAAAGCATTTGAGTGCATGCCTTATTAGTCTGTGCCATAGTGCACAATCTGGTGCCTTTTATAAATACTACATATTGACGTAAATTGATGCCAATGAAAATTGAAATTTTAAAATATGTCGTATATGTATTTTCATTTATTGTCATGATGAATTCCCACTGTGCTCGACCTGTCAAAGCGTAAACTGTTCCTTACTATCTAAATTCATGTTTATCCATGTATGCTTACATTTTTATTTTCCTTTATTTAAGTATACTTACCACTTAATTGATTTTTCAAAATGTTTTTCATCTAAGTTTTATCAAAATGTTTCAAGAAAAGTTTATCAAAATGTTTCATTACAATTTGTATATAAATATCATGCCTATTAAGATACCACACCCATTGGATTGCTGTCAAATGGTTTTCGTTACAAATCCAATTTAATACAAATGCTGCTCCTTTCGATAATCCGCATTTTGAAAACACACCGACCGGGACGACGTTAGCTGATATTACTTAGCTTTTACGGTCGTTACGTTTTGTGGTCATGTCACGCTTTAATCGGTGTCAAACATCGAATTAAACAGCTCATTGGCACATTTTACTCGTGACCATTTTCGTTCGTTTTAGGCACACCTTTAGTTTGTTCTTTTGCGAAAATGGTGCACGGGAAAAAAAGGATACGATTCTCTTTTTTTCTTTCTTTTCCCCAGTCGTACGAATCCATTGCATCGATTATTGGCTGTTTTGCAATTTTCGGTACCTTCGGCCCAGTGGATCCGTGGTGCGGTAATTCCATTTCGGGAGCAAACGAGTAGTCCATTTATATTTTAAACCACCTTCTACTTTAAAAACAAGGATCCGAAAGCAGCACAAACCGAGTGCGATTAAATACAATTCAATGAACCGGTACCGCTTAAGCTACTGACCGTGGCAGTTCGGTGTGCAAAAGCTACACCTCGCTACGAGCTTACCCACCGATCAGTGCCGGAGTCTATTTAGCCTCATTTAAATTTTTATGCAACCTCTTTTCTTCGCCCATTTGCCACGGTGTGTGCGGGCAGCACCGAAACTATTGGCAGCAAACGAAGTGTGAAAATGGATGATGGTCGACAGCAACGGGAACGGGAGCATTCACGATCGAAGCGTAAGAGATGAGCGTCTTTAGAAAATGCCGAAAGCGAGAACGGGCAAATCAGAAGCGAACCGTCCGTGCCGGCCATGGTGAATAGCATGCAGAGCAAGGGAAAGCGGAACAGGCGGCGGACTGCGGAAGGAAGTGAAACAAATTTCGCTGCAAACCTCCTCATTTCCGGATCATCATCATCGGATTCGTTGGCGATGTTGCTGCCGGTTGCACGAGCGAACGGCCGTCTGCCGGCGGAGCAGGATAATAAGAGAACTTCTCCAAAATCCAATTTCGACAAAAATCGCATTATCCCTCAAGCGAAGCGAACGGGCTACCGGGGGACAGTGTGTTGGGTGGTTGGGAAATTCGTTGGATTTGGTAAATTCGGGGTTCCCGATGGTGTTGCTGCAGCACTAGCAATCGGTTCGATGTCGTTCGGTCCGCTGTCGAGAAACTTCTTCGTCGTACGGCAGCAGCCGGGTCGTGAAGTTTGCGGAAGTGCGGCTACCTTTTTGAGGACGACCGACATACGATGGCGATTGGGCGATACTTGTGTACCATTTTCTCCAGGCGCCCAGACTCATATACACATACGAAAACTCGACTCACCGTCCAGCCATCATTTCGTGCCACTACAACTACTTGATGCAACTCCGTGCTCCGTTCGGGACCTAGATTTAGTGATAGTGTTCGCCTGTTCGGCGTAGGAGCTTTATCGAACCCATCCTGTGAATATATCCATTCCCGTTAAAACATTCCACTATCTCTATCCCACCCGATCGGAGCGATGATTCGCTTTCTGCCGTGCATTAAAGTACACCCCACGTTGGTGACAACACTTTCCTTCCTTAATCCAATAGTCCTGGTGGAGAAAAACGGGGGAAGCTTCCTTTAAGTAGGATACCCTCTCCCCGGCGCACGTTTCGGCGCAGGATATGTGGTAAGTGAGTTAGTGAAACTGAACATCGTGGCCCCAATGTGCTGTTGTCCCGTGTTTGGACATGAACATTGTGACATTTTTTTTTTTTGGTTGCTTCTTCCTGAAAGAGGAGGCCTGAGCCACGAGAGACAGTCGGCATGTGCGAGCATCTCTAGAGGATGTTCCCTGGAACATTCAATTTTCAATTTTACCCCGATTCTTTCGGAACCATGTCTGTGTATGGTTGATGATGCGTTAGAATCCTATTAACACTGAAAGGGTTTTACTTTTTTCGTGGTTCTCTTCCTGTGCCGGAATAACCGAAGGGTTGATCTGAGCTAAACTCCCTTTCAGAATTTCAATGGGAACGGTTACACGCTATGTCACAGTCAGAATGAGTGAATGTCTGGAATGAATGTTCGTAGTAGTAGGGATCGGAGAGATATCAGTACGATATAATGATATGGATAGGTCGAAGCGATTAAGGACTGTAGAGTGATGCTGGTATCAAATGATGCTTGTTAGATTCCATTCTATTTGATTATTGAAACCAATTTCTGGATACGCTGTAAGACGATTATAAACGGTGGATTTTTCAGGGTTTCAAACCCTGTTTTCTTTCTACCTGATACTATTACTTTTTAATAATCCTTTGCCCTGTATAGCGCTACAATTGGATAAAAATAGAACAGGGATCGTACAGTTGTTCAACAACAGCTTGAGAGCAATATTCATTATTGCTATGGTGCTCCATCTCTCGAACCCTTGGCCGTATACCGTGCTGCTAAAGGATTTTCAATGTTCAAATCTTCGCTCCACATCCGGTCAACGGGGATCGTCGTCGTAGCTTTCACTTATTAATAACATTATCCGCTTGCTAATGTTTGTGCTAAATTGCATCACTTCGCATTCGCTTTTATAGCCGGCGGGTTCTCAAAGCTTCCGCTCTTGATGTCCAAAGTCCCGAAGGCTCTTCAACATCGGTTGTTTGGTACAGCTCTCTTTCTTAGTTTGCCTTCCGAAGACCGCTGTTTTAAGGACGTTTTGGAGCCTCCTCTTCGCCAAATTGAAGGGTTCATTGTATGGGTTGAGAAAAACCCCAAAATAAATGAGGAAAAATGGGAACTTTTTTCCACGTATCGCACACCATCGAACCACGTTCACCATCGAGAAAAGCGTAAAGGAATTGAATGCTCGGCAGGATCAGCTCCCCTAGCTGGTTTGGGTGAACGTTGATAGAAGTGGCCGTTTGCTTGTTCCGTTTTGTGTATTTTCGTTTTTCAATCGTGCTTCTCATTACGGACATAAAACAGAAGGTTCGTCCATGCCATCCTGAGGGCGTGATTTGCCGACCGGGAATAACCTCCGTAGACAGCTAAGACGCGACAATGACACCATCTTAACGGCTGTTTCCGGCTTCGAGCTCGGTCACCAGTCATTTTCCTCGCTAATGTCGGCGCTAGTTTGCTCGCATTATTGTGTGCAAAAGGGATAATGAAATGAGGAGAGATGACGCTCCCAGCCGGAAGACGTCCGATCAGCCGACAACCATTGAGCTTATGTACACTTTCGGGTCCCTCGAGTTGACCTTTTTTTTTGCGCGCGTGGAATAAAAAGGATGTGGCAAAATATTGAGCCCCAAATGTCGCCTTTTTGCAGCGTTGGGTTGGAAGGAGAATCCAACCAACCGTGCAGGAAACGGGCGGCCCCTTCAAATGGGATTATCATCCTTCGGAATGTTTCCGAGTGTACCGTCAGGGGGATGGCTTCTTCAAAACTGAACCTCGCCGGTATGGAGGCTAGAAACGGAATGTTGGACATTCGGTACCCTCACTAAACGATACGTCCGGCAATTATGGTCACGTGGATTTAGTCAGAAATAGGTAGAATGAGCTATAATGGGGGTGCCCTAATGTTTCCTCCGAGCACCAAAACACAATCGTCATGATGTTTTGGTAAACGTGATGTTCGATCATTATTATAACCGATTACAATCGTCCAAATTGCGACTAATGAGAGCCGTAAAAAAGGACGGAATGGTTTATCTAAAAATGTTGTATGGTGTGAAGTTTTATCTTACCACTTAAGCGTGGTTCATACATTTGCGGCTAGATAAAGTTGTTTTGTGGAGCGTTTAGAGATGTTTAAGATAATTAATTCCATATGCTTTGGTGGTACAATCATATACAATATTGTAGTAATAAAATTTTATCATATTTTCTTGTAGAGTATCTTTTGTTAAATCAGCAATTGAAATAATCCAAATTAATTCATGTTGAACTAGAGATCTTGCTACATTGTTTCCTCATGATTTAACAATTTGTTTATGTTGCAATGTTCCCAAAACATTCTTATCAAAGATGGCGACAATCTTGTACGGTGGTAGTAGCCCACGGATGGTCACTAGCCGTTGCATTCATAATAAATGATTCGCCGATTGACATTCTTCGACATCCATTTACCCGAAACACGTCCATCAAACATCATTCGCGGCTTGCCGCAAACCATTTATCACTTTGCCCGCCGGTATCCCTGGCCAATCCCGTTCGCTTTCCCTACCCGACTGTTTTCTTTTGCGACCGTGCGATTATGAGCAGTAATTTAAGATGCGGCGTGACCGTAAGAGTTCGCGAGTAGCGATCACATTAATCTTGCCCCTTTTTTTCCACCGCTTCTCTCGCTGTGGTTTTCCCGTGTGCGACAGATGAATTCGCGAACCGGGTAACCACGTGCCACCCATTAGGGGCACGAGCATCATTTCGCAGCGCTTCCGGCACAGGACGGAAATATCACATTTATTTATCATCTTCATCGAACCGCGTTCGCCTCTCGAACCCTAGACGCAGCTTAAAACCACCACACATTCCGGCACTAGCATGGCTGCCGAACGCTGCAAGGGGCTGATGAAGTCATTTCCAGTCTTTGAAATGAATTTGAAGTACAAAGTGGTTTAAAGTATAAAAAAATTAACTGTTCTTCAAAACTGTATCCCGAAGACAATATAAAAAGCTGCTGGAATTATCCAATACTCACTTCTAACGATACACGTATTGGAAAGTTGTTAGTATACTCATGAATTTGTTTAAACATCGGTGGTTCGCATCGTAAATATAAGTTACGGTTTTGCTTTTAATGCTCTCGTGGCCCACCTTGAGCGGAGACTAATGAAATCTTCCTTAATGATCCGGCACCCTGGAAGCTCTTGACTTCACCCTTATAACGCTGCTCCACTCTCAGGTTAGTTAGATTTTGTGTTCCCGTTTATTCCAGAGCGCTCCAGAAGCAGCCGTTGAAGTGTTGGTTCAAAAGCTGTACGCCGTAAGGGATAATAGTAGTACTAGTGGCCTTTTTCTCCTGCCGTGCATTTGCTCCAGTTTTAAGCAAATTGCTGGAACGGTTTGAATAGGGGATGAGAAGGATTCGCTTAAGATGCTTCTCTTATCTGCCATATTTTAATGGTTTACCCCAGCACGGGGAATAAACCTCGGCGGTGAAGCATCCCAACCAGCCACAGGTGAAGTCCATGTGAAGACTGCGACCAACTCATCGGTACTGTGGTACGTGGTATATCGTTAAAGGGCATCCCACCCCCCGTGGCTTTTCAAGATGAGTGTCGTTGAGCGGAATATTAGCAACAGCAAAAACCCGGTCGATCACATGCAGCGCAAAACGGAAGAAAACGGGTAGTTACAAACCATCCCAAGGATAGCAATGCATCTACTCCTCCCCCTTCGCTTTACACCGCTTTACATTCTGCACCAACATTCTTCAAGAAGATTTGCTCTGGTTCCACCGTAGCTTAGGTTGGGTTAAGAAGAAAATGATCATTCGTTTTCTTGAGTGGCGCATCCCTTTACATTCACCTCAAATACCATCCGGTGTGGATGTGTGGGGTATGCAGGTGGGTAGCAGAACAAGAATGCAGTTTCTCCACATCCGTGAACGTGCTGCAAACCACCACTCGTTGGTCGCCTATGCACGAGCTTTGGTGAAAGAATTCGTGGCGAATTCAGGGTCAGGATAAGGTGAGAGTCTCTTAGAGAGACACGCAAACGGAGATGAAATGATAAGGGCGAGGAAATGGGAAAGAGGCACGATTTAGCAAAATAGCTTCAGGTTTGGGGAATGTCTTTCTTGGTGCTTTTCAGTGGTCCCCACCGGAATCCCTGGTCGAATCTTGTTTCCCGGTGCACGGCTGTGGATGAAGTGTGGTGACATATTTTTCATCTTGTTTTTTTCTTCTACAACAGCTGGAGGTGTTACTTTCTTTACTTTTGTATGTCTTGCTTAAGTTAAGTGCTGCCAACGGAATAGTGTGGAACTCAACCATGCTCTCAACAAGATGTTTTTTCTTTCCTATTTCCTCTTTTTAAAGTCGGGTGTCGAGAAGTTTAAAGAAACTTTAGGAGATATTTGAAGAGAATTTAAAATGAGAGTGATGAATAGCTGGCGACTAAATTAATATAACCGTTTCGAATATGATTGCTAGTAGACTTGAACTATGAAGCGTTCCCTAGGATTGAGCTACTTGAACTACTGTTGTGTAGATTTGAAAGGTATATAGGCGAACTGTATCAACAATGCAATTTTTTAATATATTATTATCGTATTTTATAAGTTCGATAAGCTGGTCACATCATTAGAGAAATTAAGCTGGTCTACTAACAACCTCAGATAAATTTACTCAAACAGGATACTTGTTCATTTCAGGTGTATCCTCCAAACGATCGTCAAGCATTGTTTTACAGGTTAATTATTAACTCACCTAAGCCTGCCTAATAACACGCACTGTAAGACTCGTTACCTTCATGCCGGCGGTTCAAGATTCAACAACAATTCTCCTTCACTTCATCGCATGTTGCACGTACTTCAAAATTGTTTGCGAATTAACTCTGATTTGTATTCACTCGCGTTTGGTTTCATCCCTCACCACAATCGCCTTACAGAAACCAGCGAAGTTGTTTCTTTGCCCTCACAGCGTGCAACACACGTTTGCCTCACAATTACAAAGTAAGGCTTCCTACACAAAAAAAAACCACAAAAACACACCGTCCCAACCTCGTTCGACGCACCAGTCACTCAGTTGCTCACCGCTTTCGCCGAAGACACGTCGAAGTGTCTCTTCTTCGGCGGTGGCAAACGATAAAATGTATTACATTAATTTGCATTTTAAATCCGACGGCAAATCATTACGCTCTGTGGCGCACACATCGGCGTTCTACATCGTAATGGCGGCGTGTCTTCCCAAGGCGCGTTCGAAGCTCGTCGCGCGAAGGAAGCGCATACGATGCCGCGCAACCGCTTCAACCGGTTCAATTTTCACTCGGATGCGGCACAGATAAAGGAAACGGCTGCCAAACATATGTGACCAGGCGGCGCCGGTTTCCTTATCCGTGGCACAAAAGATGACTACTACTTGTTAGTGGAAAATTTGCACACCCAACCGAGTCAAGCGAGACGGCTCGTTGAATGGGTGCTGGAAATTACGTCTAATTATATGATGCTACCTGACGTTCGCTGTGACAGCGCACACTACAACCATCGCGAAGACGTCGTCGGTTTTCCCGCGCACTCCTTCGGTGTCCTTCTGTGTGCCCTAGTTTGTAAGCTATACGCACTCTTCGTCGGGGAACCATCCGGGCACTGTATTCTTTCCTGCCTGGTTGGTGATGTTTCGCGTGTTCAAGTTTGGTGGATAATTAAGACGAGATATAACAGCGCCCGGGTAATGTCATGTTACCGTTACCACCAAGTGCTGTGAAGGATGGTTTCAGAACTGTGCACTGTGCCAGTAGGGTGGGTGTTTTTTTTTTTTTTTGTTTACCCCAAGTTCCCTCTATGAATGTCGCAACATGGCAGACCTCTTGAACATGGTATACAAACTAGGATGTGCTGTGAAAGGGCGAATGTGATGTTCAACATCGTGGAAATGTTTGCGGTTTTAATTAGAAGTCATAATTCGCACCGCGACGAGAAACTACCTCATCAGTAGTAGTGTGCTTTGTGTGCGATGACGATGATCATAAATCTGATACGGTGAAAAGCTGCTGCGTGTCTTACGTTTGTCAATGTTAACAGTATTTAAAAAATCGTTTTTTTTTTATTTCCTTTTTTAATACACATGTCAGATTGTACAAATGTTTTGTAATCAAAACAAACTGCATATCGTTATATTTTTTTCATAGACTAGGAATTCAATTCAAAGCACCTTTTATGCAGATGGATGCACCTAAAACTAGCTGCTCATTATGCATCTGGTAACAAATGCAGGACTCAATCATGTACAACCTGGGGAGAGAAGCTTTCAGGTGTCTTTTGCTAAAAACACACATACTTGATACTACAGAGGCTCTTTTAACTGACATTCGCATTTTTTCTGTTCTTATTTCTGAAGAACGACCAAGCCGGTTTGCTTATAACTGGAAACTCATACATAAACTTCCACTAGGTCACAATTCACATTAATTGAAAGACATTTTCTTCTCCAAACCGTGGAAGGGCACCTTATCCTGGGTGTACTCGGCCAGAATTGTGTGGTCCTTTGGCATATTTTAAATTCATTCACAAATTCCAAAATTAATAGATTTTTATTAATTTAAGAATGTCAAGCTGGGAGTTTTGCCAAGTACGACAGTTTTCGTACGTTCGTACATGTTTGTACATTCGTATTGAATTTAAAAACTTTCTTTTCTTCCACTAAATTTTTCCGGAAAAATTTTATTAAAACATTTTCAAAGAGATTGTTCATTCCAAAAGCACAAATGCTCAAGAGCTTCCGTATTAATCATGAAATAATGGATTATATATGTCAATATTCGAGAAATATATGATTTTCTTAATATTTTGATCGTCAACTGTGAAAAAATAAGAAAAAAAAACACTGTGGCAATTTATTGAACCATTTGCTCAACTTAGAAAGACTGTTAAGGGGTTAATGAAACATCAATTTCCACTAATGACACATCTAGTTGTATCAATTTTGTTCTCTGATTTTTTTAAATATAACTAATGCCTATACATAATCTTTCCTTGTGGAGAATGCGGCTTAGTTCATAATCTTAGAAGAATGATATTTTAGACATTTCATATTGAATGATAGATTAAAATTTTACGGTACGTCTTGCGCTAATCTTGATGAGCATGATGATGACATAGTAAATGTGTCACATGATGTATCAATTTAAGATATCTTCCTGGAATCGGAATGTACACATGTGTTTTCCTTCGTTTCGTCAGGTGAATGTGCCATTTCCCAGCTCGAATGATAATTATCAAATTCATTGCTTTGCTGTACATTTATTTTTCACACTTATCAATACATTGATCGAAGAAAATATAGGTAAAAATGTAACATTTCGTTTTTATGTTTCTTAAACTAAATTTATTTCATTTAAAGTATTATTCCTTTCATCAAACCCCATCTTGTGAAATGTTGAAATGTGTTACCGGCACGGTAGCACAAAATATGCGGCCTTTTTGCTCTCGAAGTCGCACATTATCAACTACGGTATAATAATACTGCCAACGTTGCTTAGAAATAAAAAAAAACTACTCAAAGAATACGCCGGGACGGAATAAATACGTCAGTAACAACTGTTGCGACAAACGATTCGCCATTCGCAGCCGCACCAGACATCGCTAACGATGAGCGGGAAATAATTTTCTTCAAATTCATCCAACCGTAAAGCATTCCCGCCTCTACCGCCACCTCCGTCAGCGCACGGCAGAAGCATCTTTGCGCCCATTGCCTTCTTGGGCACACACTTTGCAAAATGACATGCTAACACGCCCGCGACTGACGACGCACAGTAGAAGAAAGGGCGATCTAGGATGGTGCGCGCCTGGTGCGAAAGCTGCTGCGTAAAATTGTCCGCTACGAGTCCTTGCCGCCGTGTTTCGCTCCCACAGTCCCGAAGACAATAAAGCATTCTTTTTTTTCGCTTCTCCCTCACGCCCTCCAACCCTTCCTTTAGGCGATCATTCCGCATGACATGCCGACCGCGCTGGCGGGAATGAGATATCGCCCTTTTTGCTGCTCATTGTTCCTGGCTGTTAAAGGCCGGACGGGCAAAATGGCTGACGGAGACGTTTGCTGATGCTTCAGCCTATGGCCAATCGAGTTGGTAGCGTTTCTGCGTTGGCCGTTTGTTTTTTTTTTTCTTTATTTCGGCCGTTATTACGTTTCTTTCAGCCCGACAACAGACACGCAGCCGTTGTCTTAGAAACGCGAACCTTAAAGCTTTACTGCCGTTGCTGCCGCTATTGTGCAAGGAATGGAGATGAAAGAAGCGAACAAAAAAACCCCCGGTGTGATGTCAACAACGCTGAAGGGTCTTGTCCGTTATCAGATGGCCCGATTGGAAAGAGGGACCAAGATATTGATATCTTAATATTATCGCAGTCTTGACAGTTTTGTCTGTTTTGTTGTTCTAAGAATCGTGGGGACCTGAACGCTAGGGAGAAGATTAAATCGCAGCCAATGGGTTTGCGCCGGCAGGATGAGGCTAAAGGATATTGGCAGGAAATGCGAGCTTTATCAGTTTATCTGTCCGGAAGGGTGGTTGCGTTGGTCTGTGGCATGCACCGACCGGCGTTACGGTCAAGGAAGAAAACTTTTTAATTGAATTTTGTGCCTACCGTTATGATAGCGGTACACGAGACTATCGAGAGCCAGCAAATGGATGATTAAGTGTGCGTTTGTGGATAAGATAAAAGTGTGAGAGAATTAGAAGAATCCGTCCACGTTGATTGTGGTTTTCCGTGGAAATCGGAATCGTAGCAATATTAATTAGTATGTTGTGTAATTTTGCTCTCTGTTAATAATAATATTTTCTCTAGCAGTTGTAACAATTAATTATATAAAGCACCTCGTAGTTTTAAATTTTTGTTTTGTTGTCCATCAGCCAATCCAACTTATTGATCATCATTAAACTACCCTACACTCAGCTACACTTTCATTGCTTAGTACACTTTAGTATCGCTACAGATAAATGTTGTTTATTGAGTTACCTCGCTTCAGACATTCCGATCAATCACAATTATACTTCTTCGGGAAAAATAAGTTAACGATTAATGTCAACCACCACTAACAGCTTGAAGATGAAGCACCGAAAAACGAGAGTTCACTGACCGTTTGTTTGTCAAAGCGTTATATGTCAGCCGAGTTCGTTCGTTATAAGAGTTCAACATGGATATTATTGCGTGTCTAGTCTCTTAGTGTCACCGAACAATCTCATTATCGTGATGTACGTCTTTTGTTAGGTTTACAATTTCTTGACTATTGAAATTGACACCCCTGAATTGTTGGCACGATTAAATATTTATGTCCCTGGACGTGCTACAAGAAAAAGGCAATTTTAGCTCCTCAACTACGCAGACGAACCTTTGCTAGATGATGATGTCGAACCTCAATTATTTCTTTCGATTTCAACTCTTCAATAAAATGTACAGTATCCAGGGAAGACGTTCGGCTGTACAATAAACTGAAATATAAATCCAAATATCAACGTTGTAACTTTTTTTTTTCATCTGTCTCCAAAGTCTTCGTTCTATTGAACCTTTCCTGTAATGTACTATCATTTGCACGCATCGGAAGACCTGCTTTGAATAATAATTTCACTATAATCTTCTTTTTTTAATTTACAATTTATTTCAAGCATAATGCTTGTAGTAAAAAATACTGAAGAGAAAACCAAAATCTACTGGCTTGTTAACACGCGTTATAATAAACACAAGTATCAAAATACCTGACAACTGACACGTTAACATCACGATACTAAGCTTTTCAATGAAAGTGTTGCACTGTTTTGCTTTTGTTTTATATGCATTTATCTAGTACAAATTGGGGGTTTTTCGTACATACACCCATAAATATAACACTCTCTCCAGTGTTCTTTTTTTTTCACGTAACCCATTCGGAAAACCCAATCCACTTCACCGGAAGCCGGTGAAAAATAGATTAAAATGACTTCTTATCAACGGATTACAGGGGCGCACCCGGTAACGGCAATAATTTGTTGGTTTCCATCGGATGAAATGTAAAGGCCCCTGCGTCATGGTACCCACAAGGCTAACGCACCGGGCACTTGTTTTTTTTTTTTGTTTCTCCACTCCTTTCAACAGAGGCTGATCCTTTGAAACCTTTCCGTGTTTTTTTTTTTTTGCTGCTACCATTATTGACCGAACATTCTTGTACCGTTGCGCATACATCCGTACGACAATCCATCATCAAATTAATCCACAATTTACGAGCCAAAACCCCCATGACTCGCACACTGTGCACGGTCCAATCCTATCGGGGAATTGATTGTGAGACTTCGATTGCACATTTTCAACTTCAGTTTCGCATTTTTTTCCCGGCATATCCTTTTAGCTGCTTTCTGGTTGAAGGTTGTTGTTTTTTTGTTGGTGTCCAGTACCGTTGCTATTTGAACCATAGTTGCAGCTGCTACTCCCAGCCGGTTGTTTGGTTCTGTTTTGCGAGGTGCACTACACAATATGGCCAAGGTGTTATTGCGAAATGTGAAATAAATCCAAGTCTGGGCACATTCTACCCCAATCACTCGATTTATAGAGCGCATCATGCGATAAAAAAGTAAAACCTCATACTTACACACATTTGGAGCCAATTTTTCCCATTTCCGTTTTTTTTGGAAAGTATTGCAAATCATTCGCAAAACTTTTTGTTTCGATTTTTGGTCAAAATGACACAAAACCTCAAAATGCAGCATAAAACATCGTACGTAACAAATGGCAAAAATATTCCATTAGTATCGCCCGGCCGTGAACTCGATAGTGGAATACAAAATAAAACGACTGGACTGGTGTACTGGTACCGTATTATCACGCAACTTTACTCGTATTTCTGTCCATACTTTGGTCTCGTACGCAGAAAGCGAATATCTTCTGGTGAAATATAGCACTTTGATTGCTGACCTTTTGCCTTTTGGTCGTAAATAATAGGTTGAACGGCGAGCGAAGGTTCTTTTACTGCTCGTAGGCGTTTACAACAATAAAAAAAAAACGGTGAAAAAAGATGCTTTATTAATATTTGACTGGTGCTATAATGTTTAACTTTTATGAATCCCGTTGGGTATAATTTTTTTCACATAATTAATTAAAAAGTTCAATTCCACGACTAATGTACCGTGCACAGAAATGGAAGAATTCAGATATACGCTAGAAATAAATGAAAAGTAAATCGCTATTCTTTGCTTTACTTCGCTTCGCGTTGCTAAAACATTTCTCATTAGTTTACCACGCATAACAGACGCAGTTACCGGCTTTGTCAACCTGCCACAGCATCTTTTTCCTTACCTTTGCCAACTTCCGTAACCATAACTGGATCGAATGTCGTTCAACGTTCGCCTTCCGGTCGCCAACGGTACCATTCGTTCGCCCACCAATTGTCCAACCGTCGGACGGAACTAATTGTCCGTTTTGCCTTATCGTTACCTTCGTAGGTATCGAGTTTGAGTTGCTTTCGTCGGCTTCCGATGAAGCTCGATGCCCGGAGACGTAATCGGTTGTAAACTGGTCTGAGGCTGCCCTTACAAAATTTGAGTCAATGGTGTGCAAATGACAGACGAAGAAAAACGCACGCACTCGGTTTGACGCGGTGGCCTGTTAAGACTGGTTCGACCGTTGTTGATGTGAATGTGGATCAATGTAAACCCGTAAACCATGGATCTCGAACGTATGAGATTTGCTTTCTTGTCCGACGATGTCGTTTAGATAATAGTCCATCTTTCTGCTGGAAAGATGTAAAAGATTACGTCAATGCAGATCATTAAAATATTCGATAAACAAGATTTAATATTAGGAGCACATGCAAAATGTGCTTTTTTATTATTGATCTATTCTGATAAGCGTAATGTTTATATATGATAAGCGTAATTGTTTGTATAAAAAAGGGGTTTCAGAGTAATCCCCGAATTTTCGGATTGGTTTATATCATCTATGATGAAAACTTCGATCGTTTTGCGGAACTGCATTGCAACACACGTATTAATGCATCAGCATCGTTACACACTGCACCGCTGCATGATACCTCGGCGCTAGTCTTTGGGCCGAGAACCGGTTTGCTTTTTCTACATCGGTTCGAAATTGAAAGTTGCTACTGCATCACGACCATAACATGATCTGACCGATGAGGTTGATTGCAATGTTGCATCAACCTGCAACAGTATGCGCATCGGCTCGCTAGCACAGTGTTAAATAACGATCCGTTACAAGTTGCCTGGTACATGTGCATGTGGGCAGTGCATTTTAGCATCTGGTGCAATTGGTCGTAAATGTTTAACCACATCTAAATGTGATGTTTACTGATAAATCTTACTAGCATTTTATTGACAAGGTGTTCTTCAAAAATGAAAAAGCAAAATAGATAATTGATGCGTGTATTTTAAACATCAAATTGAAGTTTTAAATAATTCTATGAAATTTTCATCCATTAATGTTTCTTCAATGCAGTGTATGTTTAAAATTACCCCCATGCATCTTGTTTGAATTCTAATTTCCACCATTATCAAGAGTTTGAATCTTGCGTTCATAACGACATGCATCTCTCAATCATTTAATCGACACCAGTGCGGTCGATAACTTAACCTGTTCCAACAACTATCGACACACAATCTTCTGGAGGACTACCTACCATCATCGTAGGATATTTGTCTCGAGTACTAGCACTCACTTAACCGCACTGCATGCCTTCCCCCTGCGCTAGGTGTCAGAAGTGAATACAAGCAAGCACACTTTCACACTGCCGCTCGGAAGTGTACTTGATTTGCTAATAGAAACCCACTGACCATCCAGGCAGAAGTAGCATGCGGTTGAAGCGTACATCGAACACACGAAACAATCTCCCGGGCCGGCGTACAAACAACCCCTGGCATCAGTGAAATTGTAGCAATCTTCCTCGCTACCATAAATATTGGTCCATGCAGGGACGTGTATCGTTTAAATTACTTGATATATTGGAAAATAAATCAAATAGCTCGAGATTTCCGGTATCGACCGCATCCCGTCCGGTTCGAAGGAGTCGTGGGACGGGTGAAAATCCTTTCACAACACTTCCCGCACTTCCGATCGTGATGGTGCAAGTGCATCTTGCGCTTCATCTCACCCGCAGGAAGAGATTGTTATCCTCTTCGTGGCCTGTGCCGTGCTCGTCGAGTGAGGGAGATCTCTCCCCACTGCTGGATGGGTTCCAGGCCGACACTGGTGTAGCTATTATTTTCTCACGCTGCACATCCTTTTCCTTGCAGCTTTCATTTGCAGGCAGGGCATCCTCTTCTTCGAATAGTTGCAGCGTGTAAGATGTCTCAGCATCATTCACGTGCACTTCGTACGTGCTTCTCAGCTGAATGTGCCTTACTAGTGCTTCTTATCAGGACATTCAAAGAATGTCAAACAAGTAGTGCACCTTGAAGAAAATTTCTATCGAACGTTAATGTTGCGTGGCACAGTAAATGGGAGTTACTTAAGTCAATGGTAGTAATATTTGGATTCGTTGTTTTTATATTTTCAGATCGGTCCCCTGAAAGGTTACTATCTCTTTCACCACAATCACGTACGGAAACGTTCGATAGACCGTAGCGAAGTTCATCACAATGCACTCAATACAGAACCGGAGGTAAGAACGTTGCAAACCAACCAAAATTCGTATCGCAACGTTTAATTAATACATTTGCATTCTTTTGTTTCGCTTTTCATCTCGCAGGTTCGATGGGTGCAGCAACAGCATGAAAAGCCCCGATACAAGCGTGATTATAGCACGTTCGATCAGGACTTTGTGCGATTTCCGGGCTTCCGTTCGCTGGTGTCCGGCACGAGGATGGCCTACCGTGACACGAGCACCCACAACATCTTTCCCGATCCACTCTTCAAGGAACAGTGGTACCTGGTGAGTGCCGTAGGTGTTCTTCTTCATCCGTTCATATCGTTGTTCGTGTTTGTGTGGCTGTGTGCATGCACTTTCTGCTTGCCGAGGACGGTTTCTCTATTACTAACCGTTTGATTTTCGTTTGAGCTTTTTCATAACTTTATCAGCTAACTCAATTTATCGGTCTTGTGTGCTTAATGAATCTTTTGAGAAGGGTCATGCATATAAATCTTCAGTGAGGAAACATCCTGAGTCAACTCTTCAAAAACATTAATGGAACAGATATTAATGCCTCCTTTCAAAATACTATCTTCTTATCCTCAGAGTTTAATCTAAAATCATGATTTTGTGCACAAAAAGCAAACAAAAGCCTTTTTTGTAAGCAACTAATATTGGATTTAAGAGTAGTCATGTAAATCATAAATTTTTGGAGATTCTTAAATCTCTGAAGATATAAGACCCAACAATACAATTTATGTTTTCCACTAATCTCAACTATGAAAAGCTATACGATTGCATACATCTAGGCGCTATTTCAATCCTACTGTAGAATATCAGCCAAACAACCAGCATAGAGTATAAATTGGGTAAAGGAGTTTGAAAATTTGCATATTGTAACTAAAATATCGCATGTTTGTGCGATATAATTTAATTTAAAAATAATTCAACTTTTAAATGCGACGGTTCCCGCATTACACATACCTTTCATGTGCAGTCGGAGCAAATTGTTTTCCTTCAAGTCACGTTTAGCTGTGTATCAATTTCTCATTTTCAATGCTAATTTAATTATTTCTATTTCTTTTTGTTTCGCTTGCCAAGCAAACGCTGTTATCACTTTTGCGCGCTGAGGTTGGGACATAATTTGTTTTGCCTTGCAAACGTACCCAGCCGCGGGGTTTGACTCGAGTCCAGGGATTCACATGTTTCATGTGCGTTTCAAAGCAAACACGCACCGTACGCAAGGTACAGTCAAGTGGGTGGGTTGGCTTTGAAAGGAAAACAACCATATCCGTTGAGAGAAAATTGTCTTGCATAAAGGTAAGCGTCTCGCCTACAGTACGGTGGGGTAAAACAAAAAATGATCCAAAAAGATAACCGGTCATAAGACGCGTATAAGTCTGCATGTGTGTTTTGAACAAATCGCGAAGCCCTTTGCTGAACTTTTTCGTGTTTTTTAGGTTGTGTATGTGTGTGTATGTGTCACAAAGAGTTTTCTTTCGTTCGCACACGCACGGTTAAAAAATATAATCATCTAGAAATTCAACACGAAATATTTAGCTCAAATATTGTTCTTGCGAAGAACGGTTTTAGAAGCTCAACAGAGCGATATCATGACTTTTCGGCCTCCCCCCCCAATGATGAGAAGCTTTATGGGAGATATCTTATATGCATGTTTCTTCCCTCCTGCTGCTCTGTTTTTCATTGATGTTAGGAAAGAAAATCTCTCACATCGTGAAAATTTAACTCCGAAGGCTCTAAAGCTTAAGGAGTTCACTTCCAGCAGCGCTCACTAAACAGCTACGTATTTGTTAACGACGCACATGTATGAAGTGTTTTGAGTACTTTCTTGCCTTTTACAGTGCTTTTCACACACTCTTACCTCGCACATTCCAACCGGCACAAGCTATTTCAACAACGGGTCGTAAAGCTTTTCCGGCCGACCTTCGCTAATCCTTTCGAAAATGGTTGCGATGTTTGACTTTTGCTCGAGAGCATTTTTGATTTATGTATTTTCCTTCACCTCTTGCTCACTCCACAGCACCTCGGCAGTGCTCGCTATCGGCAAGAGTTTGTTTTCCCGCTCGCTTGAAATGCGATATCCTTGCGTGTCATTTCGTGTCGCCAGTTTCTTTATGGTGTTTTTCTTCGTGTTTTTTTGTCCCGTTTTCCGTCGCATCTGTTTCGGGTGTAAACGCAACCGGAACAGAGGCATTCGCGAACTTCCGTCAGATGCAAAGCTTGACGGGTACGAGTGTGCGTGTGAATGAAATGCGGGGAAAAAAGATTTTCAAAAGCAAAATTCGCTAGACTAATGACCCCGCACCCCGACACCGGAAGTCGCGTAAAAATAAATTCCAAACCCATCCCGCGAGTGGCACGGGAGCGAGTCAACCAGAGCTTTCCACCAACACTTCCTCGCTCACCGCCGAAACCCACCGTTTTTCGGGCAAAAGAGTTCCAAACGGGGCGCATGAAATTGTCTACCGATTCGCAAAACCAACTCTCACACTTGTACGGGCCAGCTTAACGGTTTGAATTTAATTACTTTTCGAAAACGAGATTTTCGCAGTCAACTTTTTCCGTGCAAACAGTGCAGGAGTTTCACCCGCTTTTCCCGAGCGCGCTGGTTTTATTTTTCTTTTGTTCCTGCAGCACTGGTTCACTGCCCCAGTTTACCACTTTCGGTTTCATTGCGTTTGGGGTTTTCCACGGATGCTTTGGAAGGTTTTTCGCACGGTGGAAAGCGATACCTTCCCCTGGAATGGGGTGTCACAAGTTACACAAAGATAGAAAATAGGCTTCTCGTTATCGATAGGTTTTCCCTTCCCTTTTTTGTTTGCCTTTTTTCTACTGTTCGGTGAAAAGCGTTGTTAAATACATTTCACCAAAAAAAAAGAAGGATGGAATCCTTTTTCGTGCCCATTTCTGGTTCTTCGGTTCCGGTTCAGTTCGGTTTCCCATTTCGGCTTTGGTCGTATATCATAAATTTTTACTCGCTCTTCATTTCTTTGGCGCACGGAGCATGTCTCCAGTTCTTACCTCGTCTTGTTCCACCGTCTTCTCGGCACACTGAAGTAATCGTTCCGCTTTTGGAAGGTCGTAAATATTAGCACCCGAAGAAAACTGAACCCACAAGAAAAGTTGTTTCCTTCGCGTTCGCGTTTGATGTTGCGAAATTGGCAAAGAGATAACTTGCTTGTTTGAAAGTGTCATCAACAGCCTCTGCACCGCTTGCCGCTTGCTCACCCAACCGTACGTGGCAAGGGCGCTTCGGAATCGGGATTGAATCGGCAAAAAAGTAACATAAATTTTCCAGTTAGTTTACCATTTGCCGTTGTCCTTTCTGGCATCCTTGCTGGTAACGATTCGGTCTTGAATGGAAGAGATATTCCTTCCGTTTTTTTTTTTTTTCCAGCGAAGCTCATTCACACATCAATAAATTTACAGAATGTTACATTAAGACGTTTTTGTTATTTTTTTGTCTGTTTGTGTGTGTGGAAATTCTTCCACTGACAACAGGCGCTAGTGTCAATGCCGGTTAGGATTTTGCCGTTTTCTTGTTACTTCACTTCTCTACTATCGCTTTTCGGGACAGCTTTGATTTATGACAAATTAAATAGCTGATACTATCTGAAGGGCACTTATGCATTTCTTTAGGGGTTTTGGTCATAATTAGAGCTAACCAAAAAA
>KB663832.1:13145767-13187115 GCA_000349025.1 Anopheles minimus | reverse complement strand
ACACACACACACAAACACACTTGCCACGAAGGTTTCGCCAGTCAATCAATGAAACTACCGAAAAGTCCTGTAAACGAAACTATCAAATTAGCTTCACCGTCAGCCGCCACGAACCATTTCAACATCGTTGACCTCTCGCACTAACTACAATCGAACCGTCTTCCACGTTCGAGTGCTGGGGCACGATTTTCCGGTGCTTTTCCGGTGCTTTTCCAGCACTTTTCCCGTGCAAGAGTAAGGACGGTACGGTCGGGGCTGCCCGCACCATGTCCACGTCCGTTCCGGGGCCCGATGCCGGGTGCGGGAAATCAGGTGGGAGAAAATTGAGCGCAAAAGCGTGTTGGGAAAACCGTTGGTCTGGTCTGGTTTTTGGTTGTGTAGCATTTGCCGGGGTGCCGCATCCCACATCCGACACATGTACGGCTGCACAAACCGTAGCGGTTCCTTCCAAAATGTCGACAGGCCAAACTTTGACAGACAGCTAGCGTTGGGGCTCTGGTTTTTGGTTCGGGTTTTTGATCCCGTATGCCAGAGGGAACGTTAGGCGATTGTGCCCTGCTCTGCCTGAACGGGATACGTCTCTGTTTTTGCCGGCCAAGATGGATGTTTTCTTTCGTATCCCACCCTTTGCACCCTTGTACGTGCATACCTCGACTCTGCGTGCCCCCGTTACGAAGGCTTTTAGATTTCAACAGGGCGTCACTCTTCCAGTTTCCACCCCCATTGTGCTAGGCTACGGTTTACTGGGAGGTAGCGTTAGTTAGTGCTATTTGTTTGCCTTTCGACTTCGGCCACACATCAGCAAAACGTGCCCGTGTGTTTGGTATACACTTTACGACGGCCGGCACTAGACGACCCTATGTCTTTCAGCTTCTGCCTAATCTATTTTCCAGCTGCTTTCGAGCCTGCCGAACTCAAACCGAAATACACGCTTCCACGAAAAAAAAGGAAAACCTCTCCTTTACCATCAATCATAATTCCGTTGGCTCCGGTGTTGTTTATGCGAAGCAGGTCACTTCCGAACGGGGAGTCAGGTCCGCGCTTCATCAAACAGATATCCAACGAAGTTGCTACAGCTGCTTTGGTCCATTACCTCGCCTGCTGTCTCTCTTCGGTTTCAGTCTCGCACCCGATCTGCAAACTAGGGAAAGCATTATTTCACTCCATATGTCGATACGATTTGGAACGGCCGTTCGGTTTTATCCGTACCTCTCGCGGGACCGATCCTTGGCGAACTTTGGATTGCCACTTGATCCTGCCGACGTCCGTCCGGTGGTGGTGAGCGTATCAGCAACAGGAGTCGAACGTTTGGATCCTTGAAGTAGATGTGATACTTGGAATACATTAATGCCATCCACCGTCAGCTGCATGTTGCTTGTTTTCTTCGTGCCTGAAAAAGCCAAAAACGGACAGAAGGTCGAAGGTGGTATAATGTGGTCAACTAGCAACTTCATGCCGGTGCCGGCTACATATGGCACCTTCGTTGATGAGCTCGTGAATTATGATAGGTTTGATGGGGTTCGGAAGAATAATAAACCCCAAAACCGAACCAGATGCAGACATCTGGATGGATTCCGATTAACCTGTATCAATCATAGGCAATCGGGGGATTTTTTGTTGTTGTTGTTTCATTTCCCTCGAATGATTCTGCCGGAAGAGCTAAGCCTTGGCAAGCGTACTGCAACCAAATCACGTACAGTTTCGGTACATGATTCGGTTTGGCTTAGGCGTGACCGATGACAGTTGCAAATACTAATCCGGCTTTCCGGTCATCATGCTGACCAGCTGGTAATGGCAGATATTTACGAATCGTTTTCGGCATGTTTCGATTAACCGATGCTTGGCTTCAAAAACTTTCATGCGTCAAACCACGGCTCATGCTATGATTGATGATCGGTATGCGATTATTTTCCAACATACAATTAATGATTCCAAAATCATCCACATACGTGAATGCTGAAATTGTGTTCAAGATACCCGTCTTCGGAATATCTTTTTCTTTCCTTTTTTCTTTCTTAAGGTTTAGACACATTTTTGGAAAAACCCTTGCGGCAAATAAATTTAAAGAAATAATTAAATGAATATACGCCTAAATATGGGTTACGTGATATCATCAAATGGATGTTTGTGTTATTTAGAGACGTAAACGCTTGATTTTTTATCTCTTTAAAAGCTCAAAGATTTCTAAGCTTCGATCGAAATGTCTAAATCAACCAATTTGCAAACATTTTTGACAAGCTTAGGTGATAATATCTACATTCTATAATAAAACAAAGATCAGACGGAATGACACCGATTGTTCCAAATGATAATGCATCGTGAAGCAATCAAAAGGATGTTGGATTGGGCTGTATATTTTTATGGAAATTCTTCACGAATATACTCATAATTCAAAAGCATTACAAATACTTCAACACTAAGTAACTGGTTGTTGTATAGTCATTTACGTACTTACTTATTCGGCGCTACAACCGCTTCGCGGTCTTATACTGCTGCAGAAGTAATAATTCTGATTCTTTCCGTAGTCGACTAGTTTCTTGAGGTGGATGGCCCTGCGCTCAAACCCCCAAGTACCTCTGGAGGACCTCGTGACAGTTGGTTTAGCATTTGATTGCCAACGTTCATGAAGGCTAGATATCTGGACTTCCGACCTTCCCTCCGTATCAAGGGATTGGAGTTATCCAGGTATACGTTACCATTCTGCATGACAAGGGCGTTGTGGAATAGGAGTTGAGTAGGAGAGCCTTGGCGATCTTCAAGATGTTTCGGGAGCTATCCCATTGCAGAGGGTATGTTTTATGCCGTCCTCAAATTTGGCTATTTTGCCAACTGTTGACTCGACATCAACATGTCAGAAACGACTGGTGCGCAAGTTCGATCAAGCAGTGATCGATTTTACTTGATCGATCACCAAAATACATCGCGTACCGAAGGCAGGGTTTGTCCAAATGCGAAGGCAGGGTTGGCGTGCGAAATCCAAATGCCCAAATAAGGAGAGGATACAAAACCAAACTAGCGGCACATGATTACGACGGGACAATCCGGGAAAGGGTCTCACACGTGATTAGTAGCAATTCACAGACCAAAGCGAGAAGAACAAAATTTGTTAAAAGTGTTCCAAGTCTAGGACCGAATAAAAGGACTTTAGTTAACAAATCGTTTTTTCCTCGTATTGGAGACCGCTGCAACAGCCAACCATATAATAGTTCAGGAAGGTGACCCAGAAATTCACAGCAGTTGTAGAGCAAAATTAAAAGAAGATCAGAATGATTTATCCAATATGATTGCAATTATTTCTGGCATTACTTTGCCCATACGTTTCTATAAAATTCACTTGTAAACTTTTAAGTCTTTAAGTCTTACATCATTAGTCTTATAAAGCAATGGTTATACAGAAATCATTCGGTTAGCTTGATTTTTGTTTGGTAATAGCCTGCATTGTAACCCCTTACACATCACCGAATCTACCTCAGCCGTTAGCCAAGTGAAAAAATGGGTAAAAATAATCAGATCCCAAATTCTAAGTACACGTTGACAGCGTCTTTCACCATTTTGCCATCTGAACCGCACCGAATCAACCGTCAAATGCAAATGATATATTCCGGGTGTACAAAGTAGTGTTCGTTGCCAACAAATCGTAACAAAACCGGTACGGGTTTTCGTTGGTGATGGCATCCATCATCAGCAATCGGGTATGGTTCGCCCTTCTTCTCGTCAATAACAATGTGAATGGGGAGGGAAAGACAAAATCGGTCCAAATTCATTCATCCGATCAAAGCAACTTCAACGGTCCCGGACAGGGGGTTTTTCGGTAATGTTGCATTGTTAGGAAAATGAAGACGAGCAACCGGTGAGAATCGAATCAGTGCTCCACGGTCGGAACGGGGTTTGATTTGCTTGAACTCCAATTTCAATCCTTCCCAACGGCTTAGGGTTTTGATTCGACCTACCCCGGTACCGCGTACAAGGGAGTGCGCGCGAGGGGTGTTTCGAGAGGGCTGGGGAGGGTTCAAGCATTGCTAGTGGTAAACGAAACGTTATTGTAGCTCGCTCCAGAACGTACACTACCACTGATTTTGCCTGATTCCGTATGCACCGATCGTTGCCAGCCGGCAGCCAACTACTGGTCCACCCGCATCCGTTGCTGGATTTGTTTGCTTTGATTGCGAATTGTTGTTATTTTGGCGCAAGTGAACCAAACTCGGTAAAAGCATACACAAACATCCCGTTCCTGTGCGGGAGTTATCCTTCCGAAGAGGTTTCAGTTCTTTTTTTACGCTGTATAAAAGATTGTTTCCGCTTCTTACAATCCGGCCGCCGGTTCACCAGTGGCTCAAAGCTCATCTAACCTCAATGTAGCCCTCAGGAGTCGTTTAGCAGTGATGCGAATAAAGTGTGTCGGGCTGGCATCGTTCCGATCGTGTTTTTTTTCCCCCTTACCACCTGCTCGAAGTGGTTTGTGGTGTACGAGAGGATTTCATCGCGGTTGGCAAACAGCGGAAAAGCGGTCGGGGTGCACTATCTCGTTAGAATGTATCGGTGCGCAATTGCATCCGTAACGTTGCATATCGTTAGCCAATTGCATCCGTAACAAGGGAGTATGCATGTGCCCGGAATGTGTGCAATACACAGCCACACTCACACACAACCGAAACTCGTCTTAAATTGGGTATCGTAAATTTGTTCCCAGCTGAAGAAGGTCAGATGCTTTCCCTTCCAAAGCTTCCCAGCATCATGGCAGTGGCATACCAGCGTGAATTGATTGAATAGCGTATTTTTTCGGTATTTTTCCTCTGAGAGTTGGACAAAACGTTGGGTAGCACGAGGGATGAATGGTTTTTGCTTGGGTTCATGTTCCTGAACAACGCGAAGGGTGTACACAATCACCGAAATGGTTTCTTATTTTAATGCTGTGACTGATTGAATAGGGTATTTTGAATGACTGTTATGCTTGAGGGTTCCCCAAAGGGGTTATTGAAGTGTGTGCAAGTAAAGCCAAGATTTAGTATTGTTGCTTTCGTTGATACTTATTTATTAATTTATAATCGGAACATTCAATAATTTATCATTCAGCTTGTTTTTCTCATTTCAAATTCAAATCAATTATTATTTTATAAACTAATTACAGACAGTTACAAAACAACAATTGATCGATTAACTATCATGTAACAATTTAATCGTACCCGAATGGTTGAGCAAAGCATTCCTGTGAATCTGCTCTGAACCTTAGTACTGGCTATATAGAAAAATTCTTTGATTAGTTTTGTTTCTTTTCCAGATCTCTAGAAAGCATTTGAAGCGATATCTAGGCCACTAGTGTTGAATACATTAATGTGCTACGGGCTTAAGGGCAATGAGCATCGTTGGTTCGACAGTTGCTATTAATTCAGAACACATAATATAAATATTTGATAACCAAACATCAAGATTAAATACAAATACCCTGTGGGAGTACCACAGGGATGTGTGCAAGGACCTTTATTATTTGTCTCGTATAATGTTGTCATGAAAAGGAACAACAATTTGAAATTAATAAATTTTCAGATGTTACAGTAATTTTCAAATTGGGAATTATCGATCATATTTAGTGACAAAACTGAATCAAATCCCGGTGTCTTTTCATGGACGGTAAACATTTAAATAAACATACATTTAAAGCTGAAGAAAACGAAAGATCTGGTTGTATAAAGAAGATGCAAAACCCATCTTCCCTTTTCATATTTCTACCCCTTTCAGAAGTTGTTTTTGTTGCAAATAATATCTGTAATTATTTAATTTAAAAGTTTATTATTTTAATTTTTATTTATTAATTTTATTGTTCTAATTTTTAATAATTATAATAATAATAAAAAAACCAAAAAGTTTCGGGGAAAACCAAGCAAATCCTGGAGCTTGATACAATCCGGTTTCCATTTTCCTCTCGAAAATTCCTCGATTTTGTGACGGATGTTGACAAAAGACTGAAGTTTTTCTATTTGAGGTTTTATAGACCCCAATGATAGAGTTGAAACGAAAAACGAGCATTATATTAACTATTGAAAAGCTTTCGGTCATGTAATGAATTTGATAAGCGAATAAACATTAGTAAAGGCGCCAAGATTATGTGGAGGTTTCTTGCAGACATTCTACCAAATTATTTTCACAGTCAGTACTTCCGTGAGACTTTCTCGAACAACTTACAATAAAAAAAAAACATTCTTGTTAACATTCAGCAATGCCCTCAAAATACTCCCAACCAATGTGTTAAGATAATAGCTCCAGGGCAGGAAAATTTCATCCATCCGCTCTATCACACTCGTATGCTCCATGCTAGCTCCCATATACCGATGTTCATAGCTCCGCATGGACTGTACATTTCATCATCGTCTCGAAGCACAGATGCCGTCCGGCATCAAGACGAACCGTTGTCCTCACAGCATCATTACCGTAAGCGAAACGGAACGTTGAACGATGCAACTCGCTCTACGTACACTTGCCCCCACCACCCAGTGGCACGGCACACAAGGAAAACATAAGGTTAGTTTAAGCACCCATTTCCGGTGCTGCCACACGCGCTGAAATGACTGAATTAAGATCCGCACGTGAAGATCAAATACCGACTTTAAAAGGTTGCACATACGCTTTTTATGCGCTCAACCGATGTGAAAACGACAGCCTCAAATGGGTCGCCCGGGGTTTCCGTTTCCAGGTATGGCAGCATAACTATGCAAAAGTACCGTGCATGCCGAACAACATTTGCCCAGGCGGTAAAGATTCCTGCACTGCACTTGCTCTACTCGACCCACATTCCACCTGTTTTTTTTTTCATTTTGAGATAGAATGATGCTTAACGGTAAGATATGCTGGGTGGGCATTTTTTTTGTTGATGGTCTTTTGCGTCTTCGTCCTCTTGCTTCAAATCATGCTAGGGGATAGTGTGTGTCTGCGTTTACGTACAGCTCAAGCAAGGAGTGTCAGATGGTATCCTCAGGTCATGTTAAAGATCGCTTTATGCCGGCAATGGGTTAGAAACATTTCCCTACGCCAGGAGGCAAACATTCCCATGTCTGAAGCATCCGAATGAGTCGGGCACATTGAAATGCAGGTTAAACGGTGTACTCAAAGGTATCCCAATGCTGCTCCTTCTCCCCCCAAACTTTGGCAACTAGTTCACCTCGGGAAAACTTACGATAAAGGTCAAATAGTGTAACATTAAAGGGAGCAGCATTACTATCTGCTGCAATGTAATGTGTTTCCTAAACGATGAGCAGGAAATGTTCCTCCCGTTATGGATGGTGAAGTTGAGCGGTGAACAGCAGCTAGCATTACTTATCACATCTGACACGCCGTAATGGCTGCTCGGAAGCAACGTTTGGAGCAACAATTTGAAATTGATTGATAAAATTAATATGGTCAGTGTATCTAATTTTTCAAAGACCCACTGAACGCTCTTTCTGGATGAAATGAATTTTTATTACCACTCTTGCTCGATACAATAGGCCCTGCAGAAGGTGTTTTGCAGTCACCCATCGCAGACTGCAGTATCATTTATCATCACGCTATCGCACACACACAATCCAAAAACAAAAAAAAAACAAACGAGTAAAAAATACACCCATTTGCCAAAATGCCCCGTGTATATGGTTGCTTTTCGATAGTTTCAGCTCGGTTGTGTGTTTTTTTGTTTTGTTTGTTACTAATGCACCAAAGTTTGTGCATGTGACTGTGAGTGGAAACAGCAAATGCAACGAAACAATTCCTGCTGCTTTGACTCTCCCTGCAATGATGCTGTTGATGATGTGCAGCGAGCGGAGAGCAAAAGCTGGCTGGTGAAAAATTGGCGCTCGCTCCGGAAAACGAGAAGTTACGTGAGCGATATAATTTGTTTAAAAAGCATTAATATTCTTGCGCTTGCACGGATGCATTCAATTTCTTTACTTTTCCAGAGGGCTTCCCTACCGGGTGCCAGCCAGGAGCGGGATGAAAAGTTGGGAAAATTTCGCTACGATAGTAACCAAAAATAGAAAGCGTAAAAACTGTAAACGGGCAAAGCAAACAGCAGCACTCTTTTGGTCATCTCAATTTGTTTCTGTCATTTGGAAATGCAAAAACCGGCTGTGACTCGTTGTGCTTTCTCGTGCGCTGTTGAATTTTGTGCTGACTAGTGCGCTAGCTCCGTTCTGCTTCCCATTGGTCGAGGTGGGAAAGTGTGCGTACGATTGGAAAAGCGATGCCCGGGCGCTTGGATTCGTTTTGTTGGAAAACGGATGTGTCCATGTATAAAGTATGATAGATTGTTTATAATTTATTTTCCTGTTTGCTTTTTTCACTCTCTCGTTCCCCCCTTTTCTCTTAAACACACATTCACTTTAATCATGCTTTTGTTACGCTTTTTTTTCTTTATTTCGCACCAGTTTTTCATTTTTTGTTACTGTATGTTTTTTGCCCGGGCGCTTCTAGTTGAACTTTCCACGTACGATTGCACCCTGTTCCGACCCTTTACTAATCCCACTAGTATATGGCGTTACATCGCATCGAAACAACTGAACCATGTTTCCTTCCGGGCTCTTAAGTCGGGCAATTCATGCTGCTCTCCACTTCAAATTAAGGTTTAATAGTACCTATAGGGACGACACGTCCTTTGTGTTCCTTCCGTCATGCCATTCCTATCGTTTGTTTGTGCGCGTTAAGTGGCTCACATTAGAACCGATCCATTATTAGTTATCGTTACACGGCTTTCATGCACAGTATGTTGGGTTTTATTTGTTTGTTTCGTTTCCGCACATGTGTCGATGCTGCAGCTGACTGCAGGGACTTCAGTTGATTGAGCCATTGATCGGCCGTTTGTCGTAAATAACCATCGTTGTTGTAGGTTGAAAATTACTAGTGGTTCCACATATCCGCTGCAGTGTAGGTGATTTTTCATTACACTCTACGTACCATCATTGCTACGGATTTCCTCTTCTCTGTTGCGACACAACGATTGATCGATGGTCGAGTGATTTTAATTGCAATTTTATTTGCAACGACCAAATCACAGCAATGGCGGTGGGTTGTTTTCTTGTTCGTTTTTTTTTTACACGGTTATTAAGATAAAGTTTTGCAGGGGATGCTACTTTTTTTGTACATTCAACGCTTCAACGTACACATTCCGCTTTCGTTTCTCTTAAGCATATTGTAAAATACGAGTTGAAACACTACAGTTATGAGTTCTCTCCTAACATTTTGTGTGTTTTCGTTACTAATATTGCATCTATGTAATGCTTTCTCATTTGTGCAATCTAGAGTAAGAGAACTCTGGACGCGTTTGGGATTGAAAACACTTGATCTTCATTTTTGCATCAAACGACGAATATATCCATAGTTTATTTAATACTAAAAAACTATTGTTGCATTAGAAATGCTTTATACGCGCAAGTATTTCATTCTTTTAAGGTTTTCTAATTTTTTCATAGTAAGTGAAAGTGTGAAATATTTTTCTACATATTTTCTACAATTTTACACATGTTTTCGCCGGCTTGAGAATTGCTCTAATTAAACACAATTGTTTTTGGTAACTTAAAAAGGTCTCAAATTTTAAAAATCAAATTTTAAACATTTTTTTCCAATGTCAAGTGAAATCTGACATGAAGTTATAAAGATCTCCAAGCAAAAAAAGCTATATTTTTAATGTATTTATTGTTTATTTACTAGTGCCAATTTGTACAAATCATAATGCTTTCAACATATGTGTGTACATCCCTGATAATATGCACACAACATAAGCCGAAGCCAAAACAAATTGATGTAAATCGCTTTAAGTGAGTTGTAAATTTTTAAAACCAGTGGTAAATCAATTGAAAAAAGATCTGAAATAACTAGAAATATCAGGGAATAATAAGAAAAACATTTTCCTACCTTTCCAACTCTTCTAGAGAGTTCTATTACCAAAAAAAAACAAATGGGCGTATAACTATTTTACAGAGTGTATCGACTGAGCTAAGGACAGTCAAAGGAATCCATCGCCATACATCGTCATCATCGGGTATATTAAGGTCCTTTTTCAATAAAAATATTTATTCTAATGAAGTTTCCACTAATTACATTTCATTCATATTTTGACGAGTGTTATGGAATAAGACACTTTTCAAGTGTTGATAATGCAGCTAAGCAATTTTTATGTTGAAAATTATATCTTAGATTTTAGGTTATATACCGTACCATTGAATCATTCATATCGTGCTCATTACACGCAATAACACATATGTGAAAACATGCTCGCTTTCGCATATTTCTATAAAAAAAACGTTTTTTATCTTATGAGAAGCTGTTCTTCGCTTCGTCAAACATGAATTTATAATTTTTCTGTTCCCTTTAACGGTACGAGTACATTTATTTCACACGTTCGACCACACTGTACAACCATGAAAGGGGCGCAACTTTGGACTGCTTAATTTCGCTCCAATTGTAAATCGTATGCAAATCATGTACATGTCTATTACCGTGACATTTGAAGTGCAAAAACGTTGCGCGATAAAAATCAATCGTTACAATCAATAACGAAAGCAGAATGCAACAACAGCCGAAGAAAAAAGTCGACGGAAACATTATGCTGAAATTTTCGCATAACATGAAAAGTATTTTTTAATTTACACCCATTCATGTTTCAGCAACTCCTGCGGCACTTTTCCTCCATTTGATTCTTTCTGCCTCTTCTTTTATTTTATTTCACGTGTGAAAACTTCCTTCATTCAACGCAAGTTTGCTGCGTTTTTTTTCCAAGTGGCTGTTATTTCATCGTTCCAAATTTTTCTCCGTAACCATAGGCGTGCCCAACACACAAATGTAGAGCTTTTATCGGCTGCCTCACCATGTCAAAAAGTTTCACCCGCTTTCAACCAATATCGAAAATCACTTTCACCTGTCGCAGGAGGTGAAGGACCCCAGAAGTGTACGCGGGTGTGTATAAAATCAGGCCGGAATTGGTTGCCGTGAAACGTTCGCCGTTCGTTCGGTTTTAAGCGATCCTTTTTATCGACGCTTGCAAAACGCAATCAGACTGTTGAAGGTTAGAGAAAAAAAAATAATTCCGAACCACCGAAGAAACCGTTGACGTTGTTTGCATATTTTCGATACGACCGTTGTTTCCAGTGCCCGGTGGTATGTTCATACCCCTACTATGAGCGAATTCCGAGTTTATTTTCCCTTCTACAGCGTTGGAAATTTGCATACAATATTAAGCATTTCCAATATTGTTGCAGTTGCAGGGATCGGCATAGGGAGATACAGTTCAGAAGACGCATAAAAACTTTTCGTAGAAGGTGGTTTCATATCCCCCTTAGGTAGGAACGTATATGTTCCTCAAAATTTAACGAAATACCATCGAAATCGTATTTTCGTTTAGAAATAAAATTGTTCATAAAATGGAAGCAATTTCCCTGTTCATCATCCGCAAGACAGTTGAAATGTACAAGAGTTATCTTACGGAAAAAAACAACAAATACGAATACTAAAACTACCGATGCACCACGCAATATGGACCACTTGGTCACGTGGCAGCATGTTGTTCAAACGATCGTTTCAAATAATACATTATTACGTTTCATAAATCAACACCCGAGCGGACGATGCAGTGCCTTCCGGTCAGTGGTTCGGTTCCGGCCGCTGTGTGAACCGTCTTGTTTAAATCACCCCCGCAATCCTCCCTCCTCCCGTCGGTCCCACCCCCCGTCCATTTGAGGTGAAACTGGACGCATCGTCGGCGAAGAGTGATGGCCTCTAATAGGCACCTTCTGGCTCCGTTCGCAGTATGCCGACCAAACCATTGACAAAACGATACCGACGTATAGTCGCATTTTCGACCAACATTGTTTCTGACCGCACCACAACATCACTATTATCATCGTATCACCTAACGGGGCATCGGAAATGGGTGGGTCGGGTTAGGTGTGTTCGCCTTATCCTGCCGGTCATGGTAAAAGGTGTTTGCACCAACCGGCCTAAGAACCGAGGTCGTAATTATGAAAATTAATAGCGCCCAGTGAGACTAATATTCGGTGTGAGCTATCGATTGTGCGGTGCGGGTTTTGCTGGGAACAGCGGAGGAGCGGGTCCTGTGGTACGCGAGAAAGCTGCCATTTCCGGTACTGGCCACTTTCGGTGCACTATATTCTAGTTGCTAGTGATTGGCCCCCGGATGGAAAGGGTAGGTAATTACGCCGAAAACCTCAAGCAATGTATCCATTACCGTAAGAAGGTGAAGGTGTTTTGCGTTTGGGTTCTTCTAGCAAACGGAATATTGCACTTATTGCTTGTCGGACCACTGCGAATGTCCTTCGTATGGAAAACAAGTGGCATATATCCACAAATTCTTGTACTAACGTGTTCTTCAACGCTAAATTGGTGATAATGGGTTGTTCAGACGTGAAGTGATGAGTGATGTCCCCAATAAACCGTGACAAACGGGATATAGCTCCCAATTATTTATTTCTTTATTTATTTTCCATTAAGGCAGCCTTATTGTCCTTTTTTGAAATCGCTCTCGTATACAACCATAAAAATTAAGTAAATCTACTCTTAAAAATATATTATATACATTATATCTGGTATAGTATTGCAGGAGAATCCCTCGTCATGTTATGCTAGTGTAATTGGTTCTTTCTCTCGGTCTTCTCCGTCGTTGCGGAGTTACGAACACTTGAGTTTCTTCTTACAATAACTTCACGCACTTTATTATACGACTTGCGCTCAACACTTTTGTAGTTTGACTTGTGGTTAACTTTTCAAAATGGACACTTGACTGTGGACTGTTGACTGATTTTTGGCTCAGCGCGAGCCTCCTTTTATATCAAAATATTACATAAGTCCTTCTCCTGCGTATGTATGCGCGTCTTGCATTTCCTATTCTAATTGGAGCTTCTACAAATATGTTGTCTCAGTGATAATTTGCTCTTCGTTTAATGTCCTTCATTGTTCCTAATTCGCACCGGATGAATTTTGTTAAATTTCTTTATTGATTTATTGAATCCTGGTGCGATAGTATTTCCTACTTGTGTCGAAAATTAACGCGCATCGAACTGTTATATATTTTTTCGAACTGTTGTAAAACATTTCTAATTTAATATTTATTAAGTAAAAACTGTTTCCTTTATGTGTATTTTTGGCACTACTTTAAAGGGGTTCCATTTTTCTTTTTCTCCTGGGCAATAATTGATTAATATCGGTTCTGAGTATTACCGGTTTGTGTCTCGGCTAATTCGAATCTTGTCGTAGTTCGGTTGCATAAAACGTTATACTGATTAACGTGTCTCGACTAAATGAATTATTGTGCGCTACTATACTGTATATATTATTTTCACTCAGTCAGTCTCTTCGAAACTGCTAGAGACTGACCGACGGCATCCGGCTCGCTCCCTTCTATTCCGTCCCATCGTACGATACGCATCGACACATAAAGTATTTGTGTGTGCACAACAAGTATAACTTTTATATAAGCAAAGTTCGCAATATTCTCTAAAATGTTTAACAACACATGCTAACAAAGCTCCCTTCAGTAACTGTAGCTTTTTTTTCTCCAAACTTTATTTCGAATACAGAACGGATTTACATTCCATTTCCGCTATTCGACTGAATCTGTTCGTTGCGCATTATCCTTCCACCTTCGATGCGCGAGCATTATCGCTCTATATTAATTATTAACCACTAGAATCGATAGTCCCTCGCATTAACTATACATTTATTGCATTTTCCGTTCGCTATGTTGCCCATAGCCAACATGATAGTTGCGCTTCGCACAAGCATTGGTGCGGGACAGCGTAAGAAACACGCGAAAGCATATGGTTACAAAGTAGTAATCTTAGCACTGGGCAGGAGGAAGTTTGTTTTCTGTTATTCCAATCGATTGTATGCAGTATTACGCACACTCACTGTATCGAGCCTGAAGTCAAACGATGTAGACTAAAAGGAATGGCAAAAAACGGTCCCATTGACGGGCATTGTGTTGTTGATCGTTACCCATAATAGTGTATAGAAGCTGTGAAAGGATCTCTTCGATGTCTTTCCATTAATTCTTTGCTTCGTTTATCTTTGCCGATTGTCTTTGGGTGTGATAACAATTGCTCATCGTCATTCGCGGTTTCCGATACTCCTGTTGCAATATCTCGACTCTGTAGCTTCTTTGTGGTTTACTATTTTTCTCCGCAGGATCCGGACGCTTCGTACGACATTAACGGCAACGATTCGGACCCAATGCCGCGCGACAACGGAGACAACAAGCATGGAACGCGCTGTGCTGGTGAGGTTGCGGCCGTCGCCTTCAACCAGTACTGTGGTGTCGGTGTGGCGTACAACGCAAGCATCGGTGGTAAGTAACAAATAATGATCACCAGCGCCAAAAACACGTTAAGGCTTCTTGTAGCTGCCGTAACAGGTTATCGTTGTTTTTAACATCATTGAAGTTTTGGGACTCTGAGGGTTGGGTTTTGGGCGAAAACAGATACAAATGGATGAAAGTTGATTGCCACAAGGATCATGAAATTGTGAAGTGCCTTGCCCTGTTATTCCTTGAAGGTATTCGACTAACTATTGAAATATCTCAGGCAGACAATGGATATTATTTAATGCGTTATTTAATGTTTAATTACTACGTAATATTTGATTTTTTTTTTCAATGAAAGTTCTAAGTAAGCATCAAATTTTTATTCATAATGAAGATTTTCTTAGAAAGTTTAGAAGAATGATTCCACTTTTCAAAGCCTCATCTGTGTCACAAAATTGACAGCGAGTAAAAAGTGATTGGGAAGAAGAGATTGCAATTGGCTATGGGGAAATGAGGTGTGACCAATATGGCCAACCTGGACAGGTACTGTAGAGTTTTGTTACCCAAGATCTCTGTACCAAGGTTGGGTGGAAAGGTGAATAGATAGGCTTTTGAAGCCTAGTAATTTGCATTCTTTGTTCAGCTTCGACTACATGAGTGCTTTGTTCTATTGCATTCCTTTTAGAAGCTGAAATAATAGCTATGTGTAGATGATTGTCGGCCTTTGTTTCTCGCTTTATCATCTATTTTGTTTACTTTGTAGGGAATAGGAAACCAACAAAATTGATTGGAAAAGGCATTGATTCTGTTTGAAATATGACGGTCTTTTGAATGTCCGTGTTCTGGTGTGATCACTTGGACTGTGTGTAGAACAAAACATTTACCCAGAATGATTATTCTCCTCAGCTACTAAGTGAAGCAGGCAATATGCAACGGATCAGTAGATTGAGCGTAAAGCGTTGTATTTTCCATTTAATTTTAAAGGTAATTTTTATCATTTAATGAGCTCTTATGATGCCAAGAAAGCTACATAGAACGGATGTCCTATTTGTGCCACTTTCCTTTTTTTAGGGGAAAAAATGAATGTCCATTATCGCGGGCTTTTACTTACTTTATCGAACAGAATGACGCATACCGGACAGCCAGGATTTTTTGTTTCGTGATGACACGTGTGCTTTTTCCACCTATCAATCAATCGTGATACCTATTGCCTGCGCAAAATGCAACCTTTAATACGGAAAACCCTACGTGAATTATTTTACTGTAGACGTAAAATTTTTAATGACACGTGTCACACGTGCTCGTGCAAATGGGCAACAAAACGGGGGATTGGGAAACCGAATTCAGCTTTCAATTAATTTTTCAACACCATTCGACGACTGGGTGAAACTATTAACACTGCAACCAGCGTACTGATGCACATCCATCAAGTGCGAGATTAATCTTTGCACAGTTTCACCACGTTTGCTTCGACACTTAGCACAGCTTTTACCAACAGCCGTTGATCGATCGTTGCATACAGTGGGCGCCCCACATTGTATCTCACTCGGTGGAAAAAACTTTACAGTAACATTATTGTGGAAAACAAATTTAGTCCATTCATCATGCGTGATCCTAGTACCAGAAGAAACCCCTATCACGCATCTAATCGTACAATAAAGATGAATGGCTAACCGGCTGCCCGATGGTCCAAACTTTGACGAAGGTAGATAATAAAGTTTTGCTTCGTTTGTTCATTTAAAAAATGATTTAATGGAAAAATATCGTTAAAAATAGAAGCATTAAGTATGCAGGAAATGGAACGTTTTTTCTTTTCTTTTTTGTGTCCCATTTTCTTTGTCCGCATTCATCCATCATCGAACAAGGAATGTCGTACAAGGAACAAGAAGCATCCCCATATCCGTGAAAGTTATGTAGTACCTGTAACATATGAATTGGGTTGCTCTTGTTACAGCAAAGCATTCCAGCACACTCATGAAGCGTTACCACTCCAATCTTCACTTAAACACAGAAAGCACGGCAGTAATAGGCATTTTGATTAAATATTTTCAGTCGCTGCGTACAAAAGGAGTTCATTTTATGACGCGGGTATATCGTGTTCCAGGCTACTGCCAAACTGTCTTCCCACCATACCGTTCCGAAATGGGCACATTCCCATTTTTCACCATTCCTCCGGCGTGACGTGTCACAAACGTTTGCAATAAAGATTTGATGAAATGTTCACGCGTCGTGGTGTGCACACGCGAAAGAAACTCATTTCTTTCCATTATCAATTTCGTTCGTTTAACCCGGGGAATTTTGTTGGGGGCAGTCGAACGATTTATCAAACTAAGATCAAATTACGCTGAAGCTGAGCTGGAACAAATGGTGTCCCCGTTCCCGGTTACCTGTGGGCAGTTCGAGGTTTCTTGCTTTTCTATATCGCTTTGCACGCACTTCTTTCCGAGTACGGGTGTTCGCTCTCCCTTCGAGAGAAGGGCGTACGTTTGCGCCCTGTTCGGCTTATTCTTCGGGTAAATCGACCGTATCAATCACTATTGATCAATTTTAAATGGATTTGATTGGATTTCTTTTAGCCATGGTTTATTTGAGTGGGCTTGATTATCGTTCCTTTTTTTGTGTTGTGGAATATCCTTGCTAAATAAAACTCTCTTTAAGGAGTGAAAACGGTCAACAGTGCTTCTTGTCGTAAAAAAAAAACAGGAAATGGGCAAGAAAATAATGCGCGATGAAATTAAATTAAAAATACCGCCAGCTTAAACTTTTACGTCTATTTTGCTTCAATGAAGGTTTATTGCTTTGAAGCTACATTTGGTACATTTATTTCTTTTTTTACTCGATATGGTGCATTCCTTGCTAACCTTTTGCTCATAAACAACTTCTGCGGAAGGATTGTTTCACTAGAATATTGCATTGAAAACGAAAGCAATATAAAGTAGCAGCCGAATAAATTGTTTAAACAAACATCGATCGCACGTAAACAACCCTGGGTACGAAATTCCTATCAAGAGAAGATTACATATTTTATGGTACCACATTTTTCTTTAGCATGGCGCATATTTTCACCCACATTCGGGTGCGTCGTAATATTTCTTCCAATTTGTTCGACGTCCCGCTGGTAGGGTTGTCTGCCGTTTGGGATACGTTTTATTTTTTTTCCTTCACCCACTTTATTCAACACCATTTGGTAGCGAGTTTGCATACATCTTCATGCCGGTGCGCCGACAACCGTATCAGGTTTCACACCAACCGACGGAAGATCTCCACCGCCACATCTTATCACTGTATGCTTATCCTTTGTCCTGGCGCAAAAATATGAAACCCATGAGTACGGGGTGCGAAGTAACGCCCCTTGTTGTGGAAAAAGCTCTCATACTGTCGCTTCGAATTTCTCATGGGAGGAAAAAGAAGAAAAACTCTCCCCCTTGGAAAATATATGTCATAACTCGTAAGCGAATTTATTTTTATCTCTTCATTGGCTTGCAGGTGGAAATATTTTCGATAAACAAGATCTACTTACGTCTTTCTTTCCTAGGAAACATCCGTCATTCGTTAGAATTTTCCTCGTAAAACGTTTTGCACTGAGCGAGAGGGGTAGACTTTGCATGGGTAGAAAACTAATATGTCTTATCAAATTGGGTGTATCTTTTTTCCATTTGCCACTCTCCACAGGCGTTCGTATGTTGGACGGTACGGTGAATGATGCGGTAGAGGCGAAGGCGCTCGGCTTGAACCCGGACCACATCGACATCTACAGTGCGTCCTGGGGCCCGGAAGATGATGGTTCCACGGTGGATGGGCCGGGACCGCTGGCACGACGTGCGTTCATCTTTGGCGTTACCAGCGGCCGACAGGGTAAGGGTTCGATTTTCATCTGGGCCTCCGGCAACGGTGGACGGTACACTGACAGCTGCAACTGTGACGGTTACACCAACTCCATCTTCACGCTCTCGATCTCCAGCGCAACGCAGGGCGGGTAAGTTTGGAACACCGTGGAATGAATCGTTGACCAAAATGAAGCAATTTGAATTTTTATACTTAAAATCCGTTAATCGTGAAAGATTTGTGATATCCTGCAAATTTCATCCACCTGCAGGATTTATCAATCCGCCAGAAAATTATTTTGTGACGCGTTTTTTTATTATTGAAGTTTTTGAATTCAGATTATTAAAAAAAATACGATTGCGTTTAGCTTTCAACAGTAATGGAAGTTGGAAGGACAACGCGCAATCGGACAAGTAATTAATCCTTTTTTTTAACAATTCCAGCGTTGTGCGCAACCTTCGCAGTGCTAGAATTATGAAAATTATTTAAAAAATATTTTCCCAGAAACTAAAATAAAAAGTCTTATGCTTCAACAATCTTTGAGGATATATTGATCTCTGAGAACGCATGAAACACTTGATTATTTATTATTCATAAATTACGGCCAGGCCGTTTTGCTATGAAACACTTGATATTCCAAAACCAAAACCTTACAAGATTCATAATTCATGTTTCACTCCTTGCTAAAGATTCATATGAATGACTCCTCTCGAAAGATCAAAACTCCATAACAAGAGCAAAAGCTTGATCTTGTTAAATTATCTGACGCTCTTCCTTTTCTGGTTCCTGCAGCTATAAACCGTGGTATCTGGAGGAATGTTCGTCCACGTTAGCGACCACATACAGTTCCGGTACGCCCGGACATGACAAGAGTGTTGCCACCGTCGACATGGATGGATCACTGCGTCCGGATCGGATCTGCACGGTAGAACACACCGGAACATCGGCGTCCGCTCCGTTGGCCGCCGGTATAGCCGCACTTGCACTGGAAGCCAACCCGGCCCTTACCTGGCGTGACATGCAATACCTCGTCGTGCTGACGTCGCGCTCGGATCCGCTCGAGAAAGAACCGGGCTGGATACTGAACGGCGTCAAGCGTAAGGTGAGCCACAAATTCGGCTACGGGCTGATGGATGCGGGCGCAATGGTGAGCCTGGCCGAACAGTGGACTGCCGTCCCATCGCAACACATCTGCAAATCACGCGAGATCAACGAAGATCGTCCGATCGAAGTGTCCGTGGGCTACACGCTCCAAACGCACATGGACGTGAATGGGTGTGCCGGAACGGTGAACGAAGTGCGCTATCTGGAGCATGTGCAGTGCAAGATCACGTTACGATTCTTCCCCCGCGGTAACTTACGCATCCTGCTCACCTCACCGATGGGAACGACCTCGACGTTACTGTTCGAGCGGCCACGTGACATTACCAAGTCAAACTTTGACGATTGGCCGTTCCTGAGCGTACATTTCTGGGGCGAACGGGCGGAGGGTCGCTGGACGCTGCAGATTCTGAACGGAGGGCCACGCCGTGTCAGCCAACCGGGCATACTGTCCAAATGGCAGCTCATCTTCTACGGCACCCAGACCAACCCGATCCGGCTCAAGTCGGAGGGCACACGCAACGGAGCGTCCGGATATTCGTCCGGGTTGAATCCGTTTGTGTTTCCCACCGAAACGGATATCAACCAGCAGGCGGGTTCGCTTGGTGGTGCCGGTGCCGGTTACTATCAGTCGGATCTGTACAACAACTTCATGAACTATCCGAACCTGTTCAGTGCGGCCGGAAGTGGAATCGACAAGACGGTGGCAACGCTGAACGGTCACAACATTCCGACAGCACAGCGTGAAAACGTGATGGCCGATTCGAACAACAAGCTCGTAGTGTTGCACGACTGTGACCCCGAATGTGATCAGCAGGGATGCTACGGAAAGGGACCAACGCAGTGTGTTGCCTGTAAACATTACCGATTGGACAAGTAAGTGAAGATGCTTCAGTTCAGTTAGTGAAACTTTCGTAATGATGTATTTTTCTTCGCAAACGTCTTTTTTCTTTAGTACCTGTGTAAGTCGGTGTCCTCCAAGAAGCTTCCCGAATCAGGGAGGTGTCTGCTGGCCCTGTCACGAGTCGTGTGAAACGTGTGCCGGCGCCGGCCAGGACAGCTGTTTGACGTGCGCCCCGGCCCATCTGTACGTCACCGATCTGGCCGTCTGTCTGCAGGTCTGCCCGGAAGGATACTACGAAAGTAAGTAATGCGCTGGATAAGGTTTTCAGGGAAACGGCATACCTAAACCTGCCTCGTTGAATACGGCACAGATTTTATTATTCACTTCATTGCTCGTTGCGCCTGAGTGTCAAAAACGATGCTACCAACCAGCGCATACTACCGACCGTACCGGACCCGGCAGTAGCGAAGTAGCGTTAAGCACTCTGACCGCTGTGGCTGTGGCTGTGATAACACATAAAACACAGAACACACCGACTCTGTCGCCTCCGGCCGGCGTCTCGCAACATCTCGGGGCGTGCGAGTGTATGAATTTAATCCGTACTATGTGCTACAATATCTTTCGCTTTTCGATTTCGGTACGCAAACCCCCCCGGACGTGGCGTTCCATTCCATTCGTTCCAACCCGGTTGGTGGAATGAAGCCGCAAGGGAAAGAATGCCTCCTGCCGTCTGCTGGAACGTGATTGGATGGTATGGATGGTGTGCTGCTGCGCCGACGGTGGAATGACGGGAGGGACGAAATACCGACGGCATTACAAACCGGCAGTTCGTTTGTCGCTGTGAAATTGTAATTTCACTCCCATCGTGTATTCGCCAGTGTCACCGTAGCCGAACCATCGCAACAGGACGCTGATGATCACTCGGATGAGCACTGCTGTAATTTGTTTTAATTATGTTTGTTTGTCATTTATAATTATTAATTTTAATGCCGACCGGAGGACACGTATTCCGGTACGGTTTCGGGAGGCACCGAATACGTTCTGGGGTGGGTGCTTCTGTTCTGTTTGTTCGCCGGTCGCGTGTTTGACTTCCAGGTCTGCTTGCTCTGTATTCCGCAATGTTTGTCGATTGGAATGTGTTTGCCCCACCCTGTGGCGTTATTTGTAAAATTTTGCACATTCATTATGGCACCACTCAGCAGCTGGTGTAAGGCGATGCCGTGTAGCTGAACGTTTAATAGGCCCCGTTAAGACGTTTTCGAAGCAATGGGCTATGTTTGAGTGGTTGGCCTAAAATGACTTTTTCCAATGGAACAGGGACATTTAGTAACTTGTTGCATCTGTATGTAAAGAAAGCTGAAATTAATAGTTTGTTTACGCAGCTACAAGTGTAAAAAATTAATTTAAAAAAAAACATTAGTTAGTTCTTCCATTTCACCACCAAAATTCATATAATCCATTTCATCTGGCCTCTTCCACCAAACATAGACCCTTAGGCAATATTTATTACCCAACTTTTATGCTGAAACAAACGTTTAGTCGTTTGACTATTCCCTGACCTTATTCGCGAAAAATACGCCTTTCAACGAGCGTGGTGTGTTTATTTGTGGTTGTAAACTGCAAGGCATTTGCATGGAGGAGACAACATCCCACCGCAGCCCAACAGCAACCTCCACTGAGTGAATGTGTGATAATGACAGCGAAGGAAATTGTGCTGCCGAAAGTTGTCTTTGATCTTCCACGCTAAATGTTGCTCCCATGCAGCGGTTCAAACGGAAGGTAACCAGCGTTCCGGAAAGCGCATGGAATACACGGTGGTACCGAGCAAAACAAAACATCCAAACCGTAACCGGCATCTTTTCTCCGACCGCTCGATACGAATGTGCAAGCGAATGTGTTTGTGTGCGAAACGCAAATTCAATTATCTCCAGACTAATCGGTTCGGAGGAAAAGTTGCTGTTGGGCACGAAACCAAACAGGAACCCATTTCCGAAAGAATGAGATTGTGCAGATTAAGTGCATGCGAATGTTCCACTCCGTACCACAGTACCGATTCCCATCATTGTGTAACAGTTCCGATGCGGTCGAACCATATGAGCTATGCTGTTTGATGGAAATACCCACCAGCAAAAGATGCTGATGTTTGCATAATTTCACAAGAAAAACACACCGCATACAGGGTGAGGATTTTCCAGCAACTCAACTTGTTTGCAATTGTGCTCTCCCGGCTCGTCCCGTTAGGCCACCTGGGTTGTCTGGCGGTCAAAGACAAGCCGGTCATTTACTTTAACTTAATTCTGTTTACTTTAACTCGCCCTTCATCGATGTTTCTTGCGCCTGAATGTAGGCATTTCGAGGTCATCTGATGCCGATGAAAAGCGAGCAAATGGTTGTTTTTTTTTTAGTGTATCAAAGGATAACTAACCGATTGTTTTTTCTACGCTTCCCTTCTTTCTACATTTTAGATTACGATAATCGAACATGTGTGCCGTGTGAGGCAAACTGTGCCTCCTGCCAGGATCGGCCCGATTACTGTACAAGCTGTGATCATCATTTAGTTATGCATGAGCACCGCTGTTATGCCGCCTGCCCGAAGAACACTTACGAAACGGAGGATTACAAGTAAGTATACAATCGTTTCCAGGTTTCAACCCCGTCGACGGGTGACAAAGTAGCGACAAAGAAACGACAACCACTGGATGCTTGGAAGCGGGTCCGTTGAAAATCGTATGAATGCCAAGTTCCGGGGGCACCTGAATGAGCACTATGTGTGGCTATGATAATATTTAGCGGTAAAACATGTCTATTTCTCCGTGCGGTGTGTGTTCGGTACACCGGAAGAGAGCCGGTATAATCTCTATAAGTCTATACCACACACCCAACATGTGTCCGTTTTGCCCTGGGGGTAAACGTACAAGGCACCATTCGAATGACAGTGTCTATGGCTGGAAAGAGTGCCAGTACCATTAGATCCGTACGGAAGCACCTTTGATGCAGGCAGTATTATTTTGGGGGCATTAACATGCTTGAACGAGTGGTTCCAAGTGTCGACCACCTGGCCAGCACACTGTCCATCGCCTGCTGTGAGTGTGAACTACTGAAGCGAAATGTCTTTATCTGAGTGTAAACAAAAATTGCTACACATAGGGGTGCCTCACAGCTCTACGACACTGACCATGGCTTGGTGTTCGCACTGAAAGGTGTTCGGCGAAGAATGCCCGAGAACCAGCATCTCTTGTTCCAATCCAATATAATCCTCTACGTAACAGGGTGTCCATTCAGTGAAACCATTGCCATCGTTCTAGCGGTCGAGAATATCTATCGAACAACAAATTCATCCTTCGCACTCTCTGTCGTACGCCATGCTCCATCCCGTTGGCTTATCAACACATGTCCTCAATGACAACACAAAGTAATCTGCAGGTATTCAATTGCCACCACCATTCGGTTGCCTGTGTCTTAACTTCTCGGCTGCGGTAAAATCGATTCCATTCCCTATTGATTATTTTCCGTTCCAACAGCACACAAAAGTACCGGACAGAGGGCAACATCTTCCCGTCCGGGTGCGATGGTGTTTAACTTCTTGTAAACAAACGGTAACAGGTTGTCCATTTTGCTGGCCGTGTCGTGTTCGCCCGTCTTATGGTCGCAGCTCGATAGCGACAAAGTGGACAAGCAAAGATCATTCTTATAAATTTGCACACACTTACCGTGGCGGTGAAGCTGGTGGCTGATGCTGACAGTTGTCGATCTGCATTACAATCGTCCCTCGTCGGATACCGCACCAGTGCGGTCGTTTTCCGCTGGCTGCTCCCGTCCGTTCCTGGCAAGTGACCGTACAACGTCGTATCGTGTCCGTACCGTGCAAATTGAAAACAAGATAAGCAATCATTTAATATTCCATTGAAGAGATGTCCTTGGTACGCAAACGTTGGTACGGTGTCGGGTCGATTCGTTGCCGATTTCTTTATCGTTCTGCCATTTGCCACGAGGCGGAAACAAAATGAAGCAGGTTGTACCCGTATCGCACACAAACGCCACACGTTGAATTAGCAGTAGACCCAAACAAAGTACGTTGTCTCTAGTGCTCGAATCGAACATTTGCTTTTGATGAAATTTTTTCTACTTTTCCCTTGACGCGTTGTGTGTTTTTTTTTTTTTGTTACTATTTCTCCTGCATACCATTACCACATCTGTATCACCACACTGGTTGTGAGAGTGGCAAAGTTGGAAAGCGTCACGAACATCCCAAACGCACCTTCTCCCTTCTTTTGTACCCTCGGCGATGGGACACGTCGATTCGCTTTTGTGGAGCAACAACAAAAAAAGTTGGTTATTTTATGAATAAAATTTTATTACATCGTTCCTCGGAGGAAAGTGAGCAAACGTGACGAAACTCACAGACCAGGTTTCCCACACAGCCTCAGCAGTTGGGTGTCATCCCGTGTAACGAGTATGTGTATTTTTGCACCTCATTTCACACCCCGTCCCGGTACGGTTTGGGATGGCTCTCTGTTTTTAAAGTGACGATTGTAAAAATAATGCTTATGCTGCACAATAAACGGTCGTGTGTCGTTTTATGTTAACGATGTGCCGGCTTCCGTTGGCGCCCAGAGGCGAACAACCGATATCCGGCTCGATGTACCAACACTGGATCGATTGTTTCGATTGTTTCGGTGAATGGTAATACAAATTTAGAATCTTCCTTATTTTCTATCCTCTAGTATGTATGCTTTAATCCGTAGACCTTTTTTCGTGGTTCGTACCGTTTGGGTTGGGAGAATGATGGATTAGCCGTACAGATTCCCTTCCAATGCATTTGTGATGAGGTTGTGAGCGTGTGAAACGGAAAAGATAACAAAAAACAAACTCTACCCAAGCATAATTGATTAGCTGCCGGGTTTTCAAGGTGGTGAATGGAAGCACACACACAAAAAAAAAGAAAGAAACACACGCTCACAGTTGCCGGTCCCCCGGGACGCTAAAATCTGATTCTAAGCGCAAGGAAGCGGAGAGAAAAAATATGCGCCAACACAAAATTAATTTAAATTCCATAACCACTCCGGTGCCTAATCCTGTCCGGCATCGGATTACGCCCTGTTTGTCTGTGCCGACATCCGGTGCGAGGTGTTTGCGATGGGGTGAGTGATACTATTTTTGTTGGTGTACGATGGGGGAAATTTTCACTCCTCCTCCAATGGGAAATGAAGATTTGCGTAATTTTACGGATGGGTCCAGATTTACTTACGATAGCACCGGCAGAACCAACAAAAAAAAGGCTTACATTAAACTATTGGAAGCAAATTTGGCCCCATCCAGTGTGTCCTTTGTGTGTCCTTGTGCCGAGTTAAAAAAGCGCAAAAACCATCGTCTATTTCTTTCCCACGTTTTTATTCAACGATGAAAGGAATCTTCTCGAAACCTCGGGCTCCAACGTTGGCTACCGACCGGTCTCCATGCTCCATTTCCCCTCGTTTGACTGGTGCGCTAAAGTGAGTGTGCCATTTTGCTGCCAATTTTCGATTATGATCCCGTTGGCGTAATTCTATTGATTTCCATTTTGCAATTCCGGCTCTGCACCACATCCCGGCGGCACATCGGAGAGTAGCGGATTATTTCCGTTTCGGATATTCCATTATTATGTGCTCGATTGAACCCATCATAATTTGTTCCTGCCCGAAGTGCCTGGTGCGCGAGCCCACTGAGTGCACTGACAGACGACTATCGTTGCGCTGCGATGTGGCACCGTTTCCGACCGCTTCTGTTTATTACGATCAAGGAGGGAAGATACAGCAGAAAGAAGAAACGATGAGAACCATGAAATGCGTTTGCACAGATAGTGGAGTAACAGTTTACAGTTCGCACCCGGGTGGGAAGTAGTTTCCTTTCATGGGGATTTCGATGTGTTTTTTTTTCTTTCTATATTTACGAAACGCTTCTTTTGACAGTTGTCAGCAAACTATTGGCGAAATTGATGGAGAGCCGGTGAAAGCAGGACCATCAACCACCAAACTGCTTGACACCGTGCCAATAGCTGCGTGTGGCTCGCCGGATATTGAATACCGGTTCCCTGTTCGCGCTGTGGTCATTGTTTTCCCCTCCCGGGGTACGGGGTCACTTATCGGTAGCTTTTCAGCATTGTTCTCCCAGCCATTCGGGAACCGCAAAACACCCGACAGCCATCGGAAAAATACGTTCAATAGCGAGAGCAAACGATTGGAAGATCTTGCAACTACTGTGCGCTTCCACCGTTGAGCAAACAGTTCGTACCCAATACGTCCTTTACGCCACTGTATTTTTGCCGCAAAAGCGTTTCTGTTGACGACGGATTTCCTTTATGCCACCGCCAGTTTACAAACGATTCGTCGCTATCGTGTAACAAGAATATAGCAAAGGAAAAAAAGCAGACCCTCCACCAGCTCAACAAAAGTGGCGAAACAATATTATTTCAACGAAACCCACCACCCAGAACGACACACAATGCGTGATTTTCTTTCCCATTTTCGTGGCTGCTTCCGTTCTGTTTTTATTTAAGAAAAAAAAAGAATCATCCAGCAACAAGAAAAACCGTCAGTTAAAAACGCACAAAGTAGCGCCACAAGAAAAGTCGGTTGGATTCGGTTCAGTTTAACCGAACCGTACCGAATGACAAGATTTGGTCGCGGGCGACAGGCAACGATGGTTGTGTGAATTGAAAGAAGAGAAAAACAAATTGCAGTAAAAGCTCCCACTAAGCGAACCAAAAAAAAAATGTCGATCGACGGATGAAGCATATAATTCTATCCGGGAAAACTCATCGCAACGGGTGAATTTTCCGCACCGAGCGGAGCATGAATAGAAAAAAGTCCTCCCGCCAACAGTGCTGAATAGGAATATGCTTCGTCGGTTGATTTGTACTTCGAATTTTACGGTTAACATCTTCGATCGATTGTTAAAATTGTCAATGCTTTCGCGTCTTTTGCTTCTTGCCGGCCTGGTTCCATCTCCTTCACATGATTCTCTTCGGAGTTCGCGAATGACCTGGTGAATGGTAAAGAAACAAAGTGAATTCTTTTTCTCGGTATAACTACGATTGTTCCGTCTGTTTGGTTGCAAAACGAGAGACGGGTTTCATGATAACAATTGCAAACTGCTTGTTATCTTGATTTTATTGGTGGAATTAATATTTCAATTTCTTTTCTTTATTCTTCCACTCGTAAAGATTAATCCTGCAGGATTTCGAAATCATTGTATACCTTTTTTTATTGCATCATTCATTTGCACGAGTTGGTTTGTTATATGAAATGCAACAAGAAACTTGAAAGATGTCATTGTGTAAGAACAAGTTGTAATTGGTTTGCAGATTTGTTTTAGCAGCTGTTTAGTCAGGCTGGAATAAGCTTGATTTAGAATATTTAACATTTTTGTCCTCTATGTAAAAACCCCATGAATTTGTTTTTTTTTTTTTAACAAACATGGAGAAATGCTTAAACTGTGTACTTAACTTATAAAAAATACTTAGTACCTGTGTGACAGCAAACGTTAATTTGTCATCAGAATTACATAAATTCAGGCGCTTTCAAGTTGACCGCTCCTACAAGGCTTTGTCTCATTTTTCTGATTGTTTTATCTTTTTTAACTTGTATACTAATTTATATGGACTGTTCCTCATACAAAATTGCACAGGGACACTCATTACTTTTTCGGTTCCCTCTCTTATTTATGCAAACCACCCAATCTCCGAACGCCAATAACACAAAAAACTTTACCTTATCGCATCACAGCTTAACGCCATCGAAGCAGTTAGAATGCAAGTGATGTAATGCAGTGCATCGTGATAAAAATCGTTTCTGCTGCATGCAACACGCAACAACTCGCCCGTAACAACATTATTTAACTTCCCTTTTTGCGCCCGGGCTCTGGGAGTTTTATCCATCCGATGACTTTTAGACCTTCGCACACAAGCGTACTAGTGACAACTTCGCGCTTCCCACCCAAACGCTGGGAAGCAACATCCTGTCCGCGTGTATCGCGCATTATGCTATCACTCGTTAAAATCTTCATAGCCACCGCTCTCGCCCGGCGAAAGCTCGTTGCGCCAGCTGCCACTAATATTGCGCATACGAAAACTGAATGCTCCTTCTTCTACGGTGGAGTGCAAGGTGTGCTTTTGTTTGCTTGCGCTTCGTGCGCACCCAGCTACGGAGCTAATGGACGTGTGTCCTCCAGTGTCAGCTTCCTTCTTCTTTTTTTTTTTTAGGTGGAATTGGAAGCTGCTCTAGGGAGTTTTGCACCCACGCGACGTTGGGCCATAAAAATTGAAAATAAAATTTCATGCCGTCTTGAGCACACACTCACAGTTCAGTTCCGTTGACGGGTGTTGGGGCTTCTACCTATTGCGGAGTGTATCCTGTTTTACCCCGTGCGACCGTCTTTTCCCCGCCCGTTCCGGGTCTGCGGTCCCCGTAAGCATCGCCAGTTGACGGTAGCAAATATTATCTGTCACTTCATATTTTTTTACGATTATTTATCGCAATTTGCTGTCGCGTTTTCGCACGTCACCTTCTCGCCGTGTCTCTGCACACCCGGTCTGTCGTAGTACCGGAGAACACATCTTCAGGCGTGCGGTTGACAGTGGCCGTGGTAGTGCTTCCGATTAAAGGAAGCTCCGGTCGCTTTGTGCGGCGGGATAGAATGGATACCGGAAGTGTACGCTAGTTCCTCTGCCCGAATCCTTCCAGCACTGGGAGGCGGTCCCATATTTTCTCTTATTTCATTATCATATGACACATGCTCGGGGTCGGTATGGTGACCGCGGGGACATGAGGTGTTCCTGTTCGGTTCTCGGGCCTTTTCTATGTGGCCTTTGCCGCTATGATGTGTCCGCTCGGTAGAAGGAAGCGGATGGTGCAAAAGTGGCAATTACGTGCGCCGGCGAGCTTGCAACGGAAGGGCTGAAGCTTTAGGACAGACAAACGAGAATGTACATGCCGTGTGTCCTTTACTTGTGCTAAGGTGTGTTTTTTTTTGAGAATATTTTCTGAGACTGAGTTTGCACCCAACCAGCCGAGATGAGGGTAACCATTCTTTTAGGTAGTACAGCCAAACATGGCGGTAATGTAGTGCGACATCACGTGTATGGGTGGTCTAGCGTGGTGAAAAGTCAATTTCAGGTGGTTCCATACCTTGGATGGTTAGCGAGACATAACTCATACGGGCGACCCGGTTTTCCATACCTGCACACACCCGGTACGGTTCGTTGCAAGCGAGTAATGGCGATCCTGGTGTCGGGAGTATCGGAGCAGAACGTATGTGCATAATTTATGCTGCTTGAGGTGTACATAAAAATTCTATCTGTATTTAAGTGCTTCCCACTGTTTTTTTTTTAACTCGAACAAGAGCTAAAAATGGACGGTTTCGCTTCGTGCAAACGTTCGGAAGTAAACCTTCTCCCTTTGGCACGTTACAGTAATACTGCAAAGATGTTTCATGTGTACGTGTGTAGGTTTGTGCGTATGTGTGATAATGCGTGTATGTGTGTGTGTGTGTGTGTGTGTATGTCCGGAGGAGCATTCGTTTCCTTCTGGTGGACCGTTTGTATATTACGAATATTGCATCTGCCGGCGGTGCTCTCAAAAGCGCACCAGAGCACCGTCTTGTGCATTTGTGCTTTTGTTTCGTTGTTAAATTTTATTGCCACATCTGGTGATCGTAAAAGTCGCTGAGTGCTGCCAAAACCACATACCCAACCTGCCGCCGGTACCATTTACCTTCCGCTGCAATCTCCATTTGCTGCGATGGTTTTGTCGGGAATGGATATTCTATCCGTTAATTTAAACAAAATAAAGCTGGGTTTTTAGTCCATTACACTGCAGCGGTGGGTGGTACCGTGAAACGAATAAAAGCCCACACGTACACTGAGCGGCATCATGAAACAATAGAGACGAAAAGAAAATAATCCTCCCTTTTTTTCTGTTGCTGCTGCTGCTGGCACTCGTAATGATCAATTATTGTATACCGGCTTAACGGCCATTTTAGTATCGATGTGATAAATTTGTTATTAACATTCATTTAATACAATTGCTCAAATGTTAAAACAATATTTATTACATCCGCTCACAAAATGAAAGAAAAGCATGTAAACAAAACAAGCATTATCCATTCAAAGGTTGTAATTTTTCATGCATTCCAATATTTGTTTGAATGTAATTTTACTACCAACTGGTCAAACAGTAGCCCTTTCGAAGGGTTTGTTTTATTTCCAACTATTGTTGACTCTGTTATCCCGTTCTAATTGGATAAATTTCCACACAAGAAAAGTGTTTCCCATTGCACCTATTAACAATAGATTAAATGGTACATATTTAAACCTTAATATATTATTTTTATTTTTATACATTTAAAAAATATATATTTAAAATCACTTCTAATATGGCCGTCACTAACTTCCATATCTTTGTTCTTTGTTTCAGCTGCGCCGATTGCCATCCGTCCTGTGCCACCTGCAACGGTTCGTCGGAGAGCCAGTGCATCCTGTGCCGGGCGGGCCGGTTCGCCCACGAAGGTCGGTGCCTGAACGCCTGTCCGGACGGTTACTATGGGGATAAGAAGCGCCACGAATGCATTGCCTGCCCGCATGGTTGTACCACCTGTGGCAATGGGGCCGTTTGTCTCACCTGTCGCGAAAACTGGACCATGAACCGAAAGGGGAAGTGCATTGCCAACGGTAACAACAACTGTGACGAATGTAAGTGCATTTCTGCAATCGTTGTTAAAGAAGGATAAAAATCTATGCACCATTACGGCAGTTGGGGAACCTTTTAGCAACTTGGAAGAGGTAGAGAAGAGGAGCTAAAAAGTTCCTCCAAACGATTGACCACTGGAGCATGAAATCGCAAGTGTGCAAAACTGGAAGCACATCTTTGTGTTGCTTTTCAACAAACAAAAGTCAGTCAGGCGCCTTCCATATTGTAAACTGCGATTAAATGGAGGCAATGATGGAGTAAACGAGAAAAAAAACAAACGAAGTATTCCTTCATTTTACGCTCGTCATACACCGTACGGATCACAAGTGGCCGAGATTGACCGTGCGCGAACGGAGCGAAGTGTAATTGCAATTTTATTTCACGCGATAAAACCTGATGGTGATCTTCTCGGTTCATTTGGGCGGAAACTTCAATGTCTTGTCGTGCGTCCCACATTGTTCTCCATTGCGCTCGGGTCTCGTTTACATTTCGCAGCACGGTACTGTAAACGACATTTTTTTTTTGTTTTCTTTTATCATACAGTATATGAAAGGCTATTGTAGTTGAAACGAACGTCCTTGATGGTTCATCCATTTATTACGTAACGTTGATAGGTGAAGTATGGAGGTTATTCGTGTGTCTTCATTTGTTATCAACCAGCTGGATACATAATCTTTCAATGGCGAGCTAAAACTAGATATCTGAAAGATAGACTTCTTTCAGGAATGATAAAAATGATGAGGATTATTTTCTACCAAAGGACTCCAGAAGCCTTTCCTTCTGGATTGAATTTAGGTGGTACCTAACTGTGGACTGTCATTCAACTTATCGTTCATTGTTGAGTGAAAAAAAAGTGAGCTTGCCGGAATAGTTAAATGTTTGAGATGAGTGTATGAATACTTTCAGAATAGTCGTTAGTGTTTAAAACCTACCTCTGGTATAATGCTGTTCAATTGATTTATTTCTTTTATTTTGGAACTTGAGCATGTCTGAGTATTTGCTATACAAATAATACTTAAGACGAATCCAAAGTACAATAGAAAAAAATGGATAAAGCGGTTAGAATTTTAAACTTAAAAACTAGCAGTATCGTAGCAGCTGTTAAAGGATAACATCGATTGCCATAGGTGCCGAAGAAAAAGTAAATGTTTTTTTATTCCCTGGAGGCCTTGTGGTGAATACCAAAGAGCGGTGACCACATACAATGCTATGTCGAAAGCTGACATTTGTATTTTTGTTTTCGTCTTTGCTAAGGCTTTGGCCCATTGAAGAAAGACTGCTTGTCAGTTCTAGTATTATAAAAATGGAAGTCTGGAAAATATGATCGCACGTTATATTTATTGTTCATAACCAAGGCATATCACAGGGCATGAAAGTAACCAAGGATTGAAGTTACAGGGGTTCTTTTGAAGAGGAATTATTTGTACAAAATCGAGTATCGCTAAGCATTTATAGTCAGGTTAGATGTACTCTGCAGTGTCCCCTTTATTATTATTATTTTGCTTCGTTCATATCATTATTCTGAAGGGGATTAAAAAGAGTTAGAATTTGATTGAAAAAGAAAGAGTTTTTAGTTACTGGAAGAGAAAGGGTCAATTGAATTGAATCCATTGTTGTTGTCCAACATGTTTGGAACAATCGATAAGAAAGCCGCAAATTACCCAGTTTTGTGTTACGTAATAAACGAATGATCCCTTATAATATACAGGTCCTGTACAGTTCCACATACTTTTCCCCATATTTTCCACCCAATACACATTACTAAAATTATGGAAATTATAAATATCTTATGTCAGCTGCTACATACACTGCACATGCAATCCTTTGATCCTGCATATCATTAAACATCATTCACCCATTAATTGCTTAGGAACTATGGTAATTACTCGTACTCAGTGTACCGATTAGCAATTCTAGCACACTTTATAATAAATTATCCACGATGTGCTAAGTTCACTCCAATTTGTTGATGATTCGCATCAGCTCATCAAACCGTACCTGTGACGGACATTACATCTTTTACGCACAACCAGGCGTCTCCATTACAAGCATAAGCCATTTCCTATCCACCTTTCGGGTGCCTGTTGATAGCGATTTTATGCACCGTATTGTGCGTTTCTCATAACGCTAATACCACCCACCGTTGCTTAACATGGGTGGACATCCCCGAATGCTGCATCTCAACTGGGTAAGCCACCCACCACTAGCCAACGTTTCGATTAATGCGCCCGAGTGTAAATTTCGAGCTCGTTAAGCGTACACAACCGTATCGTTACCGATGCATCTCAGAATGCAGCGATGCATTTCGTCGTAATTGAAATGAATGCGATGCACCCTGCACCGTTTGGCGTCTGCTTGCTGCTGTTTTGTATCTAAACGATGATACCATCTCCCGTTCGACCATCACGGGCTGTAAAATGAACGGCAAACGGCGGGTTGGGATATAGGTTAGGGAAAAGGAATTTAGAAAATAAAAGCAGCACAAATTACAGTCACATGGAAGTCGTGGTACTGGATTGAAAACTATCATTTGCGATGTGATGCACTGGTGAGCTTAAGTCCATCGAACCGGGAAGCTATGACTGTTGCTATAACGGCTTACGGGCGTTTGCACAGATGCTTTTTACTACTAGTCATACCGAACGCCTGTAGATAGGTTACAGGAAAATGGGAATTGGAAAAGCTTATTTTGCTTGACTCGATGATGTTTGAATTATACGCAAAATATGAATCCATGCGACATTAATACTTTGAACGCATTGACTCGTGAGCTACACTTTTATCAAACTCACAATCAAAATTTGGGGTTAAATTGTTTCCAATTATACGGAAACGTATGAAAAATCTACCATCACGTGTTTTATAGGATTTTAACCAAGATGTTTTTATTTAATAAAACTTTCACAACATAACACAGGAACAATAACTTTAAAAAAAATGATCAAAATGTAAATAGAACCACCATGTAAAGGGAGCAACAACAAAAATTCGTTTTGGTTTTTAGTCAGTTGCAATAAATTGAGATGGGTATGAGATGGTTATGAGATGGATGATTGTTGGATGGATATTTTATTAAAAATAGACAAAAAATATCAATGTTAAATTGTTAAATACAAATTTAACTTGCTATGAGCTTTTCGATAACACATGATAAACAAACGTTCCAAAATAAGTTTCAAAATAAGTTTCAAATTAAAGACAGCAAAGAATTAAAAAAAGAGAAATTAAACGACTACAATCTGTGCAAAACATCCGGCAAACCCAACCTTAAATAGCGGATTCAATGGAATCGTAAAAATTAGGGCATAAACTCTATTTTATGTTTAATTCCTGTACTAACGAACGATACATTACTCCGGGATGGTTCGGATGTTTTGCAATACTGATGCCAACATAACCGGTAGTTAATATGAGCCGAAATTTTGACAGTGCCTTACTGATGGTTTGGGGAGCTTCTTCCTTTGAATCGGAAACATGAAATAGGCTTAATCGAACATGACAGGACATTATCGTGCCAAAACTTCGTTTGACCAGCATTGATCATTGATTGGTTATTTATGCAAACGACAATCAATTCTACAACGTTAAAATGCTAAAGAGATCAAATCGTTAATATTTAGAGCGTATCGAGTGTTACCTGCTGAAACAAACAATTTTGTTCTTTAAATGATGGCCAAAAATTTAAATATTAAAAACAAGTTTATATACTGATCATTTGTTAAAAAAATATATATATATTTTTGATTGGTTTTCGTTGGAATTCAATCAAACTTGTATTGTTAATTGCTAGCAACGAGTATTAGTGGATCTTGCGATATACCGATATTCGTTGGAATTTCAATCAAACTTCATTCATTTAAAAAAAAAATATTTATATTTGGTTTTCGCTGGAATTCGATCAAACTTTTATTAGATGATAAATCATTTAGAACTAACAATTGATGTGGGAATTCCAAAAATAATTAAAAAAGGCATGGTAATATTAATTTTATTTTATTTAAGTATTTTGCAGAATGATCAAAACAATACGCTGACATATTGTAATATATCGATAACAGGATGCTTTCAGATATGGAAATGAAAAATATTTAAATTATGTGTCATCGCAATTGACCTACGGATAAAATAGATTGTGTAAACATTGAAGAATGCTTGACGTTGATGAGGTCTGTGTGCCAATGAATGGTAATTGAACGACTCCGCAACACTTCTTTCAATCACGTTGATTGATTTACTACAATTGGCCATTTTAGGATTAAAATCCATATCATATTTCAACACTTTCCATACGTTTTCTACGTAAAACAACACAATATTGACACCAATTTCATAATGTAAAACTAACAATCGGTACGAATGTTGCAGCATCAAACCGCACGCGGGCAAACAAAAATTAATGAGTGCACATTAATAATTTTCATTTAAAGCGGAATACTTTGAAAATGGCCACTGCCATCCGTGCCACTCGACGTGCGAAACCTGTACCGGACCGACGGAGAACGAATGCTTGACCTGTGCCTCGAACCTGCTGCTTCAGGGTCAACGATGCGTGAACGTGTGCGACGAGGGCTACTACATGGAGGTTGGCGTGTGTGCCAAGTGTCTCCATACCTGCACCCAGTGTGTCTCGCGCATGAACTGCACCGCTTGCATGAAGGGATTGCAGCTACAGAGCGGAGAGTGTCGCACTACGTGTGCCGACGGGTACGTAACACCTTCAGCGCCGGCGAAGTGGAATACACCAGGGGTAACGTGTGGATTTGTCTTCCATTGCAGCTACTACAGTGACCGTGGTACGTGCGCCAAATGCTACCTAAGCTGCCACACGTGCAGCGGTCCACGACGCAACCAGTGCGTCCAGTGCCCGGAGGGGTGGCAACTGGCCGGCGGTGAATGCTTCCCCGAATGTCCGGAAGGATTCTTCAAGACGAAGTTCGGTTGCCAACGTTGCCATCATTACTGCAAGACTTGCAACGGTAAGTTTGGGACACTGTAGCAAACAAAATACAATGGGAGGCTTAAGCCTTACTGCGCCTAAATGTATGCAATTACAATGTAGGCGACCGATGTTTAAGAAACAATCTTATTGAGGATATTTTCTTAACGAAATGCGTGTTATTATTGCATCCAAACCATACAGGAGCTGGTCCGCTGGCCTGTACCTCCTGCCCAGCACATAGCATGCTGCAAAACGGATTGTGCATCGATTGTCTCGCCTCGCAGTACTACGATCCACCGACGCAAACATGCAAAACGTGCCACGAGTCGTGCCGAACGTGCAGCGGTCCTGGTCAGTTCTCTTGTCTCACCTGCCCCTTCCCACTGCACCTTGATCGACTCAACCATCAATGTGTGCCTTGCTGTGCGGCGGACGCATCGCCCGACGATCAAAGCTGCTGCCACTGTGACAAAGCGACCGGTAAGTGTCTACGGCACCCTTCTAGTGAGCTTTTTTTTTGTTTTAATAATATTTGTTTCTGTTTTCTTCTATACTTCCGCAACTTCAGGTGGCTGCATTAATGCATCGCCCGCCGGCAAACGACGCATCGGGGCCGAGCAACAGTTGCTGCAGTTCGGCGAGGAGAGCAACAGTGGTGCCGCTAATGTTCCCGGCGAGGGTGCAGTAGCCGGCCAGTCCCATCGGGTCTGGCAGCAGTTCCTAACAAGCACGTCCACGCCGACGCTGATGGTGGTCGCCGTGTCCGGCTGTCTGCTAATTGTTACCCTGTTTGTAGTGATATTTACCGTTTTACAGGTAAGTGTGTCTATTGGGTGACTTTGTTTCTTTCCATTTCGTTCATACGCTCCTAAATCACGTTCATGCAAATTAGTATAACCAGGTAGTCTCTTAACTAACTCGATATTAGCAGTACGTCGCATCAACCTTTTTCCACTTCGCATTGAGTGGCAATGAACTGCGCGCCAGCGAGACGTGTAATAGCAAGATCCTTTAACGAAGTTTATTAATCTCAGTCTTTAATTAATATTGACCCTACACCATCCTGCTATCGGCACTCCACTTTCACACATGTGTATAGCATAAACACATTCTCGATTCACACACAAGGTTTGCAGATTTTAAGATGCAATCCTGACTGAAGATGAGTATGGAAGATGCCAGTCGCAATTTCCGCTGTATCTCCACAAACAGAGCACGAACCTTAAAAACCTTGATGTCGCCCGCACGCGATAATATCGTACCATCCCGACGATAAATCACCATCAAACGTTCCATCGATCGGTGATGCTCCCGAAATGACTGCTCCGCAGTGGGCTGAATCTCAAAGCAGGGACGATCGATTCCTCTGTTTGCCCGTCCGTGAAGGAGGAGAATTCCAATTATCCTACCCAATACTTCGGTGCCGTTAGAAGGCAGGGTGGAGAAGTTGTTTAATCGGAAATATGATTAAATCTGATGCGAAACGCCCCCAGGTTCCAGCTTTTGTCGGTGTTGAGCAAACGATGTTAAAGGATTTTCACCGCTCAAGTTCACCGTCGTGCTAGCAAATGGATGGATGATGCGAAGCAATTGACGTTCTTGAAAACGAACTTTACGTCAATGTGGTATATAAAGGGAAGGGCCACGAACCGGTAACCGCAATTTTCGGCTTTGATTTACGATACAAAACCCGCCCAGTCCAAGGAAATGGGAAAAACCACACCACGCTAGATAGGGCCGTCCCGTGGAACCGTAACCACTCGAAAACCACGCGAAGGAGCCAGCGAGTTTCGGAAGATTTCTGCAAGATTCCAGCGAACGCACCTTTGACGCTGGCGGCCGAACAAGCCGCAAATCAATTTGTCGCGCTAAGCCAACATCGTCACTTCCGGTGACGGTGGTTTAGCCGTCCGATATGCCTGCCGGTGGATTTTGGACACCGTTCGTCCCGCAGTGTTTACCAATGCCATCCGACATCCGACCCACCACATCCACGAGTCTTTCCCTTTGTACTTGAAACCCTCCGGGGCGATGTCTTGCTTGCTTTGCTAAGTTAATCGAACCACGTTGACAAGTGTTGTGCGACGAAACCCGGGCACGGCATCGGAAGTGGAAAGCCTTCGGCTAGTTTCGGAGCTGGAACCGCCGATGGAACTGGTGTTTTATTTATGGGGCATCCGCTAGGTGTTGGAACGAGCGATCGAGTTTCAACATTATTTCCCGGTTGTTTTTTTTCTACCAATGGCTGTAATCCAGATGCTTTAATGTCCATGACAGAAAGGGTTTAGAATTCAATATCATATGTGTGCGCTTCCAGCGAAGGCTTAGACAATCCGATTTTCCGGAGAAGTAATGTACAAATTGTTCACCTTTAAAAACATTTCCCTCGAAAGTAAAGTGCACAGTGGCGTACCGTAGAATAAATTTACGTTTCCGTTTTTTGAGGTTTTTATGGTAATTTTATGTAGTACATTTTGTTTGGTCTACCTTTTGTTTAGCAGAAGACTGAAAATTTGTTTTTTGAGTAATAATCGATAGCACTTTTGATTGCAAAATACGTGATTAATAATACGCATTTAAAGTAACAACGCCTAAAAGTATGCAATCCATCAACTATTTTAGAATCTCAGGAACGCGCCCAAACAAGTTTAGGGACAGTGTCTTCCAATGTCCGGTTTAATTGTATTTTCAACCCACTAGAATATCAATCCAAGACCAATTTATTATATAAATTCGTCTAACAAGTTATATACCTCACAAAGCTCGCTATAGTAGCGGTGCTTTCAATAATCCTACATCCATTCGACACAAATGGGATTAAAATATGTGCGTGGTATTTTATATATTAAAATACAATAGCAATTACACATCTTCCCATATCTGTTTTGTATTTAATGTTTCTTGGTACAAAACGTGTTGATATCCAAGCACAATTTTTCAAATGCCTGTGCTATTCAAAGCCTTTGTGCAAAACTGGTCAATCAATTACATTCAAAGGTGTTTCCTACTCAGTAGCAGATCAAGCGCCTTAGAGGTCTTTGGCAAATTGAAACTTGGATTCCTGTCATTGTTAGAGAGAACTTGCCCTTAAACGAATCTGACGTAGCCAGAGGAGAAGGGCTGATGAGTAGGTAGTTTGCAGATGTTGGCGATACACGGGTTCTTGAAATTCAAAGTATGTAGAATGAAGATTATGTCCACCGTCTAAAGGACCGTTTCCAACATCCAAGTTAACTTCAGTGAGTTTGGAACTAAAAACGGAAGAGTTCAGCGTGGGAAGTTAGTATTGCGTGGAAGAGGCGTTCCAAGTACCTAAATTACGTGATAGCTCTGCCATAGTTCTTAGTACATTGGATTGGAACAGTTTGGTTTGTGGATCGTACTGGTTTACCTATCTGTCATATAATGCCTATATTTGTCTATTTTTTTTTTATTCATAAATTACGGCCAGGCCGTATTGCTCTATATTTGTCTATCTAAACAACTCAAATACAATCACAATTGAAAAAATGGCGATCAGAACAGCACATCTATTTAGATTCACATTTTGTCTTTGACATGTACATTTTATCGTACATTTTATCAAAGAAAAAAAAATCATTTTATATAAATTATTAATACAATTTTCGTTTCAACCAATAACACAACATTTTAGGTTGATTAATAAACATTATTTACGTCGACGGATAAATCATTACATGTAAATCGTTACTTCAATCATCACAAACGGTACACACTCAAATTCAGAGCGTTTTTGGAATTACTAATCAAACATCCAGTTCTTTTCAATTTGATAAAAAGCACTAATTTTTCGAATTTTCTTTTTCTATTTTCTCTTTTCTTTCCATCTCTCGATCCCTACCTGCATCCGCTAATCGATGAAACCGACGAAAACAAATCAAACAAATGCCGCTCGAAAACCGCAACCCCATCCCGGAATCGCATCCCATCGATCAAATGTTCCGGTCGCGAGCAGAAGCGTAGCCAAACGATGTACACTGGAATTAAGTATAATAAATTAGGCAAGAAACCACCGTCGGGCGGTAGCCGAACCACGCGGATATCGATACCGGCCGATGGCGATGATTTACTGGAACCAATTGTAAATAATGGCGACGAGGAGGAGGAGGACGACGAGGACGAGGAAGAGGATAAGGATGGCGATGCGTACGGTGGTGCCGAACCAGGAAGGCAATCGGCCGCCGACGAGGACGAGGAGGAGGATGAAGCCAGGGAGCAACAGGGACGTTTTGACAGCCGGAGGTCAACCGCAGCAATGGCGCCCACCAACGCCGCACGAGGGAAAAGGACGTTCCGGTATGCGACCAGCACACGGACCTAGGCACAGGATGAGTTTAGAAGCGGAATGAACATAATTTTACACCTCCCTTCCTCCGTTTCCTTTTCGCTCGCGTTTCACCCTGTCCGTGTCATCGTGCCCGCGTCACCATCATCTGCGTGAGTCTAACACGGCACGGGACGAACGCAAACTCCGGTTAGACTGTGGCTCGTGTTTCCGTGCGAATGTCCGTGCGCCGGAGCATTGGTAGAGAGAGTGTCGAACGTGTGCGTGTGTTGCGTTTGTGTGCGTAATTATAAAACAAAAAGAACTTTCCCGTTGAGAAGCTCCCGGAGGAACATCCCCGACGGAGTTGCGTTGCGGTGTGTACACAGGCTGGGAGGTAGTGAAACGGAACCAACCGAACCGGTGGGTGAATGGTGTCTCATCGTAAACGGCTGAGGCTATGATAAACCACGGCCATTCACACGTGCAACCAGCGCTGGCCAAACACACACGCGCGACACCAATTCATCATTTAGTTCATTTTAAATCATTTTAATAACGTTGCTCCGTTTCATGTGGTCAGTGTAGCCGCGTAAATTATTCTTCTTTTCGTTGCGTTAATTTGTGCAAAAAATCAAAACGAAACTCTTTCCCCTTATGTGTCCGCGGTTCCTTGCATTTGCAGCCACCACCATCGGGATGGTATGAGCATTTGTGTTTGTGTGTGATAGAGTGCGTGTGTGTGTTTGAAGTTAATAATAATGCTAAATATTTTTATTCTTTTTTCTTTTTTTATTCTTTTGATTCATTTATTTCTTTATTATTCTTTTAATTACTTTTTGTTTGAATAATTTCTTGTTTTACCTTTGTTTTCTGTTATCATCATTTTGTTATTTTTTTTTTCTTCTTTCTTTGGTTATTAATACTTCAAATTCAACCATTTTTCATCATAGTTATAATTGTTCATTCTAAGCTTACTAATCGTGTTTCAATGTGTTAATACTGCGTTCAGTTGAATAGTGTATGAATGTGTGCATTTGCGTGACTAACGGTTAACAGAAAGTGGTGCATTCGGTTCCATGAGAATAGAAAAAACCCCATCCATTAGTGGTTTTTTATTTTCTGGTGAAAGTGAGCGTGGTTCGACTGGCAGGTTTGGTAGAAAATGAAACACAAGCAAAAGGATGGAAGTGAAGTGAAAACAAAATCGGCACAGCGCATTAGAAGCGGATATCGTGGCGCGGATGGAAGCGTAAAACGGGAGGTAAAAGAATGAAAAAAAGCTAGGAAATATTATATATATATATACATATATACATACTTTAAAATAGATATATACTGAACTATACATATTT
>KB663832.1:13112993-13132960 GCA_000349025.1 Anopheles minimus | reverse complement strand
ACTGTTTGAATAGCATGTGTGCTTAAATTAGGAGATTTCATTATTATTATTTGCACAACGCCTGTTTCATAAGAGTATTTAACCCAAGCCGTTTTATAAGAACACATTTCATTTCCCGCAAACTACCGGAAAAACGCGTCAAAAATGATTATCTCATTAAGCAAACACATTGAACGCACTTGGTTCAAGTACAGCAGGTGAATCATTTGATGGCTACAATCTCTGCTCATAACACTTCGCTTTTAATATTTCACTATTAACCCTAATCATTTACACCTGCACGCGACACAGCTTGGTTGATCGGCACACCGATCGAAACTTTGTCAGTCATTTTGAACCGCAATTGATATCAAGCTGTCGCTCTAACCATTTCAACTTACCTGTACAAAGTTCTTCGCCTTTAGTGCCGCGGCCGCCGACTTGGTGCGCTGTATTTCCGTAATGACGTGCCGGGCTCGACGCACTAACACTTCGTTTGCGTTCTCCAGAGCTTCAGCGTTTTCCAATGCAGCAGCGTGAAAAGGAACAATGAAAAACACCCGTGGCAAAGTGATTAAAACCATGTGCTGAAAGGCTTAGTGTCGGTCGACTGATGCAGTAATTATGGTTTGCGAGAGGAGCTTAAGAGTTGGGCAAATTCTTTAATCTTTTAAACACTTCCATGCAAAAGCAAATGGTTTGCTTAAGCTATGAATTACAGTCGCCGTTCAAATCACTCACCTTTCAGATGTTCGACCGTGGCATCCCGGTAGCTCTCCAGTCCCATCAGCTCTAGCGCTTCCTGGCACTGTTTCCTTCTAACCGGGTACTCGCTCGAGGACAGTTCGTGCTTCACATTGGAGTTGCAGATGAGAATCGCTAGCTCGGGTGCATCGAAGGGGATGGGTTCCGTGTCCAGGTTGCTGGAAATGGAATTGAGCGTTAGCCATTTCCCAGAGTTCCCGGGCAGAGGCATTAGGAAATCCAAGCAAACAATTATTATGTTAGCTGACAGCAATAGCACAGAAATACTTGGTAAAAATCATTAAACGAAGACGCTTAACAATTGATAACATAATCTCATAACTTCATTATTAATTATTACACAATATCTTAAATAATAATAATATATTATACCTAAATCTTAACATGTTTGCGAACTAGATGATCAGGATGGCGATTGAAGCGAGGATCTTAAGTAGAAATGAAATGAGGACAGTGTAGAGGTGACATTCCAATAAATAAGCCGAAGATTGTTAAGATCGTAGTACCTACAGTGCGTATGTATACATACTTTCAACGCCACATCATCCAGACATGGGTGATTACGAACGTCTGGAGAATGAGTGAGATGTAATAGCAAGTTTTGTTCTTGGGAGATGAATGACAGATGTCATTTGTCCGGCGATGAAAGTGTTAACATAACTATACGAACACTTGTTTTCTTTTTTTAGAATAAAACAAAAAGTAGAAGAGTAAGCAGAGTTTAATGTTCAAGTAAGTTGGAAAGAACAATATAAAAAACTTTTTTTTTTAATAAATTACAGTCAGTACCCGAGTTACACCGCTCGCAACATACACGGATTTTAAAATTTGACTGTTCTGGATTTTTTTAAACGGACCTCAATTTTATTTTTTTCAATTTCCAAACAATTCCTAAAAGCCGTTTATTTCTCTTATTACAAAAATTACTTTTCGCAATGTTTTGTTTAGTATAAGCATTTCAAAACTTCACTTAAATAGGAATATTGATAATTTGTAATAGAATTGTCGAGATAAACCGTCAAATATTCATAGTTGATCCTTTCATGCGCGGCATAAACAACGTGTCAAATGATATTCATATTGATATTAATTTTTTAACACACATTAACATTTTTTTCAACTCAAGCAAAATTCCTCCTTATAACATAACTAATCGAATATATTTTTTTCTCCGCTAGTGTAATGGATTAAAATATCATGAAAAATATACAAGAAGCTCAAGACAACATATTTTAACATATTTTAGTTAATAAGATTTTTCCTATTTTTACTTTTTTAATGTTTTTGATATCGCATGTATTCATACCATTTCTTGAGACTTCAGGTATTTTTGATAACCTTTCAAAAAATGTATTTACATGAAATTGTAGTCCACATGTAGTTGATGTTTAGAAATTGATAATCGAAGAGAAAAATTGGGACAAATATTAGCTTTATATGGGTACAGAAATTGGGCGGTCTGGTGATCGGGGTTCGAATCCCATCCGGACCGTCCATCCGTAGTAAGGATAGACTAACCAACTCCATGGTATCGATAAGTCTGATAGGAAGCCGGCAATGTTTTTCAGATAAATATTAGTGGATTATTCTTGAATAGAAAATGTCTAATTTTGTTACGAATTTGATAAATTCGTGTCGTATACTAGCAGACTCTCTACTTTTTTCTGACATCGCTGTTGAATTGATTTAATCGGCTTTAAAAACATAATTTCCATAATCAGCCAATCGGTTAAATGGCACCCGAATAATCGACGTTCCACTGCATTTTAATTGCTAGTGCAGTGTGATTGAATTTTCATACAATTTTCCGTAGAAAACAGTATGCAGCCAAGTCTGTCGATCCGACGGGCAAAATTTCTCGAAGACTGTTTTTTTTCCACGAAGAATATTGTGAGTTACCGGTTATGCGTACAAAGAGTGCAAACGTTTCCATTCCTCGATCGTAAAGATTCTACGAACGAACGACAGACGCATTGCTGAGATTTCTAGGTACGAGCAGAACACAGAATACCTGGAGCGCATTCCCCGGTGTGCATACGAGTCGGAACAATTTTAGTATCACATAGAGTTGTGCTTCCTTTTTGCTCCCTTTTTCTCACTCCGCCTCGGTTCTGTGGTTATGGACAAACTGCCTTTAAACAAAAAGCATTTTCCCCATTTCCACACGAACGATGCACCACATGAACAACCGAAGTTCATAACTATTGCTACAAACAACGGAGTGCAGTTAGCTGCACCTTGGAGAGTTTCGACCGCACACCGACACGCCAGATACGATCGGCTAATCGCGTCAAGCTTGTGGGCGATTCTGCCGCTTCAGGTGTGTTTCCCTGAACGGTTGGTTTCATGTGGTAAATTTTAAAACCGCCTTAATTTACACCTTAGTGGCAGTTTTGGGCCAGACACGTATGTTTCGGTGGAGGAATAGCGCAATTGCCCAAAAAAAGGATCACTGGGAAAGTGTCTCATCTAAACCTTTTTTTATATAATATACTAACAATTTTTTGTTTACATCAATGAAAGGTTTTTCCTTCAATGAACTAGGAACTTGTCATACCTTCCTGAGTATTTCCAGATTTTTCGCTGCTGAGTTTTGCCTTCTGATGAAAACCCCTAAAATAGGAACGAACTACATGTAACGTTCGGGAGGAAAGCTATTAAATTGGTAGAAATTTATTTAATGTATTGTCAGCACAACATCGAAGGACATAGAAGGACATCATGAGGTTTATTTTCGATGTTAATTTTTGAAAGTGACCGCATCTTTCCTCCGGGGGAAGCAAGGGCTACGAGAACTCCAATACCAGGCTCTTCTAGTTGTAAGCGTAATAAGGTTTTTGAATCTAGACTAGTCGTGATGACTATTTGACAAGAGTGACTATTTTGTTGTGGATTAATACAATTCATTAATACAATTCAAGTCATTTCTTTCGAAGTTATAACACCATAAACGAAGAAGAAACCATTTAACAAGACATGGATGTTAAAAACCCGTATCGAGCTGAAAATGACATATTATTCGAAGAGAAATCGAGGAAGTCATAATTGAGATTCAGGAGGTTTTTTGCTAACATTTTGCTATTTTACGTGTTGAAATGTTTTCATATGCGGTATTAATTATTAAGACTTTAAGATTTTGAAATTAGGTGCAATTTTCTATAAACCATCCTAACAGGATTCTAGGAATCTCGGCATCATCTGGTTTTTCTCATGCAAATATATTTACCTCTTCCCTTCTATAACCACCTACCCAGTTAGGTAAGTCGTTTTGTATTCGAATTCGTTCGTTTATGGATTAAAAAGCGATTTTTTTTCCTTATTGATGTGTCGTATTTCATTTTAATTTTACAAAATACAGCTTCATTACACTAAACTTTTCATCAGAAAATGATAAAATTACTTTTAAAAAAGTTTTCCTTACACACATTTATAAAGATAAGGGGTATAAATTCAAAATGGGTATAAAACAATGTTTTAAAAAATAGCAAAATTCTGATTTTTGGTTATTTGATTGAAAACATGTTTTATCTATGCATTCGCAAAATTTCAAGCCGATAACTCTGTTCTATCAAAAGTTATTTAGAATTAAAGGTGCAAAACATATATGAGTAGGTGGTCGTTCAAACGAAGGTTAAAGAAGAAGTTTTTGTTTTGAAACTGTTGAAGATGGAATTCATTGGAAATGGCGTTGAAATTCGAATTATCACCTTAAGTAGCATTTATAGACACTCTATGGAGACTGAACAAAATGCACAAAGCAATATTCGTTTATTCATTAATAACTTTAATTTTATAGTTAGTAGGGAGGTCAAATCCAATTCGTTACGTTATTTTAGAAGAGGGAAGAGGAAGGAATTGTTACAAGAGGGGAGGAAACGATCGAAAATGACGAATTAGTCATAATAAACGGATATTCGATATCGGAATTTGTTAAACAGCTTGAAACACATTTCAGGATTTTCCCATTATTTCCCGGGCAGACTTCACTTCGTAAAAAATGATGAACCAAACCAGACTATTGACAAAGTCTTGAGAAACCCTGACAAAAAGGCCGACAAAATTCTGGCTTGAAATTTACCAGATCATTAAATATTTCCTAGTGGGTTAAGGCCCTCCAGCGTTACGTTTTTTTTTTGGCAACAGAAAAATTACAACTTTTGTGTAACGTAAGAATAACATTTCAATGAACGTATATCCGGGTATTGTCAAGTATATTTTAGTAAGTATCTGTTTACCTTTATTTGTTGAAGATGATCATTATGTGATCATCAAAAGAAGAAGAAAAAATAATTTAACTGTTGCGAATAAGCTTCCTAAATAGTTTTAGTGCAATCAATGATGCAATTTTTTAAAAGTATATATGCATATGTTACACGATCTGTTAGTAAAAGTTTATCTCCCACATTGCATTGTTAAATCATCTCATTAAACACGGCCACAAAAGAGGAGAAGGTGTCAGACATTTTTCAATGGAAAAGTTCATTAATTAATTTGCAATCGAACCTATTTCCCAGTGGGGCAACCGAAATGTACAAAAGAACCAAATTAAAATATCATCACCAGTCCAATTAGGGAATGAAGACACATATTCTAGTATTAAACTATGGTTTGCAAAGCATTTCATTTCCAATGGTTTTCCATTCAACAGTAAACTTTCCGACGCATTACTGTGGACGGTATTGAACAGGGAAAAATTGTACCTATTCCTCGAATGGTATTGGTGTTTGCCCTGTAATTTGCCCTGCTCAAATGTCAAACGCTCAGGAGTTGCCCCAACTGTGGCAGAGTCAGAATTCAGATAATATGCCCAGCTGGAATCATATCACGCAAACTGATTAGAAGCAAGCCGACCGTCCGCCACAACTCGCCACATTGTACACGCAACGGCAGATCGGATTGTTTCAGTACAAAGTAACCTGCTGCACGTACCGCTGCTGCCAAATGGCATGTTTCATATTTCCGCTTCCCATGTGAACACGCACGGAACCACTCGGAAACGGTCGGTGCTGCACCCCGACTCAGTGCAATGGTTTTCCGGTGAATTCGATCCGTTTCCGATGCTTTTCTCCGTGCAACAACCCGATCACCAAGCGTGGCGTAATGAATGTCTTCCTGTGTGTATTCCGTCACCCTTACGTCCGGTGTTGTGCCGGGGACGAACCCCACACCCCCTATTCGTTCCGTATCCCACCTCGCGAGGATATTCACCGGTCGTGAGGAATGGGCTGTTGGCATTTGGTTTTGCTTCACGAGAAGTACAATTTTCTACTTTCTTTCCGACCAATTATTAAAGTCAAGCGGAAATTTCTCAAGCAAATCTTGTCAAGACAAACGGAAATCAAATTGGCATTGCGAAAGTTTGTTTGAGTCGTCAAGTTTCATGCTTCGTTGACTTGCCACAAAACTTCACAAACTTGAGGTTCTTAAAAAAGCTTAAATTTAGAACAGTAAATGTCGTGTATTTTGTAAAATAACCATATATTGTTAAGTTATTTAAAGATTCTCTAAAATATATAACCAGGGGTGTCAAACGCAAAATATACCAAGTGCAAAATAAAAAAAAATGCATCAAGTGATCCTGAACGTTCATACTGTATGGCAGATTGCATAACTTCAAAACATATTTTTCGTGATTAATTTGTTTTGCATGTAATGATTTAAAATATGTCAACGTACTCTCATTTTTAAGTTTTTAAGGTATACGGCCCGCCCGTTCTTCAGTGAATAAAAAAAAAACGTACTCTCATTTTTTTATTGGTTACTCTTATTTTGATACAACCGCAGAAATTTTGAAGCATTTTGTTTTTGCATTACTTTCCATTATACTTTTCGGTTGAACAATTTATTTAATCTTCCCGACCGCTTATTTTACACACAAGTGCTTTTTTTAGTGGTGTAAAATATGTACATGTAAATAAGACATTTAACTTGCCGTCCGATGGCCAAATATGCTACTGGAAATATATAAAAATGACCTGCAAAGAAAGCACGTTGACTGTTCCTTCTGCGCCATAACCATTGATGAATCAAAGTTATATTGATTTATATTAAAAATTATTATTTTTAAAACCAAGCCACCCAATCTAATTTAATTCAAACCTTCTCAAAAGTTACCTTCATTTACTTTAAATTAACATTTATAAAAAAGCACATTATTAATTCCTTTTTATTTCCAACATTTTATTTATTTTTTTTTTTAAATTTTTTTTCATGAAATTATTATTTGAAATATTTTAAATAAATAAAAATTAATTAAATGAGTTATTTCAAAATTAATTTCACAATTTAATAATCTGAATCATTGGAAAAAAACAGAACTCAAAATGTTTTCCGTAGCCTCGAGCTGACGGAAGGGTTTTTGTCAAACCTGACCATCCGTTTGGCTTTGGCAATACAAATGTTTGAGAAAAAGCTTTCGATAAACTTGAGTACTCAAACGGATAGCCAAACGGGAAGGCAAACACGCTTCGCAATGCCGATTTGTCAAATTGGAAGCTTTTTCTCAAGTACTTGAGTTTAGCAATAGCTGGGTTTATCTCCCTTGTTTGGGTCTCTCGCTTTCCTTCTCTCGCTTCTGATAAACTGACACCTTTTGAGGACCTTCGAGAGGACGAAGGACTTGGATGGTGCAAAGTGGCAAAGCGAAATGAAGGCATTTGGATATTCTTGCACCGGAAGAAAGATAAGACCGATTTGACAAATTGTGTCTTGACATGTCGGATTTTCTAACCCCGTCTGCGCCTAAACATGGGACGGATACGTAAACAATGGCGTACAGGATTTCCGGTACGGTGCCATTTTGCGGCTAATGAATACCGTTGGGTTGAGATTGGTTTTTGAAAAGTTATGTTACACTCGACGGCAACGTCAAGAATTGATCAAAGATCTTTTGGAACGAATTAAAGCATTGTTTTCTTAAGTGGATATAGTTTCAATAGCTCTTTCAGGATGGAATAACATCACAAGATGTAATCAAAAGAACCAGCTCGCTACAACGAACAGTAAGTACAACCACGAGGGGTTTTGCAGTTAAATCCCCGACATTGCAAGTGCATTCGGTACGGTTGCACCGTTTTCCCCCAATGCGCTGCAAACGACACACATACTCGAAACCGATGATAGAGAAAGGATTAGCAGTGTGGAGCATCCTTGGCCATCTTCCGTATTTGGATTTTATTTCAAAAACTTGGACCATCGTTTGTCCGTTCCTTCCTAAAGCGTTCGAACCGTATCCCACAGCATTGTCCGGTTAGGTGTATCCATCCATGTCGCAATGGACATGATTCCCGAGACATTGTGGCCATCCGGGACGTCCCGGAAAGGCGGTACCGTAAACAAACCGGGGGCATTTCTTCGAAGTACATCTACGAATATATTAGCCCTGGAATTAAGCTTCCACCCTTCCATGCAAGGATTAGAGATGGATGGCTGTCCGGGGGGATTCATTTGTGCACCTTAATTAAAGAGATATGCATCCGGGGAGTGGTACATTATTCTCCCCTTCCAAACCCAAAGTTCCTGGAAGGACATCGTACACTCGATCTGTTTCAACGTCCACCCCGTTGTCAGCTCACGTCAAGTGGGTTGCCCGATTTTGGGTGAGTGTAGCATTAGTTGTCAAGTGATGTCCGGCCATCTCAACGTGAGCGCAAGTGCCAAAATGGCCAGTTCCGAGCAAAACCCCGGTAAGCCGTAGCGAAAGGATTAAACCGCCATCCGTCCGTCTGGCAGCTTGCGGGTGCATCCGGACCCGTGTGCCACGGTTGGGATAATGCTTTAAAATCACAAAACGCTCTACGTACCCGGGGTTTGGCGAACACGTGTTGCTTGCCTTTTGCCCGGCAAATGCAATATTGGCCGGACAATCGATGTGGGGGTTTCTGGAGCGTAGCAAACCGTAAGCCAATGTCACGCTCCGGATACACCGGACACTCGGTACCAAGCGGTCCATCGGTAGATGGTGGTCTTTTCAGTGGTAGAAGGTAATCCTTCGATGAGTGCAATAATGCTGCTGAGATTGATAAAGGGGGGATATTTTTACTGCAGATTTTTAAATAAGAAAACATGTTTATCAAATCCTGCACCAACGGGACTGTTGGTTTAGCTTGTTCACATTCTTCACCTGGTTCTCTTGTGAATGAAAAAAGTTTAAACCTTTTGTTTGAGACTAGGTTGACAATCCATCGATAGAGTTCCCGAATATATGTACATGATATGTAATACAGTCCCTAACATAACTATAAGGTCTCTTGTCATTTTAGAGTAAAAGTTGAAAAGATAAGTCAAACCGATGTTGTTCAGTCGAATCTATCAAAAATGTGAGTGTTATTCCTCACCATCCTTCTGCCTTCTTTATGCTTACGATCTTAAAATCTTCTTGCCTATTTACTCGATATTTGATTAATATTTGTCTCACTTCCTTCAAACCTTCTTATAAATGTGCTGCAGTTAGTATAACCTTTCCTCTTTTTCTCTTATTTCTTGAAAGTGTTCCTTTATCTCGCATTCAGATTTTTGTTGCTTATTTGCTCAATATGTGTGTCCATACTTATATGTTCTTAGTTTACGACCGTGAGATTTATTTAAAACGCTAAGCTTTCGTTCAACTTTCATATCAATGAGTGCTGTGGGAGAGCGATGAATATTTTCTATCCCATTCTCAAGAATAAAGCTGATTCCTGGCCGTTCCTTTTGGCCTTTAAACTTAGTATGGACCTCTGAACCTCTTGGAGATCAACATGCTCCATTTAGGATGGTCGTATTACGAGAGAAGTGAGGTACTTGCTAAATTTGCTTTCTTCAAACTCAGCCAGATGCCAACTTCTGGGCCCTGGACACTCTGGAGTGTAGACGCACGAAAGCCCATGCAAGTTTGGAAAGTTTTTCTTTGTAGCATTATCAATTCAAAATTACATTTGATCCAAAGCGTGCACATAAAGAACATAAAAATTACGAACATTAACATTAAACATACGAAATCTTACATGGAGGACATGGAGAATAATGTTATGTCAACGTTCATTAGGTATTCGATATTTTCCCGCAATGTAACATGGGGAACAAAAAGTATTAAAATACGTGTGTTCTATTCCCTGCAGCTTCGCTCAGAATTATTTTTACCTATATTTTCCAACATTTTTAGTTACCCTAAAAAAACTAGTGGCATTATAGTTATGTAACGGACTGTAAAATGTGCCATATTCTATACAATGCCTTTTCATCGTCTAAAAAGCATTGTTGAAAGTTGTATTTAACAAGAGAAGGCTTGTTGCAATGTAATACGTATTTTGAGGGGAATTTGTTGTAGATTTTGACGAAAAATTTACCTACATGTCGTATATGAAGAATATTTACAAGGTAAATAGGAAGCTAAGATTTGTCAGAACACAATCTGCCGAATTATGAGTGATTTTATGATTCAAATCTTTTCATATTTGCCTGATACGCTCCAAAAAAACGAGCGGTGTAAGCTATCTGTGTTGCATCATGCTCAATAATTGGTTTAATAAAAAAAAACGAATAAATAAAGCATATCATTACTCACCGACAATCGATCAAAAGTGCATGATCCGCCCGGCCACCGATCGCAATCAGCTGGTCCATTATGCCACATGGCACATTCGCAAACGTATGCTCTGCCCTCTGACACATCTTGGCTGCTTCGGCCGCACTGTAAGCACACGTTAAGCGATGAACTTTACCCTCGTCAGGTCGTGATGAACTGTAAAACACTCACCTCGGAACCTTTTTCCCGGTAAGCTGCTCCAGGAACGCTAGTGTCGCCACCTCAAGGGCAGCCGAACTGGACAGACCACTGCCAACGGGAACGTTCGTATGGATGACCGCGTTGAAGCCCGGCACTGGCTGGCGGAAATGAAACATCACACCTTTGACGTAGTTAAGCCATCTGGAACGAAATTTCAATATTAACACGTAATATTTGTCTCCCCCCCGGGCACACTAAAGAGAATAAAAATCATGCCTTATTGCGGAATCATTTATGAAACCAAAATCGCCCCGCTCAAGTACGGAAAGGGTCGAATATAATTGTTTGCTTTGTTCAAGTGTGGCGCGGGGTTGGTACTGTTTGAAGGTTTAATTAAATTCTCCAAAATGTGTACTAATCACTCCCATAGCAAAAGCAAATGGATCCGTGTGGGTATGCGCCCAGGTGCATCGAAATTCAATCTAACAACTCGATTTCAATTACGTTTACACGCGGAAATTAGCTTTCCAACACCACCATTTTGCTTTTGTTCAGCGGCTCGATTCTACCGATGCTTTTGATCTCTGTTTGTGCTCGTGGTGAAATATGATCGTAGCGTGTACAACACTGTTACAAACCAACGCGTATTTTCGAACAATCATAAACTCCAGCGTTGTACGCATAGTTTAAAATCCATGCAGGCTTTCATTGTTGCCGCTGGTGGGGAGGGTTATAAAAAAGTACCAAAACAACAACAAAACCATCGCACCCGAAACGGATTGCAATTATAATGATTACATTTGCAAAAATGTTGTTTTACCTCGGTCCGGTGTAGCAGGTGTAGCAGGGTGTGCGTGTGTCGAAACATTGATTACATAAACGGGCGTGAATATTGAACAGTATGGTGTGGGAGACTGGGCAATGCTACAGGTTGAAGTTTTTGCTAATTATAAATGCAATTAACTCGATTCGCTTAAATGAGTATTCGGAATGATGGTGTATGGAGAACTGACCAGAGAAGAAGGGCGTACAGAACGTTGCCGTAACGTGAAGAGGGTCAAGAGCAACAAAAAATTCAATTGATCCAATAAGGACGAAAGGTCCACAAAAAGCGATCGTTACCTAACATAATACTAGTTGATGAGTTAATAAATTCCATTAAAAAATACCATTATCAACACATATATCTACAAATGCTTTGCGACCTTGGCATTTGTTCATATGGGTGGCCTACAACAACTGCATGGGTTTGGATCATCCAGTGTCATTCGCATGACGTGTCCTAAGTGCAACGTAGTATGGCAAACCGTCGTTGTTCCATTGTGCGTCCATCGTACAAGCAAGTTTGTACAAAGCTCATGTCACAGAAGCGTGATCATTTCCGCTGTCCTGACTGACAATGTATGCAGAATATCCTCAACACCACAATGGATAAATAATTCACCCCGTTTACCTGAGATCGTTGAATATATAAGATCTAGATTTCATTAACACAGAACAAATTGATGGGGGATCTTACTGGATGACAAGTTAAAAGATGAGAGTGTGTTATAGCTCTACTAATCTATGATAAGACCAATCTTTGAATTTCTAGGATTTCCAGGATTTTGTCAGGTTGTATCCTTCAATTTCTTACAATCAAAATCGGTTGTACAGAGTATAGTGGATGTAAGAAGCAGAAGTATCAATAAGGTCTAAGGAGATGATCAATACGTGTTCCCACAAGACGGTGAACTAAGCCACACCGCAAATGTGGCCCATATCTTGTGCAGGGACAATTTAACCAACTTCCTAGGTAAATCTTCCAGCTCCCCGGATTTGAATTCCAATGACTTGTTGTTCTAAATTCTGTAGTACGGCTAAGTTCAGCGAATATTTGCAACTCAACTTGCACCAGCTAAGGAGGATGATTTTATAAATGTTTGCCTCTTTCCAAAAAGGCTTGGAGCTCTTGCAGAAGGATGCTTGAATGTTAATTATTCATATTGATTTTAAACTATCACACTTTAACATATTTGAAAAGTGTATTCCAACTTATTAAACACCCTGCATGGTATGCATGTTAGGCACATTAGGTTTATCTAATCCGCCACATATTGGGACATTAGATGATGTCTAGTGTGTTCTAAAAGCTGTTAGACACTTACCTTGGAAATTGTATTTAATATTCTACTATAGACGAAGGTACAAAAGGAAACTATGCCGAATTTTTGTGAAGTACAGGGAATATTGAGGATGAAGTGAGCGCAAGAGTACGATGTGGCTGTCTATAGGTGTTTGAGCAGTCATATGAGACTTTGACTAGTTCTTCACATACACTTTGTCCAGAGTTGTCGCCGTCAGGGTAACGGCGTCAGAAGTAGCGTTAGTATGTTTCAAACTACCCTAGAGTGGAGGTTTCAAATCTTAGTGCTCGAGTCGGCGTGAACTGTGTGTACAAGAGTTGTCGAAGCTATCCGCAATGTACGTTGGCGAAGAGCTCAGAAGGAATTTTCACCCCTATATGCTAACGAATGGAAAAAAAGAAATCAGAGAGTGTTTGTGCCTTTAAAGATGATTAAAAGATAACAAGAATAGAAGAATAACCTTCGAATTTAAAGAAGACTTCGAGTTGCCAAAGGTATCTTTGAGATATCTCAATTTTATGAAGAAATAGACTGGTCAGACTCCGGTGAGTTATGACATTCAAACGAAACACCGCTACACAAACGAGTTGTATCTTTATTCGTTGTTCAGAGAATGTAATTCAATTCACGGACAAACTTCACCTGTTATTGTGATTGGGTTGAACATAGGGCGCATTTGTCATTTGCTGTTAAAGAACAGCTCGTTTTGGTCGTAGCTTCTCAACATAATTACAAGAGCAAGTAGAGCACTACCAGCTGTGATAGGTAGTGCTTGGAGTATACTCGGTCTGTTAAAGCGTGTAGCTCACGACTTTACCGACCCTCCATGTCTGAAGGCTCTGTTTTGCTCGTTGGTCAAGTCATTGCTAGAGTACTGCTCAGTGGTCTGGACCCCCTCTGTGAGGGTTCATATTGAACCAATTGAGTGAGTTCAGAGGTCTTTTACCAGGTTTGCAACCCGCAAACTGTTGGGTAATTCGGCCTCTATTCTGCCTCCTTATGAGTCTAGATGTCGTCTGTTCGGTTTAAGCTCCCAGCAAGATCGACCTTCCTGTGCTCAATCCTGTTTCATCGCTTCCCTTCTTCTTGACAACCTAGATGCCTCCTCGCTCCTTTCCTCAATCCATGTTTATGTCCCCACTCGTTTTCTGCGTCCCAGATCTCTCTAAACTGTGCCCACTAGGCGCTCTACGGTAGGTCGTAAAGATCCTTTGCTTCGAGCTATGGTGTGCTTCAATCTAGCTGCTAACGGCTTTGATTTCAATTCGTCCATCTCTACCTTCCGTTCCCGTTTTAGTTAGTTGTTAGGTTAGCTGTTAGGGTAGGCTATTTAGTAATTAAGTAAAATTTTTGTAGCCTCGAGTCAGACAAATAAAATTCAATTACAATACAACACAATACAAGAAGAATTATACGGTCGCTATCCTAAAGAACTGGTTGCCTTTTGATTAACGCTGTTTAGACATAAATTGTTTTTTATCCGATTTATTAAAGTAACATAAGAAAAAAAAATTGTAGATCGTTCACAATCAACCTGCAACGATCGCCTATTCCGAACGTCCAATCATCATTCCACACAATGGCATTAAATTCTGCCACAAGCAATCGAGGATCGGGATGTGGGAAACATCCGCTCCAGTACGGTGCGTTTCCATCCTGCCAGCGGATGTATCACTAGCTTAATCACAGATAATCACCCTTCGGATGCGTATCCCAGGAGAATCTGCTGGTAATCCACCTAAAGTGGAGGATATGTTTGCACGTGTGCCGCCTCACCGGGGCACGGGCTAAAGCTTACTTTCACCACCGATGACGATGATGATAATGATCGCAACAACAGACGCACGCTCTGTATCTTTTCGGCCATATATACCAATAGTCCGTGTCCGTGTGTATACGAACAGCGTTGTGAGAGTGGGGTGTTTCATTTTCCAACCCCACCAACTCTTTGTGCGTACATTTATTTTCGTCCAGTGGCCGGGTGAAATAATTCTCGGTTAATTTGACAACAAACGGTCTTCCAGTGGATGCAACACGCGGGATGAAGTGTACGTGTGTGCTGTATGTACATACAACCCACTACCATTGCTGCTGCCTGCCAGCGCACTCGGAACGGAGATTCGCGTGGACCTTAATCAAATTTTATCATCCAGCACTGCGGGCACTGCCCGAATGACACATGTTTTCGGCAACCTTTCCCACGCATGCACCAGTGCACTTTTGGCTACATTTGGATTCCCGGGGTTTTTTTTTTTTGGTCCTCCCAAAGTACACGTACATTCAAGGCTGGGAAAAGGATAAATGGACGGTGCAAAAGGAAACAGTGAACCCACTTTCCAAAAATCCTTTTACTCTGTTGTGGCTCTCCACAGTCCCACACATACCTTCAACGGACCAGTGTGCGAACGTGTGGGAAATTAATCAATTTTCGACGGCTATGCTGTTTGGCAGAAATGAGCAAGAAAAAATGTTGCACTAAATCCCACATTGCAACCATCTGCAAGTTTTTCCAAAACACCAAATAGAAAATCCCCTTTTCCCGAGGTGTTTCGCGCTTTGGACGGTGAGAAACTGTACAAAAACATGAAATACACGATCCTCGTCTAGCTTTTTGGTTATTTCCTTCGCTGCATAGAAAGTACAAAGGAAGCAAATGCAAGTAAAACGTACATAAAACCACCCCTCGGCCCCATCGACCAATGTTAAGGACACACTGGGGACATTTAAGCCGGACGATGTGAGCCGATTAGTTTTAGTCTTCCACGAACTGTCAGCGGAAACAAAAAAAATCACAACCCCGCCGGAAAAAACAAAACAAATATAAAAGAACCACGGGAAAGAAAATGAACGCTCCCATGGGGAGCTCCATACACGTGCGTTTCTTGTAGTGTGTGTGTAGCTGGCCGCACACCACCGTATTCGAGGCGCACCGAGGGCGTGCAGAAAAGTTTGCATGAATTATGTACACGTTTGCACATTCATTATGCGCGCGAATTTTCCGCGAGTTTTGATGTCGTATTATTTAATTTAAATACATGAATATGAAAATGAACGCGCCATTTTGCTTGCCGTGTGCTTGCCGAACCAATCGGGGAGGGGGTCCACACCAAAAAAAAAACACACACACACGGGCGCGACGTTGCTCGGTGTGCTGATGAGTAACGGCCATTCATTTGCACAGTGGGCTTATACGTTTCATATGTTTAACGTTATCGTTACTAAACAAGCTAGAATATTTAATTTTACTGCCTCAACTTCTATCTTAGCTTAAGTAAACACAAACTTGTTACCAATAATTTAAATTTTTAATTTAAAAATTAAGTCAAAAAGTATTTAACAATACAGATTTTAATTATAAAGGATAGCTAAATGGACCTTATATCGTTCATCAGATAATTATTTGTATCATTCCAATCAGTCGTTTGAGCTAAAATACCAAAAGTCGTTAAACAAATTTTTAACTGGAGCTGGCTGTCCGTACCAAGAAGCTTCTGTCTGTCTACGTGGGCAGTGGCGAATTTAGTCTCCTGGAGGCCCTTCCTAGTAAAACCTAGGAGTAATGAATGGCATAATGTGGACGCAATTAAAGGTAATAACCAGTTTTACTAAGTACACGTTTCAAGATCTCAGCTGATCTGACAGCTATGTTTTCTTCTAACTGTCAGCATTGCTAGTATCAGCTGCAGAGTACGAATTATGTTTTCCAACTAAGAATACGGATCACTTAGGCTTCTATGCCTAACCGGTGACTTGAAGAATTTGAATGCTTTTTGTGACTCTCCAAAGGCTCCCTCAGCCAGTGGAGTTCTTGGCAGCTGTCTACTCCGCCAACCGTTAGATTGCACGTTGTCAAACGTTGGAAAATAATTCTTTTAAGCTATTAGGTTTAGTAATCGTCAGTAGTAGTAAGAAAAGACTGAATCTATCTATCAAAACGCCATCAAACTACTTATCTAACCTACAGATTGCAACATGCAAATATTTAAAAGTCGTCTCAAAAGATTCAGAAACTCGTGAGTATTATTATCCACTCCTTCACTCTTTTCAAGTCATATATTAACAACTGCAATTACAGGGTTTTTATACCCAATTGATTACAATAAAATCGTTAAATGTTTTCTTTAAACATCTCTCGGGTGTCGTAAACACACAATTCGTCATTTCCAAAATTATTCTTTCCTCGAGAAGAATGAATGCGCTACAGCAAAGTATTTATCGGGTGTATCCTAGGTTGATTTGTTTGAAACCTGCCAAATCCGATGAACATAGTGTTTCAATCACAAAGCTCGAAATATTGAAATTTTTCGTTGGAATGACTAGAAGACTATGTTTTTGTGATGTTTCGTAAAGAATTATTCTGGCTGTATATTCAAAACTGATATTTTTTTTACCAAGATATTCAAATTTACCAAGCGTTAGTAATTAAACTCCACGTAAAAAAATAAAGAACAGCTTTAAATTGTGAGATAAATACTTTGAGTAATAATCAAACACTACGGAGCACCGGATTTAGCAGGTTCAAAACAAATTAATACAGGGCTATAGTATTAATTACAATACAAATATAGTATTATTAATACAAACTTAGCTATAGTGGTTTCTTCTAGAGGCCAGAGCAATATTGAAAATTGCGAATTGAATTATTGATTATATGAATGAAACAATTAAATAAACCGATAATTCTTTAATACCTTTAAACACCCCCATTTTGGTATTGAAAGGATTTTTTAAATAAACCCCAAAAGCATTCATTTTTCACGAATGCAATAAAATATTGAAGATTCTGTGCTATTTCAGCCGAGAGCATAATGACCACATTTTGGCGATGTCCTTTCACACTGTGCCACTACACGCTACACCTACAGGATCAATTCTCAGAACTGCGCGACCGACTGGCCGAAATAGTGCGAGGTGTAAAAACACACGAACAACAACCGCCCACTACTGCAACCGGCTACTGATCCACGGAACGACGCCAAACAAGGATCTGCGTTTGTGTGTGCGTTCGAGATCGCGGTCGCCTGCTGCAGTGCGGAATTTCACGCAACATTCATGTACCGGCAACTGGTTGTCCTGTTCCGCGACTTCCCCTCCCCACCAAAAGCAGACCCACTCCCCTCCTCTCACTCCATTCTTTTTTCTCCCTCTTCTGCACGCTTCGATTGGCGCTATATGTTTTGCTAGCGTTTTCCAACTGCAAAACCCACCTGACGCCCACGATGGCGCTCGGTCGCCTTCCCGTTTAAGGACGCGTTCAAATGCAAATTATGCGTACGCGAGGCCGCAATCCGGAAAACGGTGTCTAATTAATTAACTAACGATGCCAACGAGTGTGTGTGTGTGTGTGTGGATGTGTGTGCAATAGTCCTTACTTGGGCGATCCTTTCGCGATGGTGCTACTGTCGAATTGGGCCCGCTTCGTGCCCTCCTTGATGCTGTCGGAACAGGTAACCACGTCGCAGGTCGTGTCGGTTCCGTTACGCCGTCCAACGATCACCGTTCCCAGCTGGAGCGCCTGTCGCAGTTTGGGTTTGTTGCGGGCAGCAAGGACGATGGGAAGAAATTAATGAGAGTAAACAATTAGTTCAGTTGTTGAATGGCCGCATGTATGGCGGCTGGTGTTGTTGACTTCACCGATGGAATTTAGTGTTGCGTTGCGAATACTAAACACTTTCCGATCGAGAAAAGTACTCTAAATTTATCGATGTCGAGTTTATGTTTAGATTTGTTTCATTTTGTTTTTAATTTTTCATATTGCTTTGCGCAGTTTGTATTGCAGTACATAAAAGTTAATAGAATTTACAAATGGCTTTGACTAATTCGTCAATCACCCGATGTAACTGAAACTAAATAACTTACTAAAGGGTGTAAAGGGGTGGTCCGGTGGCCGATGAGATAAGCGGCGCCGGTCTCATACGGGGGGTTCAAATCCCATCTGGACCGTTCCCCCGTAGTGAGGACTGACTATCCAACTACGTTACTAGACTGATTCATGTCTAGTAAGCCAGAAATGGCAGGCATGACCGAGTAGGTCGTTAGGCCAAAGAACAGACTGACAGAGTATCCTGTTGCGGCTAAATTTAAGTCACGAAAGCCAGAAATGGCAGGCCAAGACCTTTCGAGGTTGTAGTGCCATAGAAGTAAGTACTAAAACTTTGGGTGGATTCTCTTGACGATTGCAATATGTGATGGATAATTTAATTTAACAGGTTGGATGTACTCAGTCCCCTATTACTTGATATATTTACTAACGATGTACGTATTATCTTACCACCTGATTAAGATAACCTGATAGGGTGAGTGTCGTTAAAGATCTGTATGTCTGGTTAGACAGCAGTCTCAGCTTTTCCTATCACACTGACCTTAATCTCACCAAAGCACGGAGTTCTTTAGGTATTTTCAAACGTGTCACTCGTGACTTTTATGACCCTCTATGTCTTAGGTCTTTGTATTGTTCCATCGTCAGGACACTGCTTGAGTATTGCTCGGTACTTTAGGTTCTTCACATCCAAAGGTCGTGCACCAGACTTGCTGTACACAAGTTGGTGGGAAACAGTTCCTCTCCATCTCCTCCGTACGAAGACAGATGTCGGCTGCTGGGGCTAGAGACCCTTGAGGTCCGCTGTTCCATTACCAAGTGCTCCATTATTGCTTCGTTTCTGTGCGGTTGTATTGATGCTCCCTCTTTACTTGAGTCCATTCCCCGTTATATTGCTTCTCCCTCCTTTTGTGTACGTCCTTCCTTGTGTAATCCTACCCGCCGCACCGCAGTGGGTCGCAGAGAGAGAGACCCTCTAAGGCGGGCGATACACGTTTATAACTACTCAACCCAGTTGTTCGATCATCACCTATCCTTATGCACTTTCCGATCTCGTGCCGAATTGAACGCTTAGTATAAGATAGGTAGATTCAAGTAATTTATTAAGTTTAGCTTCACATGTACAGCCTTAATGGCAAACATTGAAATATAAATTTAAAATGAAAAGAAATGAAATTAAGGGTGCTAAAGCAGTGATCGGAGGACGGATTATCCAACTAAGTGATATTTATAAGGCTAATAAACCATTACAGGGTGTTCAAAGTTAATTTGACAGTTGCCCAAGGATAAAGGATTTTTTTTTTTGAAAAATAAGTCGTTGATTTAGATTTGTTTTACAGGAATAGTAACTTACCATGTTGTTTATTAAAATCATTCAAAATACCCAACCTCTCCCTTACCCCGCGGCGACAATTCGGCTCCGGCACCTGGAGCAAGCCCTGGCAACCGTGTCCCTAGGAAAGGCGCAAAAATTAAACCAATTTTTGTGTCAAATTCTACTTTGGTGTAGCTGGACGATCTATTGGTATCTCTCCCAAATTCGCCCCAAAGAACATGGTCCAAAATGTTCAGG
>KB663832.1:13089276-13110012 GCA_000349025.1 Anopheles minimus | reverse complement strand
TTATTCGATCGGTCGTTTGAATGAACTTGGTGTATATTACTCCTAATATGGTATCGAACGTGTTATGCGCCTAAACAAAACGTTCTTATTTTGTTTTACAACGAAGCCGCATATCCAATCCGGGATTTTGGTCCCATACCACAATCCCTTCGATCCACCTCATTGGAACGACACATCACAATTGTAATAAAAACCACATCACATATCAATTGCTAGCACTGTGCAAAATAAATTAGATAATCGCATTAGGTAACTAACAAAAGGGATGCACTTTATAGACTATCCAACGCACCATTCCACACGTCGAAAGGTATAACTCTCAGCAATATACTAATCCCTGCAAATATCTTTTATTAATTCCGAAAGTGCTGGTTCATCATGTTGGCTTACAGAAATTTACACCACTTCCAGGAAATATCAATAACCTGCCGGATGATGACGATTCGAGTGGCTAATAAACACTCGATCGATTAAATAAACTCACAAACTCGGAAATAGTGCAAAAAGCACCATTTATCTATCCCAGTATCGAGCTCCCACACTCACACTAACGAATCGGATTATAGCATTTGGTGTACAAGCATAATTGCCATTGATGAGTGTGAAAGCCTTGCCATCTGCTACTGCACCGCACTAATTGAAGGTTGCTTTGCGAGCAGGATTTACGTAGCACGTAGTTCGCAAGGAAGCTTTTATCTTCGCTGACGCTCGTAACTCCTTCCTCATTACGGGCAAGAGATGTGTAATTGATTGGCTACTTTGCGAACCGCACTGCAACCACCATGAATGGAAAAAGAATGGCAATTGGTGCAATTTTCGTATCATCATTTCGTCCTGTTTGAGTTGGTGTTTCGTATTGAATAGTGGTTTATGTTTTTTTTTCCTTCCTTCTATTCGTTCATCATCAACAGGTGAAGCGGTGCTTTATTACATATTCTCCACTCCGTTTTACACGGCCCGTTTGTCACTGCTTGCCTCGGGGCGCAGAGCATGTCGAAACCTATCATCACCGAGGTATGCCGCCGGTGATAAAAATGCCAACAAGTGTTATTCTTTCATCAGCGACCGAGCCTACCGAGCAGCACGGCAGATGAATGCGGCCACATGCTGATAAGACTTCAACAACTCGGGGCCGGGAGATTGGGTTGGATTGGGCTGATAAATCGATCCAAATAGAGTGGATGCGTTAATGGCACCTTGGGCTATGGGCTCACCAAACTTCTCTTCCTGCCCATGGCCCTTTACCAACTGTTCATTTACGGCACATGTTTAATGAGCGGTTCCCCACCGATGGTGTAATGTTTTATTACCGTTGTCTATTCAATTTTCATTTGTTGTTTTTTGCTTTTCCTTTTGTATTCACAAAAGTGCACTTCACAGATGGTTATTTTCTAAGTTTGCGGAAATAAATAACTGCTTGAATACTTGTGCTCGCAATGTTGATACATTCGATATGATACATATCGACCTGTAAGTGGTATGTGGCCTCAGTATTTTACCTTTTTACCAACTAAACTGCGATTTTGATCACAAAATCACTAGATATATATTCTCTTCTCCAAATTTGCCTAAACAATTCTCAAACGGTTGAAACAAGAACCTAAAATCTAATCTTAGGTTCGATCAAAACACCACGTCATGTTTCTGGAACTTTTTTAACGAGGGCGGCAACTTCTGGGAGTCAATTTGTACTATAAATCTCGCCAGATTGATGCCAATCACGACATACAGCAGGACGAGCGGGACCCCTTTTCACAGATTGGGAAACACAACAACAACTGCATAGGGAATTTCTTGTGCGCTATGGATTTAAGATGCATTTCCGGCGGAGGACGTCCATAACGATCATTCAAAGTGCCTATCAGGAACAGCTGCTTAAATTTCACGTCGACTAAAACGTGTTCATTTCCTCATTTTTCCCCTCTAATGTTCACTATGCTAATACAAAGATGCTCAAACAAACGGGTACTTATTTGGTTGCAATGAAATTGGATGGCATTTTTTCGAGCTGCTGAGTTAGCGGCTGCTTATTGCATCATGAACACACAAAAAAATGAGCATAAATGTCTGTTAAGTTAGCGGCATCTCTGAAGCGTCTACTAAAAATGAATGAGTTTTATTTTAATGCATTTTATTTGCTTATTATCATCATTTCAAGTGTTACATTAAAATAAATAAAATTAATAAATAAAGAAGTAAACTTAACTTTAATTTGTGTTTCATTTATTTCCGAAAATCTAGCCCAGTTCCATTTTATTGTGATTTCTGTAACACAATACTTAGAACCTCGCTTTTGGGTCATTTTTGCTGGACACTAGGCGGCATCAGTTAGGTCACTTACTCACTTTATGCTTCAAATGTCTTAGGACCCATAATACAGACGGGGCCCTTTTCTGCACAGCAAAGGCCCTCGCACGCTTGAAGGAAACAAAACAAGCACAAAAGGGAAATACGCACGTGTATCAACGGGGACGTAATGACGAGCTCTATACGTTGTACGACGACCTCACTGTCGTTCAACGAATTAGACTCGCCAGGCTCCGGTTGGCTGGTCACGTCATGAGAATGTCACCGGACGACCCAGTCCGTAAAATCCTTTGAGGTCGTCCAAAGGATAGAAGAGGCGTGGCAGGCCCAAATTGAGTTGGAGCGATGGCGTTGATGCTTCCGCCACGATGGCCGGGAAAATGGATTGGCAGACGAAGGCGCTCGACCGTAAGCGGTTCAGAGGACTTCTGCAGCAGGCCAAGACTGCGAAAGCGGTTGTAGCGCCTGATAAGTAAGTAAGTAAGTAAGTTGAATCTGGCTTCCAACTAGGTTTTTTATAATTTGCCGGCTTGATTGGGGATTTCGTATGTGGAGTTCGAATATTTTTAAATACTTATTGACTTTCGGCCAGTCCCTCCGATCTCACGGTTCTGCGCACGAACGTTGCAACCGTGCATTCCGTTTTCCGTATGAGCTTCAGCTGATGGAATTGTACAAATTTGTTTTGTAAAATGTAGCCAACGAATATACATCGACAATTGATCGTTGAACCGATCAAAAGGTGGCCGGATAATCGCGTGGAAAATTGGATCACTTTTTCAATACTTGAAATACAATGAATACATAACATCCGGTAAATATCAACTTTTCCAAAACCGATCGGTGCCAAATTCGGTTGCATCACTATACACCGCTCCCAATGCAAATCAGTATTTCATAGAAACCCATTCAAAGTAACATACAGTTCACCAGGATCGATTCCATCAGTTTCCAGTAACACATGCCCACCCAGTATTCTAGGAATGGAATAAACCATTTGTACTGCTGTGACAGTCCGGCCTGTTGCATTCCGGCAAACCGTCAAACTCATCAACGCGCATTCCCAAATGATCGGATTTTGACGTGTTCAACGGGTGAAATGAAATGTCTCTCTGTGGCTACTGGGCCGCCGGTCAGTTCAGTGGAACAAGCGTAAAATGATAGTTTTTCTAGTGGTTTACATGTTAATGCTTCACCTCATCCCCCATGTTCGTACCTTTTTCCATCCCGAGAGGGCAGAGATGAATTCAGACATTTCCCCCCCAGTACATAGCACACACACACACACGCTTACCATTGGCAGGACGAAACCATCGTTGTAGTCAATGTGCTCACCGATCAGGTTGACCCGACCGGGTGCACAGGCGGCAAGGTCCGGCTCGGCACCGAACGTGTTGCGGAATGTTTCGATTGATGTTTTAACAACCTCATCAAAACTAATTACTCTCGACAGCATCTCGATGTCCTCTTCAGAATTCCTGCGAAATAAATGGATGGCCGCAAAAGGTTAAAAGTGAGTTCGAGCTAAATAATCGAAGGCTCCGGGAATTATGATTGAGTTTGTACTAACGATCTGTGGGAATTGACCAACCCTGGTTGAAATGCACTTGAAAAAGCTATTTTGATTATAAAATGCATCATATTGCTGTTGTACGTGCACATCATTGTCACAACGGTTTATCATAATTACTAACCAAATTTGCATTATAATTTTTATAGCCATGGGAAAGGGTAGAAAATTATTAAACCTTACGTAAAAATAAAACAAAACAAAACTGTTGCAAAAATAAAATCAATATCGGACCGGAACGCAGACATAAATCAATCAAAAGTTTGCTATAAAACCCCATTTGCCTAAAGCTGGCACACCGATTGAGAGTAAACTCAACGCAATCAATCAGGCAAGTAAACAGGCGCCCGTCACAGAGCAGTGCTGTCGAACAGTGTGTTTTATGGTTTTGTTCCATTTCATTATCACCAATTGCACAGAAAAGGCCATCATCAGTTGTAGGACAAACATTATCCACTCAGCTATGTAGCTGCCAGTTCCAGTTAATTTACACTTTTTGTTGAGTTTATTCACAATCCATGTAAAAAGCGCGGTTTGCACCATACGAAAGGAAACAGCACAGCACTCGTTCTGACAATGCTGGAGCAAATATCCCTGTCGCTAACCAGTGTTTTATTGAAAAGCGAGTTCAATGGCACGGAGCTGTTTACGGTGTTCAACCTGATAAGTATTATGACACCGTTCAATGCAATTTAAACAGTGGAAAATTTTTACTTCAACTACGCACATTGTATTTAGCTCAGTTCCAGGTGCACCAGCAACCAGCCGAGCTCCAATTGTTTGCTGGTGAATACAGCAATGTCACACGTATTACCAAACAAAACCACACAGCTGTGGCGTTGCGCGTTTCGCTACCAGATATAAACTGATGGTAGCGACACCAATCCAACGGAGGTCGGTTTGAACGAAGTGAAGAAATAAACACATCCAGCATATTATTTGCTGCAGCTTACTACTGACGCGCTAGAAACACGCGTGTGTGGTGTAGGTGGTACGTACGATTAGTGCGAATAAACCACCACTGCTGTACGCTCGGCAAATTAAGCCGGAGATAACATGGACCAAACGCACACCCTTTAACGCCAATCGTTATTGGTGTCGTCAGAAGAGCTAGTGAGCGAATTTCTTTGGCTTAAATTCCACTGATAGTGACAGTGCCAGCATACAGTTGTCATTGGGTTACGTTCACGATGTGCTATATCAGCTTACTTATCGCGCGTGATCGATTGACTGCTGGAGGCATATGCATATTGATGAGCACATAATTAGATAACGATTCCACACAATGTACTAATTATTGGTTTTAAAGTGATATAATAACAATTATACGGTATTTGCACGTTTTTCTACGCTGGTTACATTCAGCATCACGAATTACGAATTATTTACAAAAACTATCACGTGAAACGGTTCACCGAAAAATACTCTTCGAGGTACATCAACTTATCGCTAATAGGGAGATGGAGAAGGCGTTTCATCTAGCGATACCGCATTACTACAAATGTTATTATATATTATCCTATACACTTATTAATTAAATTAAAGCTAAGCAATTTTAAGAAAAAGCAGCGTTAAGCGACTAAACGCAAAAGGACCAGGGAGAAGAAGGGGATTAAAAAGGTAATATAAAGCAGATGTGGAAAAAGGAGAACGACTGGTTTAAGTCAAACGAATGGGACAATGAGTTACAGGAACCCATAATAATATAAAAAAATAAGGATTGACCCTGACTGCGGTGGTTATCGGGGAAAAATTATGAAAGAAGTAAGATATCTACAAATACTGCACGCTCATTAACCGCTGATCAGGTATTTAAAACTTCTGAAGAAAAACATGTAGTGTGTTTTCTACAGTAAAGGTAGAATTATATAATTGCTCCAGTGGGGATTAGGTGCAACTAGAACGGAAAATTGCCCAGTGGAGATGAATCGAATGATTTTTCGTTCAGACATTCTTGCGATTACCATGTTTCATATGAAATATTTTTAATTTGGAAATGATGAGGAATAAACTAAGAAAAAGAGGAAATCGAAAATCCTGAGTTTTTGCGTTACGTAATACATGGATGTTCTCTTACGGGAAAAGTACGCTACGCTTGCAATGTGTATACGCCTAAATGCAGGCAATCACAACATCTTCTATTTGATGCGTGAACCGGTACAATTTGTGTAACGCATCCAAAAACAATAAATAACGCAGCAGATCCAAATAAAAATGCTTAAACATTTAAAATCTAACATTACAATACGGTAACGAATTGAATATTTAACTTTCGAAAAATAACTATAACAAAACAGTTCTTTTATGATTGAATTTCAAACATTGCAAGCGACGTGTGGGAATCATGTTACTCGTCCTTAGTCTGTTATGAAATCAATAATGGAAAAATGTCGATAATTGGTAACTATGGGGCTCTGCTGTCCCAAAAAAAAAAAGAAAAGATTTAATTTCAATATTATACGATCCGGAATGCTACCTTCCAATGCTTACCTTTACCTCGGTGTCCTTGCCATTTTTTTCTCCTCCTCGCATTGCTGTAAACAGTCTGGCACTGGCAGACTCTTCACCTCACGCATCGTTTCGTGTCAATGTGGAGTCCCCGTGCAAGTAACGCTCGAGTAGAGACACAAAAAATAATCCCAATAATGGATGGAATCCACGGTTTTCCACGCGAGTCCCAAACGACTCGGGGTTTTTGTACCAATTATTCGCATATTTAGTGTCTAATTTGTGAACCGTTCGGTTCGAACGTGGGGCACTCCCGGAACGGAAGCACACGGAGTGACATTCCATGGCAAAAAAAAACAACAACACATTTCATCAAAACGAGCCATACCAACTGTTGCCCGACGGAACGATTCTTTCCCAATCGAACGCGGAAAATAACGATTGGGAATCCTATTAGGGGGCGGTATGCTTCCCGGAAACACGCTTACCCCCCTGTCCCGGAGGTCCTTCCGTTACTGTTACGGTCGTAACCGTTTCGCACAAATATTCAATCACGGGCAATCTTCAATCTGCTGGAACCGGATGGGGCCAGGGATGAGTTGTGAACCAGAAATAGAAATATTGCGCACGACAAAGGACACACTTTCACACGGCCGTTGATTTTTTTATTCCTTTTTCTGTTTTTTTTTTTTTTTTGTCGTCAAGCACATGATGATCAAGTATGGAAGGACCGCTAGGAACAGCGACAAAGTGGGAAAACACAAGGACCGGTGAACGAAAAATACTAATCCTCGATTCGGACGAAACCACCCGTCCCGTGGCATTTCTCGCGTGGCGTACGTTCCGGTCGTAAATCCTGTAATTTATATTCAATTTCATTTTCCACAATTTCGGACAGCAGGCGTCCATTGCCATCCTTTCCGTGCGATGATGTGTTGCTTTCACTTCGTCTTTTTTTGTTTTGTTTTCGTTAGCTACGCATTTGCGTTTGCTTGTAGATTTTTATTTCCTCCCTACTTACAGCTAGTGGCCCACGGAGATCGCGGCTTTGGCGACCAATTTTCAGTGCGTATTTGGCATAAAAATGATTTATTTATTCTCCATGGTAGCCGGACCCAGCCCGAACACTCATCCCCCCAGTGTCAATGATGAAAACGCGCACGGTCCCGAAGGACCATCCCTTTTTTTACGGGCGGTATACAAATGGTGTTGTCCTTCGTCGCCCGGGTGATGGTAGCCATCGCGTGGAAAATAGCGGAAAATATTCACCCAAATGCCATGACAGCGGCAGCTTCCATTTGAGAGTTTTGTGATGGTAAAGGAAATGATAGCGCAAAGTATGGACAAATATTCGACGGAATTGGTTTTACGCTACTTCAAACGAATCAAATGTTCTAGTGGATGAAATGAGTGACATTTAAACTTGTACTGTAGTCATGGTACGAGTTTCGTACAGCAGCAACAAAAAAAGGTGCTGTAAATGTGAAAATAGAAAACACGACAAACAAACATGCGGAACATTGAAAAGCTTAATTTCTGTCGGTATATTACATCGCTCAACCTTTTTCGCCCAGCCTAAAAATACTACAGGGAACGGGCTGTTGTTTTTGGCAAAACACAGAACAAACATATCCCGTGTGCGTGTATGTATTATGCGACCGGTCGCTTACTGATGTGTACTCAGCTTTGGTACTGCTTTTGCTAGCGCTCGTTATCTAATCTACTGCAGTAAAGCATCGCGCGCTTTCCGGGAACGAAAAGGTCTCTATTATTTACCAGGTACTGGGTGCTTCTTCTGTAGCTTTCGACACTCAAAACATTTGTACACCGTCGTGCCAGACGATGTTTGTGTTTCTTTTGTATGTTCAAACAGCTAAGATAAATGAGCGTCATTCTGCTAGGTTTGCGCTTCCGAAATAGTAATTTGAGCTGAACGCATAAATCTAATGATAAAGATTTGCTCACGACCATTTTGAATCGAATCTTACGTAGAATTTCAGAGTCCACTGAGAGTGGAAGCAAGAATTTGTGGTGTTTTTCTTCTACCGCCCGGGGTCGTGTTATTATGACACCAGTATAATATTCCACGAACCACGATCTTCAGCGTAGTAGATGGACGACCGAATGACAGGATAGTTAAAGGAATCGTGTGTCAATAACCAACTTGGTTTTCGAGTATCGTCGAAATCGAGTTGGATTAGTATCGCGAAAATCAAAAAAACTTATAGTAGATCACCTTCAACACCTTTCCGATCGACAGTTATAGCTCTCGAAACTTCAAAAGTAATGCTGAATGCTAAGTTAGTAAGGGCCCCGTTCAGACCCAATCTCTATCCCCCATGTTCTCCATCTAGCCCCGAAGATCGTCGACAATGCTGGTTTTGGGTCCCAAATTTTATATCCCTTAGGGATCCTAAGAAGCCGAGCCTAATACTGATTACTAATATTTGTTAAGATTATATTTGAGGTTTTGCAACTCCTGTTTTTGGTATCCTTCCATAGCTATATATTTTTTTGACATAGTCAGATAGTCAGTCAAACCCTTCCGGTGTATGGATGCCTCACATGAGGTTCATGTGAAGATCCATTTCGGTGTATTGTGACCAACTGCTGAGACACATCATGGAAAAGTACCTCTGTGTCCCGAAAATTCGTAAGTACTGCCAAAACTAATTAATTATTAATTTTGTTTGCTATAAATGCTAAACCAATCAAGCTAAACTAAACTTAATCGATAGCTCAAATCTACACCTGAACTGAAGGGAATAACTGCGATTTAAGGAAGCAAATAGAGAGAAGGACTAAAAGGAGCAGACTACAGTTGGGATCGTTGGAGACGAAAACGTAAAACAGACAAGGACAGATGATAATCGAACAGCTAGGACGTGATACTAAATACGCGTATCGCACATATTAATTGGTCGCGGAGGAAGCGAGAACGAATGAAGCTTGGGATGGACATCAGCAGGAATGGAGCATAGAAGAGGACTGGGCAAAGGAACAATGGACCTCCAGACATTCAGTAGCCGACATCTTTCTTCGTACCAGCTGCTTGCGTAGAGCAAACCTGACGAACGACCTCTGAACCCGTTCAATGAGGTTACTTTTGTATGTACTTTGGCTTTAGGAGACCATATGATCTATATGACCAGGATGACAAACGATACCACAGTGGAAGAAATACAAGTTCGATGGATGTCGATAACGATGGAAAACTCAGGTGGCCAACCTTCCGTTTGTGATTATTATTTTTTTACATTTAAGTATCTACTCGGAAGATTAAAACGAATTAAATTAAATCTAGCAAAATGTCTTGATCTTCTCCATTTATTTAAAAGTTTGATCCTCATCATCATTATCATCATCCGTGGATACGTATCATCGATTTCAACCCCGGCTCAGACTTCCGCTTGAAGAAGTAGCACGCCTTTGGATGACGAATTGACTCGGAGATAAGATCCTCGAGATAAGGTACCCTCACAAGGGATGTCAAGGGACAATGGATAAGGAAATCGCAACTAATGTGAATTGTGTTCTAGATCAAATATAAGTTACGTTAATTAAAATAAAGTAGAAGTGTAGACAACGTAATTAAAGTTTTGAAAAACCAATTTGAGTATATCCTAAACTTGCGTTACAATATCAAAATGTCTGGAACCATTTTTTTAAATGCCCCTTTTATGGTTCACCTTTATTCTCCATTTTTAACAAAACCAACATACGTTTAATGCACACTTGGAAACGACTTTAGTATTTCGTTCAAAACCCTTATTTTTGCCACCGAAATTGCCGGAAGCTATGTCCAATTCCACTATGTCCGTACTGCAGCGCTTGAACGCCAAACATTCACGCGGGTTCGTGTCATAAGTCGGCCAACGCAAGCTCTAATCGATAACCGTACGTAAGGAATGTGAACGATTCAGCCGGTGTCCGAGCGACGAAAGCGAAACCGGAACACTCAACGACCTCCGGAACGGGCAGCGAGCAGATTGATCCTTGGCGTACGGTGAAGTTCAATACCGACGATTCGTTCGTTCCCACAGCAGCAGTAGAAGTGTGGGCAGCCGGTACGCTAACGACTCGGAACAGGTTATACCAGTACGGGCAAGCATGCAGACAGCGCACCGTTTTCGCACCAACATTGGCAAACCGTGGCACCGATGACGCGATGCTGTACCGACACGCTTGCCGGTGCAGCTCGCAATGGAAGGGATAAAAAGCTAAACCGGACCACACCCTTTCCCGTGGTCAAGACACTTGTGTGCGCGAGATTTCAACCAACCCTCAAGGGCACTTGAACGTATCGGTACCGGTTCGACTGGTGTGTGGCGGCGTATATGCGGACAAACCTCTCTAACTGAACTTAAACTCTACTGGCACTGTTTGCAATAAAATTCCCCTCGATCCTTGCCACTGCTGCCAATGGCTACCCGGTGGCCCTGTGACCGGGTTTTCCACGCGTAACGTCAAAACACTATTCCTCCCCTGCGAGTGTCCCCATCTCAGGCAACGCTCGACCATACACGGTTGCTTAGGGTTTTCGCACGTGCCCGCACATGAGCAGTGTGCAGAAGATGATGGTGCGATAATGCATCGTATAAGGCGCGGTTGGTTCTTCCTAGTGTGACGCCTAGTAGACCTGTCACCGGAATCGGTGTTGACGTTTAGCTCGCTGACCTGTCAACGTGTGATTGTTTACTTTCCCGCTTCGTACGACCTTTCGGGTAATCGCTAAGGTGACCATCTTGGTTTTTTTTTGTTGCGCAACTGTGCAATAATAATATAGAAAAGCGTCCTCTTTCCCCTTTCGATCGCTAGCACGCAAATGGAAGTTTTGCCATCACCGGTGCATTGGTGAAGGTTAATGGCGAATATTATCGATCGATCGGTTGAATCGGTTGCTTTAACACGCAACTTCCGCAAACGGCATTAAACCTTTTTTTCGCAGCTCATGGATTGCACTTAATTCGGCATGCAATGGCAACAAATGTCACCTCACCGGTGGGTTATTGCATCAACCGCATTTATCGTGCACCGTCCGGGAAGACGTCACTGGAATACGAATTAGTTGATTCTAATTCTAACACGTAACGTGATCACCGTATGCTACATGGCAACTCGGAGTTATCAACCTCACCAAGGGCAATTTGCGAGCGCTTGACGGAGTGATGAAGGTATTAGCCTAACTAGATACAGGCGAATGTTTGTTGGAAAACGTAAGTTCTTGTTTTAGAATCGTTAGAATTTTAAATCCTCTCGTAGTGAAACCTTTGGATATGGGTTTTTAAATTAGTTGATCAATATTTAAATTGTACTACCACGAGCACACACTAGAGAGGGAGCTGTTTCCATCCCGCAATAGTAATGGAATCGAACCTTTAGTGGCTTATCCAGGGTTTCCGATTTAATCTGGCGACGTCGGAGCACTTTCTGGACCCGGCTCAAATAGAACTGGACTGGGTTGCATTCTCTCGCGCCATCTAAACCCACCTCAAACAGAAGCCGGTTCTATTCGAGCTTTCTGGAGCTCTTTCTGGAGGTAAGTGTCAGCTCAATTAGAATCAGTTTCTGTATGTGCTGGGTCTAGATTAGTGATGTGCGGAAAGAGTAAGATTGAATAAAAGATTTAAATCTTTCAGAAGAATGAATTGAATAAACTATTCATAATGTGGCTAAACAACTCTTTTAGGATTTAAATCCCAAACAACTCTTTTGGGATTTGAATCCCAAAGAGTTGAAACAACTCTTTCGGGAGTTGTTAGTCGGCACAGAGATTTAAATCTCAAAGAGTTGAAACAACTCTTTTAGGATTTAAATACCAAAGAGTTGTTTCAACTCTTTGGGATTTAAATCTCTGCGGCGACTAACAACTCTCGAAAGAGTTGTTTCAACTCTTTTAGGATTTAAATCCTAAAAGAGTTGTTTCAACTCTTTGGGATTTAAATCTCTGTGCCGACTAACAACTCCCTCAGAATTGGATTAATTGAAACAACTCCCGAAAGAGTTGCTAAAAGATTTAAATCTCAATGATGAAATGAGGAAGGAGTAAGAGTGAATAAACTCTTTGAAAGGAGCTGTTATTCCCATCTCTAGTCTAGATGTCCGGCGAGATTGAAGATCAATTGCACCTCAGTTTAGTTCTATTTGAACAGGGGCTAGAAGGTGTTTCGACTCCGTAAACCCTGTAAGATTTGCATCCCTTCTCTTTCGATTCGTAATAGACACCAACAGTGCACTGCACGCATCACTGCTCGGGACCCGAGGTCGGCTCCCCAATCGCAGACATCTGCGGCCTTTGGCTGTGAGCTCTCGTAACGCTGCTTAATTAATTTACGGCCACGAAATAAATCTTCACTCCTTTGTTGCGAGCTCATCTTTTTCGTTCAACCCCCACCTCCAAAACGGCACCTTATCTCGATGATCTCGTCTTCTGTTCGGTGGTACGAAATTCGGTAAAACAGTTTTCGTACTTGCACATCGGTGTGCAAAGGGGAGGAATAATTTCGTGCGACCCATCATCATCATCATCATCACACACGCGCCTCTGGGGTGGCGACAATAACAACAAATTGTTGCACAAATGCGCGTGCATTCGGACAGATCGAATGACACAGAGGTGTAAAGGTGGACGCGTGCGAGCCGCGAAAATGAAACGAGATGCAACAGATGCCACTGCATGGGTATTGGTGCACACGATCGTGCGTGAATGTTTGCGTCCATTCCTACCCGATCGGGGGCGATTTTGTTGAGGAAACCGTGTGCGATCGCAGCGCTCGCAGCGTCTGTAAGTTATCCATTCGCGACGGTTGTTCGATAGCGTTCGGATCGGGAAGTGACAGTTGGTGGAATTAGTGGTACCCGATCAGGTTGAAGATTTTCCCCTTATCGAAGTTCCTAAGTACACAAATTATCTCACAGTGTGAAGTGTCTTTTCAATCGTCCAAAGTTGAGTAGCGTTGCGACTTACTTCGAATGTGTTGCGTTCGTGAGAAACAGAAACCAGTGTAAGCGTCAGCTGTGAGAAAAGCCAGTCCTGCACGTGCTCCAACCAAGCTGCCACCTTGGAAAAAAGCTATTTCTCGAAGCCATTCTCTCCGGGCCAGAGGGAGAAATCCAACGAAACGAATGCAACCAACAAACTGAATGCTTTGCTATGCTGGGAGATTTCTTAATTGAAATCTTTGCACCCGGAAAGCGCATCATTCTTCGCACAGCGTAAGAGGTGTTGAGCTTGAGCATTCATTACATCCCTTCAACGCACTCGGCCCAACCATCTGGCCACTACCAACCCTCTGGGCGGTGCCAGTGGTAGATCGATCGCAATCTTCACCATTATACTGGCCCACCAAATGGATGGAAACTCTGCACGCTACGCAAAATGGCCGAAGGAAACCCGAGGGTAGAGAGGTGCCCGGTGAAGTTCTAACTAAATCGTGTTGAAAGCTGCCGCTGATAATTACTGAAGAGGTGTGCGGAAGAACTTAAAGAACTTTTTACAGCGGGACGTTTCCCAACGACAACATTTCATCGCAAAACCAGCCCGATTTAACGATACGGCCTACTCCACGCTGCAGGTGAGTGTTGGAAGGGTTACAATAGTGGGCCGGAGTAAGCAATCTTCTTCGGCTATCAGACATGTGGTTCCGCAAGTTCCCGGTAAAGTGGGCAGGCTTAGGTGTTTTTTTTTTCAGTAGTAGTAGAGTCCGCCCGCGGCACAAACGTACCGGGGCAGGTGAAACAAACATCCGTTAGGAGTATTTAAAACCCCGCGCGAGGAACCCGGCGTCAAGTATTTTAAAAACCCCGCGCACACAAAAATTACGACACTGCATGCACGCGTGTACACGGAGCGTGTAAATTATTTTCTTACCGTTTTGTTTTTAGAATTTCACAAGCTCTAATCGTTCGCCCGTAGCGCGGTTCGTAAGGGAACAAAGGCTGTACGGCTGGGTTGCTCATTTGGGGTAATTTGATTTGGCCGCATCTTGACCGGCGGTACCAGTGCAATGACGGAAGTAAGTGTACTGCAATATGTGTATAGGACCTGTGGAAGCAGGTGAATCAGCTGATTCTAAATGCATGGCTTAGTGATTAAGACAACATAGTTTTGTAGCCTGCATACATTATGTTTTTGATTTACTTCTACATATTTTATATTCAAGAGCATTCTATTACCGTGCGCATTTTTTTTAATTATAAAAAAATATTATTCTATGGTTGATTGGGAGAAAGAATGGTCTGAGTACGAGAAGTACATCAGCATTGTACAAGAGTACCAAATGTCCCACGAATGTCAAATTATGGGATATCCAATTTAAGGAATTCCATGTTATACTCAACAGTTAATTATTTCATTTCAATATCAACGAATACAATCAATGTGAGCATATTAACTGATTTTTTCAAAACAAAATGTTCTTTTCCATTAAAATGTTACACGAATTTTAAATTGGCAATATTGAATTGAGATTCGCACGCGTTCAATGTGCTTTGTTTGAAGATTAAAATTATGGAGTAGTAACCCTGCGAAAAAACCTCTTTTGGAGATGGAATTCTTGTCTCTATTTCAAATATTTGAAAACGTACTTTTTTAGCTAAAAATAGTCATTTAACAACAAATAATTCGAAAATCCAATGTAAGGGATGGTGGTCAGCAGCATGATTATCATCATATGGCAATGACAGCTATTCCTCTTACTTAAGTGGGTGAATTAAGTTCTGCAAATGAATGTCTGAAGTCTACTTAGCAAACTTGTGTTGGCGAATCGAATGAATGAAATGTCATACTCTCGTTGCTGGCACTTTTTCGTTCTAAAACAAACAAATCGATTTGTTTCTTGTTCTAATGTTGCCGCAGCAAATCTTAACACCTTGGTTTTTTTATATCCCCGGTTTAAAATTGTATTGCCTCGCATTTAAGTTCTATTTTATAATTTTATTGATTTCCTAGACCTCAACCAGACCATCCCAGATAGTAACTGTTTTTTTACCTTTACGCGAAATTACCATGTTACATATTTTTGGATTTTCATAGATCACTCCAGTTTGTTGCCATTGAACAAAAGTCGCTGCAACTTTTTCATAACCCTGGTCCTAAAAGTTTGTATTATTTTTTACAACTATTTCGCATTTCAACGCACTCACAATTTGAACCAACCTCACTTACTCACCCTTGAGTGAGACTTTTTTTCTCGTCAAATCACTCGCTCTCATTGAAATGAGTGAGTAAACGAGCTATATTTTTAAATCAGTTTTTAATTAAGTTTTCAATTTTAAATTTTAAAGGAAACAGCTCTCAAGAGCTTCAATTTGCTAGATCTTGCAAGAAAATCAACTTATTTCAATTTTATTCCTTTTCACTCTTCTTATAAGTTTAACTCAGTTAAATATATTTTCTCTTGCATCAAATATTTAGCAACACTTAACTCAATCAGGTATCGTTACTGATTGTAATATGATAATGTTAACGTTCCTACCGCTATCCTCATAATTCTAGCCCATGTCACAATACGTTGCTCTTCGAAAACATACTCTTGCCACCGTACAATGCATGAAAAGAAAATATACCAACTGCAGCACGTGATAAACGTGAGGGAGGTAAAGAAAACACCCACCTCAATCAGGGTGCTCCCGTGATCAAAACATACAATCAGCGCGAATTAGCGGCATTGCTATTATTAATCCATTAGAAGCAGGGGACGCGACCATCATACGTGAGAGCCCCATCTTTGCGTATGCGAAAGTACCACACCATCGTATGCACATTAGGGCAGGTTTCGTTGTAATTTAATAGCACCTTACAACACCGGCTGCCTTACGTTCGCCACCGAACGCTGGATGGTTCGTTTCCTGCTGATTGTCAATAGATATCAATTAGCTGACGGTTGGGAGGATAAAAATTCGCCAATTCGCCCGCCCCGACGTGGTGGGCTAGCGCCAGCATCCCGCAAATGAGTTCCTTCTTGTATTTTTGTTTTCCGTCGCTGCGTCCAGCACCGGTGAACAGGTAGACCGGATAGATCCATTAGGGTTTGATAATCGATCGATTGCCAGAAGATCCCAGTAGGAGGGAGGCAACACATTTAGTTTCCTTTCCTGTCCTACAACATCCCTGGAGAGTGTATAATCCATTAGTGTGCCATTCTTGATTGAATTCAAACACTCCTTTGCCTGATGAGGTAGTTGTAATGATAAACAAAAAAACAATAACAGGGGGATCCCATTAAAAGGTAGACACGAAGCAGTTGAGGCATAATTACTACAAATCACTCGCAACTAGCTAGCTGAGCGCCAGACGATCGTTTCAATTGAAAAGAGCAATTAAGCAGCAACAGAAGAAGAAAAAACACAATTCTCTTGATTGCATAATGCCACATAAGGGCTTCAGGTGGTTTGCTTTTGTGTTCAGATAAGCTATTAAATAATTCAACCCATTCACGAATTGGATTTTATATTATCTACCTTGGAGAAATAATAGCTGGTGGTATTGAACTAATACAACTCTTTACGAAAATAATATTTTTTTAAGAAAACACTATTTTATCACACTATCTCTATGTCTGTCAGAACATTTTAGACAAAAAAAAATATAATGAAAGCATCAACCCTTTCCGTCGCGCCACCCTTCTCCAAGTTGTCTTTTGTCCGGCTGGCGCCATCAAATCACTGTTCTGTTCTGCAGCTTTGTGGCAAGTGTTCCACGTGCTTTAATGTACTTTCCGACTCAATCCGACGTTCTGCGCAACGTGCAACACGGCATGCCGCGTGTTTCTGGTGGGCGCACTTAATTAGTGTCTTGTTGTAATTATGATTTAATTCCTTCCAATTGTTCGTCCCATTCACGAATTACCGGCGAAATGAAAAGAATCGCTCGCTCCCAAAAAAAAAAAAAAAAAGGCTTTAATGAGTGTCTGGAAAGACACTCGAGCGTCCATTTCCCCGTGTTTCTGTTGCAGTATACACCATAAAACTCCATTAAAAATGCCTTGATGTAATGTTGAAGGATCGGCCGGGGGGAAAAAAATCTAGCTGAAATGACAAACTGTCGTACGCGCATATTTAATCTTGTCATTATATTTTACACTTTTAAATCATCGTTGCTTTCGGAAGCAAGAACAAATGAACAAAGAGTGGCTGTGAATATTCATGGTAATAAATAAGGATACACCGCGCAGAACATTCAAAGAGACGAGTGCGCCAGACCGAACTATCATAAGCCAAAACAGTGGGCGAATACAAAACAGAAAACCTCCCAAAGAAACAGTCATCAACTCCAACTTCAATAAAACGCTCTTGGACGAAGAATAATTAAATGCTACGAAAATCCCTCTGGTCGCATCTTTTCCCATTCCGGGAGTTTGTTTGTTTTTTCGCCCAATTTGTAACAAGCGCCCATTGCAAGTGCACATTTTCCTGTGCAGTTGCAAAACAGCGCGGAAGCTTTTAGCTCCCCCCTCTAGTGTCCACGGTAAAGCTCAACTGTTCCCTGCTAAAATAAAAGAAGGGGTTTTTTGCTGAGTGATTTCAATTTTAGCCAGTCGGTAAATAATTCATTTGCATCTGCTTTGTTTTCTGTTTGTCTCTCCGTCCGACTTGAAACGGTTGCGATGCTTTTCCCTTGCCTTAATTTTTAATTCACCATCGCTGCATGTTTTGAAGCGTTGTTTGGCCCATAGATGGTTGGCAGCGCGTTGACAAAAATATAGCTTCGAAAGTTACACAGAACGATGATGGTTACTTCCTCACGCGGAGATATAAAAGTTTTGCGTACGGGTCTGTTGGACGCAGTGTAACTTACATTCGAAAATAAATTCTTCATTCGCTGGAAGTGAAAAAAGTTCCCGCACGAAGCACTCAGTTCAAGCGCCTTGTGAGGTGTTTTTTGTTTTACAATTTTCAATAGCGGCAATTAAATCGTAAAGAAAAAATCAAACTCCCTTTGAACGCTGACCCAACCCAGCTTCCTGGCGGTAGATTGTGGTCAATCGCGGAGCAAAACAATCAGATGATGATTGCATTTCAACGCCGAACGCGATCCGTTACGTTACCGGACCGAACGAAAATAAAACTCGGTCTCGGCGGAACGGGAACCATCTTCTTCGCCCCCGTTACATTCGGTTCTAACGAAAAGTCATATACTGAAGAACGTTATAATCGGCCAGTGTGTTCCGCTCACGTTAGCAGGGGTTTCAGGGTTATTAACTGAACGGCGGTGAAAGTCGGGAAGAACATCCGCTAGTGCTCCGCAAGCTACGTCACGCTAATCTGTCACAGTTCGGTGATTTCTTTTACCTTTGTTTGTGTATGTATATGTAGATGCACTGTATGTTTCCCCTTTCGAACAACGATTTACTCCCATGTAAGTGGGATGCCTCAATCAAACCGCTTTGAGAACGCCAAAACCAAGCGAGCAGGGTACTGGTATCGAATTGTTTCAACAGGTTCCAAACGTATGTTCAAACATTTCAAATGAACGGAAAGTAAGGGACTTATCTGTTCCATCTCGTTTCGTTCCAAAAAAAATGCTATTTGTAAGCCCTAGTTGTTAGTTTTGAAGCTATCTTGGAGAAAACACTACTCACCTCTCAACAGCAAAGGAACAGAAAAAACAATGCTTTGAAGTGGATTCGGGTTCGAGCACGTTTTATTGCACTTTATGGCAAGTTACACTTAGTAGTGTTGCGGCTGATTTTATATCAACACTCTAGCAACATACACTCACAAAACTCACTGACAGTTCCTAAATTTTATTTTTATAGGTTTCAAATTTTATCCACACCGCAACTCAATATATTTAGTAAACAATCCCTCACTCAACGGTAATGTAATTTCGATCGTTTCGGTTCCTTTGTACGCGTTCGTACGGCCGCTACCGGAACGTTGCACGGATGCAAGTGAACTGATTATTGCCCGGGCAGTGTGTTGCGTGGCTGTTGTCACACCGCGTCAAGGGTATCAGGAGTAGGCTCATCCGAAGGCTCACACAGGACCGGTCGAAGAAGGAACAGGAACGAACACAACAATCACTAAAACCAGACACACAGACAAAACTGGCTGATATAATAGCATCAACCAAAAGAAAAACAACAGAAAACGAATGTAAAACAAACGATCAGCCTCGGCAGAAGATTCCCCCATCGTTGGGCATCAGGGCCAACGTCAATGTGTGGCACTCGATCCTCTTATCAGAGCTTCTTCTCGGGTTCCGCACGCTCGGATCGACGGCACATGTTTATACGAGCTGGTGCCGGTGCCAAATCGAGGGCAGAAGTTATCAGTTCGATCCTACCGGCTCCAATATGCCATCGATTGCTGTGGATGGTACGGGTAAGATGCTTTCATAAATCCCCATCTCCCTTTCCAGTTAGCATTGAAACGGGTTTTTTTAAATTAAAAACTAATTGTTAGATTTGTTAGATTAACCATACACTATACACAGACACACGGTTGGGTGATAGGTATCAGCTTGTTTTGGTAAAATAGGTAAATAAAACTGATTAGCAGATTACGGTAATGCACGTTCTATCTAGATTGGAGCATTAAAATGAAACATAAATAAGCTTATTTACGCGAAGTGGTTTAATCGGTTTTAAAGTCCGCTCAAACAGTGAGCTTAATCCGATTCTACTAATCAGGAAGCTAATTGAACCCATTTCCCGGTAGGTGTCGCTTTGGTAAGCTTTTGAATAACAATATCTAACGTGGTAATTGTTCTAAGTAGTTCATTTTTTAAATTTCTTTCAAATATCATTAACATATTGTCTTAGTTTAGAGCCAGTGTTATTTGGTTTAACAAAATGAGATTTGATTTCATTTGTGTGATGCGAATCTTCCTGTAAACGGAATGAGCGGACACGGAGGACCCTGAGCCCCAATAATTATTGCAGTTCACCTTTATTTTTTTTTTTTGGTAAATTTTGCTTTGATATTTCATGTATTATTTTTCCGTAGCAGTACAATTTGAAATTGTAAAAAACAATTTAAAATTTAAACAAACAAAGATAAATGAACAAACAATTAAAAAATATATTTTTCAAACAAAACAAATCGACGAAAGTAAATATTTTTTATGTTTTTTAAAAGCTAGCATAGAGTGTCCTTTCCTTAATTGACAGCTGATAAATGTTTGATACAATCAGGGACAGAATACTTTGCATTGACCATTACATTTGAGTTAATATATGTACTACTTAATAATATGTTGAAAATAGGTGCTATCAACTCTTAACATATTTTATGACATTATATTATCTCATCTTCTTTTATGGCATTGCAACCTCGAAAGGCATTTCTCTGCTATTTTTAGTTTACTTGACTTTTATTTTTCCGTCTTACACTTATATTACATTGGAGTGCCTTTTTATTTGTGTAGTCAAAACATACGATGCAATATATTATTACTTATTATATTA
>KB663832.1:13068858-13088508 GCA_000349025.1 Anopheles minimus | reverse complement strand
GAAGCATGTAACAGGATCATATGTTTTAGAGCATTTATATTTTTCTCAAAAATTTTCATAAATCAGAACCTATTATTTTAAATTTTGTATAATTGACAAACAAACACATAGACGAAACATACAGTCATAAACACACAAAAAGTCATAAACGGTCTAGTCATTTCACTGCCTCACGATAATGCACACGGTTCTGTTGAGTAGTCTAGTATGCGAAACTGTTAATTCCATCATATTGGAATACTTTCTCCAGCCATTGTTCGTTTCAATACGGGCGCACCTATGTCAGGTGCATATATAATGCAAGCAAAACTGTTCGCATCGGTAATATCGGTAGCGCATCCTTATTTCGCTGCGGGATGGAAACGATCCGTCAACGACCGCTGACAACAGACTCATCATTGGAGTGTACGGTTTGGTTCTCTACTCCTGTAAACCTCATTAACGTTCGTTGCGGAATGCTTTAGATTCGATGAAATGATACTTCAATGTTCCATCCATGTACAATTGTTTTAATACCAAAAAGTAACTTAAAAACTGTTTTATTTTGAAACTGGTATTCATGAACGATTTTTGGTAGACAAATGTGCACATTAGTGTACTTCAATAATTCATATCGTTGCATGCTAAAAACATATCAATCTGTTCAGGAAATAAAGCCAGAAAACTACTCCCAACTAATTACCAAACTCGACATGGGAATAATGTTACAAAAGAACGACAAAAGCGAATGTACCGAGCGCGAATCTCTTCCTTTTCGCTGCCTGCTAACCATCACCCGGCATGCAGAACATACGTGCAACGGGCGTGCATGCAAGGAACGAACCCCGTCCAAACACTCGGGTCTGTGATAAGCTTACCCCGTACGGCGAGACAAATAAGAATTAGTTTTGATTGCTTGAATCTCGACACTCGTACACAAAACAGTTTCGAAATTGGACGCAAATTGACGGGAAGGGCGAACAAAATGGTTACCCAGCGAATGATCGACGGGACAGAGGTACGACTGCACATGATGCATATGCCGCGAAGAGGGGAAACAGAGCGACGAACCTGCAGCGACACTTTACGGTGCTTCGCAAAAACCGCACTTGAGGCTTTCCATTACACAGCACTGGGAAACAAGTGCATTCGAGTGCAGCTCGCAACCGGTACTGTCACTGTTGCATTTGCGAGACTCGTAACGTACAATCGACGGTTCAATTGGGGGTGTAGAATTTGGAGCATTGTGTGCACTCGATGCCAGCTGCTGCTGTTGGCTGGCGGCGAAAGCTGTATCGTTTTGCTCTACCGAGCTTCTGCAGGGTGCGGAGGTCATCGTGTGCTGATTGATCGATCGAAATGCGTTCAATGAAGGGGGTGGAAAAGTTATTTCGCTTTGGGGGGGGTGGGTACACTGACATTGGGTACATTTATTATTCTGGAGGGGAAAAATCAATCACTGTGCAACATGTTGCTGGAACACTGTACAGGATGACTGACTTGGGCATTGGAAGATAATGATTGAAAGGTGTACAAATATCGGGGATGGTTTCGTGAGAACTGGGCAAATATTGTAAGCCCATAAATCTAATTTATAGTTGTAGGTTTACATTAAATCATATGAGGTTTCTCAGAAGTTAATACATTTACCCGTCCAAAATAAATATCTTACATTTTTCTTACATATTGTTTTTGATGGTATGACCTCAAATAGTTTTATGACCTCAACATCATGCTCTTGAGTGTCGCTAAGAGTCTTTCACCGGCTTTGAACTGGGTCTCCGAACATACCATGTAGTCCTGTAGCATCGACTGTCGTGACAAGTGGTTTTAGAACCACTTGAACATTGACCATTGAGAAGGTGTTTTTATAGACGACTATACATCGTAAGCCATCGTTTTTTTTTAGCAGGGCTGGTGTTAATGACTCCAATATTTTGATTTTTACCACATTGATCTTGAATCCGGCTGCTCCGCGAGGGAGATAGTAGCTTCGTCGGTCTTTCACACGACATGACCCGTACAAAAATCTCAGCCCGCCCGATCTTACGTATACAGGACTGATTATCTTGTTGTGGATTAATATAAGTCAAGAAAAGCAGAAATGGCAGACTAGGATGTCCTAAAGTTGTAATACCACAAAATTAGAAGAATAATTCCACCCGCGGATCTGCGCCTACTATCCGATAGTCTGGTAAACATCTAATACATAGATCCAAAACTATATAGAAGAAATGTTTACCATCTTACTCCTGTATATTTTGATGAGGTTTTACACTTATAAGGACTATATTCCTCAGTTTCTAAGTCATGTCTTAGTCTTAGTCAAATGTGTACACGTTTTCTGTTAGCGTATTTTCTGGGATATTATTTTGTTTATTTTTATATTGATAAGAAGTTTTTCTTCAATTATAAATTAACGATCGCTTGTTTAATTTGTTCTCGCTTGCTGGTGCTTCAAGGAAAATTTCTATATATTATTCAATTCTTATCGTACTCTATACGTTGATGGTTGGTACTTTCCATGATTTTGTGCTCCATTCAATGGAGTTCGTTGATACGCACAAGATTAAAAAAAAAACTATCTCATTGACATACAATAGCGAACTGGAGCTAGAGTTCGAAACCCACCTGAAATCGCTTACTTCACATAGAAATTGGTATAACAACTCATAATGAAGTGTCAGCTAATAGAATATACTTTATGGTAGATAAGAGGACGGTAAAAAAAAACGTAATAATTTCAGAAATGATTCAAACTAAACTTTTTAAAAATTTACCACAGTTTGTACTTAAATTTGAATCAAAATATTGAGTTATGGAAAACGTAGCATCAACTTTTACATTTTTTCAATTTATTTTTAAATATGCATGCTCACGATACGCGACAGTGACAAATTTTGTTCATCTTGAGCATTTCGAGTACACAAAACTATTCAAACTTTATTTGAAGAGCATTTTTTTAATATTTGGCCCTTCGCATTAAAAAAGTTTTCAATCCACTGTACTAGAGCCATCTTCACCAAAACGCACAATCGGGCATGAATCGAAGGCTGTATTGTCTCTACAGGAAAGATGCGTGTTAAGGCATTGAGCATTGCTATAACATAGCAAAAAGGTGTTCAACTAACGTAACAAATTCACAAACGATCGTGTCTTCGAGTTGATCGATGAGACGCAAAGATACCTGCGTGATCCATATCGTACACGCTCGTCTGTTGCCGGTTTCTAATTAATAAACAGCCCCTGTTTTATCCAGGTACCAATTGTAACTACCTTCAGTTTCAGACTCTTCAGCCATTTCTTTCTCGGATGCTTGTCCCCACCTCCACCGGTTATCCGATAAACTTTGCGCTTTCGGTCACTATCTCGAAATGGTCCGTTCGGTTTGTGTGGTTTGGTGTTTTTCTGCTCCCAAAGTTGCCAGGGTTTTGGAAGATTCACGTACCACCAACCGATGCAGCTTCTCACGACGGTTGTACCAAACCCTTCGCTTCTCACCACGTTCACTTTCGAGCCCAAAGTTGTACGAATAATACCCCATCCAAAACTCGCCAGCCAGCCCTGGCAGATGTTGGACGGTGCGCGTTGATGAGAAGGGGTGGACACGGACCGTATTATGCAATGTTCCCACAATTTTATGTTCGGTTCTGTTCGGCTACACTGTACGGCACGCATGCCGTGATGAGGGGGAAGGGACACTGGACAGAGGGAACGGTAAAAAGGGGTTGCAGTTTCGTGCAAAGAGGAAGATCGCCCGGTCCCGCCGTGGTTCGCCGTTGGGGGCAGATCTCGCACCGCTCTGGGCACGAAGGTGAATTGTTTCGCAAGATGAATAATTTCGAAGACACCGCACAACGTGCAGAGCACGCGGCTGTACAGAGACGCGAAAAATAATAAGCAAAACGGCCGCGGGTCCTGCGCCGTTGTTGGTGAGTGTGTCGGCGCCCCCAAAAGCCATGGTGTTTGTAATTCATTTGTTCGGATGCTGTGGTAGATGGTGCGGGTGCGCATGGTTGGTTGCGGCTGCTGCTAGCTGCAACGGAATGATCGCAAACCGTGGTGTTCTAGCAAATAAATGCTAATGTTTCTAGTTGTTACCACACAATAAATAAATTCATGTTGAACATCTCACCGGGAGCGTTACGAGAATACGATTACCACTTGGATACTTAGAATGTTTTTATTTATTTTATTCTTGGCACAATAATGCAACCGGTTCTTGTTATTAATGAATTTTTGTATTGTTTTGCAAAAATATTTCTCGATATGTCTGATAAGCAACCGACCAGTCATTTCTTAATAAAGACACAAAAAGAAATTGCTATAAATGAAATGAAAATAAAAACATTGTAGAATCAATCGCAAAATTTACCATACACCTAAAGGGTAAAGAATTATGCTGTTGGTTTAGGAGGAAATATTTGACGTATCGAGTTTTTTCAAACATGTTTTGATTGAACTTTTTAAATATCCTATTAGATTTGGTTTAGTACTTTAACTTTAGTTTTAACTGAAGTTATTTTAAAACAACTCCTGTTTTGACCGTAGCAAAATTGAGCATAGACTTCAAGTTTTCAGCTAATAAATGGACAAATTGAAGCAAATATTTATAAAAAAAATCCAGTATTTTGTAGGACCACCTTTAGCATCCAGCACGGTTTGCAGTCGGCATGGCCATGATTCCGCAAGATTTCTGGTCTAAGCAGATGGAATACTATTCAAAAAGTTTTTTTTCGGAGATTTGAGTTCTTTTTTGTACTGGTGTCCTTTCTTCCTCACTTTTCAACCAGTTCTTAACCTCCCAAATCACATAAGTGGCCGAGTCTGAAAAATCGACCCGGTAGAGAACGAAAACGGACACTAACAGCAAGCGATGAACGGGAAAATGTACGCGAAACATAAAAGAACCCTGAAACAAGCATCCCGAAACAGGCAAAGGGAGTTTCTGCGAGTGAAATTTGCAAAGCAGTATGTTGGAAAGCCGAAGGAGTTCTGTAGCGATGATATATTCACAGATGAGACCATTATTAATCTATTTAGGTCTGATGGTTTGAAGGAAATCAAGTTCGGCGCTTAGAAGCAAGCATTTCACCCAAAAAGTCAAACACGGTGGAGTTCAATAAATACACAATCGAAACATGTTTGAATAAACCAGATACATAAATAATTTTCTCCTAAACCAACAGTATATTTTTTACACTTGAGGTGTATGCTCAATTTTACGATTGACTGTATGCAAACAATACCAGCGAGATGTTTATAAGCAAATAAAATGCTAAAAAATTTAGTAGATAAGGTAGTTAGTTTCTAAAAAATCCTCCTATAAGTTTGTGATCTATGTTATCTTTTTTATTATTCGATAGCAGCCCAGAGATCTTAGAAATTGATTTTTCCCCCGTTTTGAAGTAATAAAAATCTACATCATAAATCATGAAGGAATGTTGTGTGCATATGTATAAATAAACAAATAACTAAATAGATAAAAGGGTGAATTAAGCAAAAGCACAACTAAGAGCGTGCATAGCTGATGTTAATTTAATTAGTTCCAAAGCGATGTTTACATTGTTTACCTCAAGCTACAGCAAAAACCCTTCCCGACATGAGCCGGCAGGTGAAGCACAACATGTTCCTTAGTGCTTTTGCCTACATTCGGACCATTCCTCAACAGCACATTAGTGTCGAGATAGAGATCAGCACGTGCCAGGCAGGCTGATCGCTGACGTGACGAATAAAACTCTTCAATATTTTACCATAATTTGCCACACACAAAACCATACACACATTGTAGGGGTAAAGGGACGGAACGGCGTTTAAACGCATCCCATACTCGCTAGGCGATCGTTACAGATCGTGATGCATGAAAATGGGGAGGAAAAGCTGACACATTTCCCCGGCAGTTCTGTAGCGTGCGTTACGATTTGGGTCAATCCATGCTTTCACTGGTGGGATTCAAAAAATACACATAGCTCACCGTGCGAAACACGCGTACGGGTGCGGGACGGAAAATGAAAAGTGAGCTTTACGCTTCGCATCACTTTCTGATTGTAATAAATCTTTCACAAATTGATCAAGTCTTTGCGTTACTCGATATCGCGATATGAATACATTTTAATCGTCAGATGCAATTATGCACCGCACGGCAGATGGACGAACGTAATATTAATTTATGCGTACTGCATATGCGTTTGAAATTATACAGCGCGATTATTGCATATGGAAATTTGGAGAAACCAGCAAAGACGCCACAATATAACGAAGCAATTCAATTGGATGAATTGCGAAATTTGATATTGTATTGTGCGAAAATGAAATTAGTTGTGTGCGTAAAGTGATTGATGCCCCCGAGAAAAAAAACATTATAACTAGCTGACCCAACAGACTTCGTACCGTTCAACAATTATTTATCGCCACTAAAATTCTAGCCTGCTAGAATCTGCGTGATCGGTGAAGCACAAATTTTCATTCTACTTTGTGTCTGCAAAAGACTTCAAAAGACTTCAAGCGGTTTAAGGAAACGTTGAAAATATCGGAAAAATTGTATTTTGTGTGTGAGACGATTGAGCTTGAAATATCGTGGTGAAGCTAACGTTGATGTTAAGGGACTTATTACCAAAAAAATAGGGATTTCTGGATACTTTTCCTAATAGATTCTGTTAACCGATAGTGACACCGAATATCATTTCGCTTGGCCCTTAATGGGATTTTCAATCGACTTGACCCACTCAGTTGCGGAATTACCGAGCTCAACGAGTCAACATGCAAAGCATGATATCAGGACGCAATCTCCATCAAAGTTATTCTGCTCTTCGAAGATCGAAGATCCGAAGATCGATCATCACATTCAAGCAGATCAGGCAGGAGTGCTGGTGATGGGCCCCAACTTTCATTCCACTAAGGACCTCCACTACCCATTCACCACTGATTCCACTACCCATCACAAATATAGAAATTTTGGAAGTTCTAAGTCATAAAGGGCGACTACTTATGGGAAATTGAAGTTGTTTGGAATTAGCTGATTTCATTATGTGCAATCATACCGATTCGAAGAAATGTCTTTATAGTTACACCTTCCTATTCCGTATGTCGTTGGGAACGTCAACCGATATTAGTTCGACGTCTCCTTGGCATCTTAACAGCTGTCAATCACTTCATTGGGGTTTTTCCCAATTTTCCGGATTTTGCTAGGGAATGTTCCAACTATTCATTTTTTCTAATCCTTCGTTGGACAAAAAGGAATAAATAATCCGAAGACATCGTCAAAATTGGTCTAGCCATTCTCGAGTTTTAAGCCAGACAGACAAACTAATATTAATTTTTATATGTATGGAAGAAGAAGATAAAAAGAAACATTTTTTTTATAATAAGTCTTCAACCATTAAACAAAAGTACAAGTTCGTCAAGAAATAAAAGAGGAACTTCTTAAATCTAATTAAAAATAATTAAAGTAGTCATAAAAATCGAATAAATTCTCATAAGCGCTCTCCACTACGATAGAAGCTTCACCATCTTCATCTTCATTAGTTTAACTGGAGCTCTTGAAAAAAAAAACAAAAAAAAACATCTCTGTCTCCGAGTTAAGTCTCTTCCTACCCCATTGCCGTAGTCCACACTTCCGAAACGTACCACTAACTGGAGACTTCCATTTGAAACACTTGAAAACGGTTTTATAAACGCATGTTGGCGGCAAGTTCAAAGCAAACTGAAGCACTCTGTTACCTTCCCGTGCGGCACAATGTCCAGCGTTCGGATACCGAGGTAAGATGCGCCAAGTAACAGCGTGTAGCAGACAGCAGCCCGGGTTCTACAGGAGCCCGGGACTCTTCACTTTTGCTACTGGGACGATTTAATTTAAATTTGCACAGGAAATTGTTATTGCTTCAATGAGGAATGCATGTCGTCCAGCATTTCGCACGGTGCGGCTACGTTACGCACTTCAGCCGCGGGAATAGACGGGCTGGCAGTTGCCGCCTGAGGACCCGGGTGAGGACCGCAGGTTCGCAGGCAGCAATTGAGCACGATGAGTTAACTCATCATCATCGTTGTCGTTCTAACGCGAACGAGCTGGGAAGCGATTGTACACAAGGGAAGATAGGAAAAACAACGATAGAAACCCCTTGACAAGATGATGCACTGCTAAGATGACAGAAGCGATGCTGGTCAGAATGAATACGTTCGTTAAAAGGAACGTCTTTCCGGCTGGCAACCTTTATAATATTCAACCGCCGGACCGGGTGACGATAGTGTACCGTGGAGCTTTCGAATAAATACCACCGGGGAAGACGGGTGCTTCTTTTTTAAAACGATTGCAAAAGAAACATTTCCTTTAAAGTACCTCGTCTTGGTTTGATACTATTTTCCATCCTTTGCAGCTTATTTGCTTCTACCGAGCGGTGACTGTGGAAAATCAGAAAAAGGAAAGGCAAGTGACAGGTGCATTATTTTCTCGCTACTACACTTGCCAACCCGTTTCTTTTGCATACCGCCCACAGGCGAACGTGATGCACATTAAGAAATGAAAGTGCATCACGTCCATCCCGATGTGCTTCCATGCTGGAAAGAATCCGGAAGACAAGAATGGGTTGAAAATAGACGCAGCAACAACAAAAAAAGAGCATAGTCACGATCGGACGTGATTGGTACGAGTGCATTACTTAGCTTTCTGAGAAAACCAAGAACTGCGCTCAAGACGCTACTTCCCACGCATCAGAACGAACGGGGTAACACCCCGTTAGCCCAAAGGGTGCAGAACTCGTTGCCGGAACTCGGTTGGAACACGTACACCCTGACCAAGGGCAATAGGAGAGAAGAGAATAGGAAAGAACAAAATAAAGAAGTTTATCATCATAAGATAATGTGCCACAGTTTCCCAGCCGCTGGTTTGCTGCACCTCGTTTTGCTGCGCAAGTGCTCCCTTGCGGTCGTTTCGCGCCGTTATGTTGCGCCCGTTAACAGATGATTGGCAGGCGGTTTGCTCCATCGGTTTACTCACACCAGGCGGTTTTGCATTTGCTGTTGACATTTAGCTATGGGCCTGGTGTCTGTCCCGGGTAGCTTAGTGTAGCAGTAGTTGAACCATTCGTCGTTAGCCTAGACATTGTAAGATACGAGATATGCTCATTGTCTTGCACCTTACCATGTCATACAGAGCTGTTTTTAGTTGATTGCAATTTTCGGAATTATTTTGATTACAAAAAAAATTAAAAATTAAATTAAAACAATAAAATATAGCACTTATACTACAAGCAAACGATCTATACAATTTCAAATAATGTTTTATGCTCACCGTATACCGTATATATATATATATATATCACCGAACTATAGGTTCAGCATAAAAAGTAAAATTTATTATGACTTTTTATTCTATTACAACTGAAACATCGGAGTGAACATGAATTTTAGTTCTTAACAATTACTGTTCATATTAATATTAGCAATCGAATATAGACAATCAAATATGCTGAACACAATTTTAGCCTTAACTGGGTATGTTATGCTCTCGGTGTGCGAATTAAAAAATAATAAAGAGAAAACTTTATTCAATTGTACTGAGAATTGGTCTCTCCCACCCAGGTTCGATTTCTCTTTTTGAGCCTCTCTTGCATTTTTTACGCGTGTAAAAATGAAACTGATTTATTTCTTCTGTGTGCTGACAAACCTTGTTTTGTGTTCAATTGATTTAATTTTGATGTTTTTTTTATTGAATGAAAAATAAGCTGCTCTTTTCAATATCAGAACAATTGATCGTACCTTGATTTCAGAATGAAGATTACGTCGTTATTCCATTCAGAACATTCTAATAAATAATCGATAAAAAGTGGATTTTTTCAGCAAATGAATCTTTCGTTCTGCTTTGGATTGGTTGTTTTTTTTTGGATTTAACGTGTTACATAAAACGTTTAGTATTCTTTTATATAAATCGATAAGCGATCGTGCTTCTTTATCTATCTGTTTACATGTTCTATCTAATCTTCAACTGTTTTTATATGAGTAAATGCATCATCATCAGCTGCCCTTTTAGCATTAAAGTACGGTTTCATATTTACACACCACACACGTTTTGCTCACCGATCATGCTCTCACTCTCTCGTGCGCCATCAACTGCTGTTTGTTCGCACTGAATCCAACCGCTGTGTTTTGTTGACCGTGCTGTTGTGTTCCGCGACGAACTGGTCCGTGTGTGAGGGTTTTTTTGTTGCTTTGTCCAATAAAAACTAATAAAACGCGTAATGTTATCCTAACCGTACTCCAGGATTTACAATACTTTGGACCAAGTGTAAGTGCTCGAACGTATCGACGACGACAACGGTTGGCGTGCGCAAATTTACCCGCAAATGGTGTGTGGTCTCATCTTCAGCGCACTCACACGCACTTCACGCGCTATCAGCCGTGCGTTATCATCCCAAGGTGCATCATTCTGTGAAGGGAAACGTCTGCGGGTTGTTGAAGTGAAGTCGTACAGTTTCTACAGCTTAGCTGTACCCCGTAACCTTTTCACCATCCCTGTTCGATCCGCTGCCGAACGTGAGCTAATGCCGGACGACTGTTTCAGTGGCGCAAACAACCCGTTGCGGGTGCTGTACGTCATCGAATCGATGTGCGCGACGTAGTTTTCAGTGCTATTTCCGTTTTATTCCAACCTCAATCCAGTGGCGGTCAGTGTCAGCAAGTGATTTGTTTGAGAAATCCCCGATCAACGTCGATGCAGTGTATGCTTGGTGTGTGTGCGTGAACTGGTGGTGCTGGTGCGGTGTGGCGTGCGCATTGTTTTGACGTTTGGTGCAGACGTGAAAAAATATCGAACGAAAAACTCTGCATGAGAAGTGAGATGTTCTATGGGGGATATTGAGAAGGTCAGTCGGTGTTTTTTTGGGGCCAAACGCGATTGAAACATCACAGGCCGAATTGTGAAATGCTAAACCGTACATGTTGCGGAAACTACATCCTTTCAAAATTGCTCGTAATCGCCCAGGAAAAGAGATGTGGATGGAAGAAAAACAGGTGAGAGAGGGTATATTGATTTTGTGTCAATTCGAAACAACGGTACCATGCACCAGGGGTGAACAATCCTTCAGATTTGTGCATACAAGAGTGTAATGCATTTGTGTCAACATTTAATTCATCTGAAAAGATTTGCTGAGAGTTTGTCTAACATAAAAAAAAATCGGATATCTTTTAAGTTATTGATACATTCAAGCTTGAAAGCAAAAAATCCTTTCACTTGGAGCAACATTTTAACGACTTCTTATTTATGCGATTTCCTGCATAACTTATGCAGTTTTATTAAAGATAATCACGCTAATATTATAGATTAGTTGTTTTGTTTTCAATCAGATTGCCAACCCCTGCTTCACCACGAGAGAGCATACATTTATGTTCACGCTCTCATTCTCTCACTGTTGTTGCTCACGCAGCATCAGCACTGTCCGCTGTAATACAAAAGTACACCATGCCCTATGTGAGTGTGTTCAACATGTGAGATAAGCAGCACATTACATATATTATTTATTGAAAAGCCATTAAAATTTGTCAAATACCTCTTGGAAATGGCAACGTGTTGCGTGGTAATGTGATTTTGAATGTGAGCAACAAACTAAACCTCGTTAAAAACTGTTGCCTGTCAATAACAATAATTGTGATTAATCGACCGTACTTAGTACCACAGAAAGCTTAATCGTTGCTTGAACTTTTTACTAGCCGGTTGAACAAAAACCAGTTAATTGGATTCGTTAATTTAAAACGAATTATGTGGTCAGTTTTTAAATAACAACACCTTCAATCAATAGTTTTTCTACGCAAAATAAAATGGAATTAAGATTTTGTTTTGTTTGGCAGAAGAGAATGAAGTCAGTCGAATTAATCCATTCGCCATGTTCTTCCTCATTTAGAAACCGCTTGAGAAAAACCTGTTTGTTCGATTTGTCTCCAGAGGATCAACACAAAAAAAAGATCACAACCAAACAAAAGCCCCATTACGGTGAGATGAGACTTCTCGTTTCTGGTGAGAAGGTGATGCTACAACGGCGTTGGATTTCACTTTTTGTTGATTTTCTGCTACTAGCTTCATGCCGTTCCGTACCGATGCACTGGCATGCGGTTGCATTCCGACGGATCAGACTCGGAATCGGGCTGCAATGCCGCACAGACCAACCGAACGGTCCCTTGCGGGAAGAGTCTGTAGGGTGAAAGCAAACACATGGTGAGCAGTGAGCGAGGTGTGAGAAGTGAAATCTTTCACGATCGTGCTCGAGTCTGAGCACACCAGTCACACGCGTTGTACGAAGATAGGAAAGCGAATCTAAACGACGGGGAAAACTATTAATGTGACAAATGCAACATTGCGTTGATCGTGCACCGTACTCAATTACACACATTATTTTTGTACATTTTTGTATCACCGTACGCCATACAGGTTGCATTACAATCTTAAGTTGACGTTTTGCTCATGGTTGATGGATGTTTAGCAGAACCACAAATTTCTATTGTTCCCGAAGGAATACACAATTGTAACTCGCCGAAGATCGATCCGCTCACTTTCATCTTATTACCTGTCAAAAGGGATAATGGCGTGCCGAAAGGAAAAAAGCATTATCGTGAAAGTGGGTCAGACGAACGTAGCTCACAGGGTTTTTCTTACCGGTCTCCTCCGTATCGCAAAGCCTTTTTCCGAACGAACTTGTCAACTTGGCGTGGGTACGCACACTCGCATGAGCTTTTCCCCTTCTTTCCGTTCAAAAACCCTGCATGGTTATCCGTAACTGCACCGTGCATCGTCGGTCATGTGCACCGCCGTAAACATTCGAAACCCACTGACCCAGAGTCCCCGAAAAGTACGACCTGCAGCTTATTCTGTACGGCGTTCGCACCGAGAGTAGCGTGAAAAGTGCATTCATGTGCATTCAGGCATGATCGCGGTCAGTGCCCGTGTGGTCTGCCGAACGGGGAAACGATGGTGCAGTGGGAAACGAAACGGACCAATCTTACAAACGGTGATGTGCACTGTGTATGTGTGTCTGTGTGCATTTGAGGGGGTCGCTCAATGTTGCATTCATTTTTTTCCTTCGCTTTTTGCATGGCCCGATGCATTGCAGGGGGTAAGGGCCCTCCCGTTGGGCTACGAATCGTGCCGCAGTTAGTCCAACATTGATGCGATTTTTCCAGTTTTCCCACCGCCAAATGCTGATTCACGACTTTTCTTTCCGATTCTTGAGAGTCGATTGTTTGAATGGCAATGCGTCCTATTTATTTTCCTTTTTTTTTAAGGTCTTACCTCGATCAATATTCATGAACCACTTTGTTGAAGCCCGTTTAAGTGGGTGAAGTACTAGATTGAATGTATTTGAATGTACATCAGGGTATCAAATATTTAGACAATGTTTCGCTTTTGCTAGTACATTATTCTAGATCAGGGGTCGGCAAAGTATGGCTCTTGAGTCGCATTCGATTCCTTGGCACTTTGGATGTCAGAGATAAAGAAGTTATTGAGCTCCTGAGAGAAACAGAGCTGATTACAGCAAGTTATAGACATTGAATTTTAAAATTCGGTAAATTGTAACATTTTTTTGTGTTTCTTCGAGATAAATTCTGCGTTAGATTCTGAGCTCCTTAATGGGCTGATATGTTTAACCGGGGAAACCCTAACAAAATTAAAAGGAAATATATGATCAGAATTATTGTTTTTGGTTTTATCTTCATTATTTAATGTTGCGATAGGCGAATATTAAAAATCCTTCGATGTTTGAATGGACTTTTTATCGAAAATGATCTTACTTAATCTTGCTAAAATTATAATTGCATATGTACCAGTAGATGTACCAACATAGAAACCAGTAGATGAAATCATGAGAAAAGCAGAATAAATGCGTTGTAAATTTCTATCCCAGTTGCCTTAGGCTTAAGTCATATAATAAGGCATACCATAACCATTAAAACAACTTTAAAACAATTGCTAATTTAAAGCATTTATCTGCGAACAATCCCAGAGTTTGTAACTCCTGTAACTTTCAGCCAGTTGTCAGATTCTTGCCAAAATTGTCATTATAATTCTCGTTCATGTCGTGTGAGTTTTTCTATTACTGGATGGAAAAAAGCGAAAATTTGTTTTACAGAGTAAGTTGGTTATTAATGATTCAATCGTTGTAATATTACAAGCTCTTCAATTTTTTCTTGCAATTTCGTAGTGCTTTCTAGTCTCTGTTCAAATGGACTAGAATGAGGCAAGTTAGGCCACGAGTATGCACCCAATTCTAAAGAAAAACAATACATGTATCACTTATCGTATATAAGCTCATTTCAAACGAATTCACGCGAAGTGACTTCCGAACTAATAATCTTTGATCTTAGGTTGTGATGAAAGGAGGGATATTTATTCAAAATACGTCTAATTTGGCAATTTACTTGAACATGAACTGTTGGTTTTGAATATATCCAATACACTTATCGATTGGGATTTTGGGAAAGACATTTTCGGATATTTGAAAAGTTCAGTATGTTATGAGCGTAAAGGACATAATTGAATTTCAAGAAGAAAAAAAAATACAATTTTTGCGAATTAAACGTTCATTGCAAATGTATTTTGAAGTTATTTAGCGCTTTGTTGCAAGCAGTTTGCCGACCACTGCTCTAGATAATTTGTGTCTTCTTTGATATCATTCATGTGGAATAATAAGGGACATTGATGACACTTAAGTAGCGTGATTTTCTTCGATGGCATGGTACTGCTTTAGAAATTAACAACATTAACAAGAAACAAACATTCCAACGCTTGAAAGCTTTTATACGTACTTTACGAGTATATCCAAACCTCGCATTTAAGCACAAAAACCAGTAGAAAGTAAAATATAGCCCCAGAACAAAACTTTTAAGCCATCATTACCGTGCCGGGCTGCCGGATTTGCATCCCCAAAAAAGCGAATGTGATGCGATTTTACGACTGCCTGCACGCGCCGTGCTCATTTATGCAAAAAGATAAAAACAAAACCGTGAGCTGCAAACTTTTCCCCCCATTTGGCTGCACAATTTCATATCATAATACGGGGCACACGGGGGTTAGGGAAAAAAGAAAGAAACGAAAATACCCACAAACAACGCACACATTAGGAAAACATTCGTTTACATTGCAAAAAAAAAAACGAAAAGTTTCTCCCGGCACACGGCGGCACATCATATTTGAGGTTCATTATTTCACCTACCTGCTGCACCGATTCATCATCCTCCAATACTCCCGGCTAATCTACGCCGGAGCAGAAAAGATGAACAGATCATTTTCCAGCACGACGGCGCTCGTTCAAGGCTCAATTTTCCAAGGCAGCGCAACTTCCGAGGTACCTTTCTCTAGCGTGCGCGCCAACTTCCAAACGCTTCTTTTCGCCATAACTTTACGCGAAACCCCGGTGCGTATGCTGAGGATGGCGTGCGTACACAATGGCAAAACGGATCATCGGATCACGGTGTACAGTGTTGGCAAGATGTTGTTTTTATTCGTTGCCCTAACCACCCACCCACCCGACCAACCCCACCCACCTATGGTGGTCCCCTTTTTTGATGATGCCACTCTGCCATCACTCTTACTTTTACGTCATGGCGCATTTTATGGCGGCTACCTGGCGGTGTACAGATTTGTGTTTTACCTTTTTCTTCCATTTTGGACTACAGTAAAAGCAGGAAAATAAGCAGCAGCAGCAGCAGCAGCAGCACTTTAATGGTGAGCCTCTCTTAGGCGAGCCAGTTGGGAGGCGAGTGATTTGGCGGTTGGCGATCGTCTTTTGACCCCGCTCAGAGTTAAAGATGATTTTGCCTCTTGTTTGGTTGGCATTGGATGGCTTCTTTAGCAGAGGACCGTGGAAAAAAATGAAGCAGAAAAGTAAGAAAAGGTTTTTCCTCTTATTAATTAGAGAAATTTCATTAAGCTGGTCGGTTTCCATGCTTACGATGTGCTGTTACGATCTCATTATTTCATCATACTTCTAGCTAAAGCTCGAAGGTTAGTTATTATTCAAACATATCTTAATTTACGTAATATTTAGGATGAAGCATTCGAACAGTTTATCTTTGTAAAAATGGATTAATTCAGATACAGCCTATACTCGGGTTACGCGGATACTGCGTTCCAAAGAAATCCGCTCTTGTCGAATATCGTTTGACACGGTATTTCTCCCCAGGTTGTACAAGGTTATTTTTCTTTAGTTTACGATATGTGATGGAAGAGAAGATTGGAAGAAAGATAAGTTCTGTTTTTAACTTATCATTTAACCTTTCAAATTTGTAACAAATGATCCATTCAAAAAACAAAATAATTAAAAATAAATGTTAGTTTTATTAGGATCGCGATTAATTCTAAAGATGTAAACATATTCTATAACAAAATCAGTGATATCCATACGTAAATTCCAAATACATTTGGTGGTGCTATTTTTATTCCACGCAGTGTATCTGATTTCACTTCGACACTCATGAAATAGCCATTTTTGCATAAATTATGCAACTGCAATCTTCAAAATTAACCCAAGACAATTGTTACGGTGCGTGAAGCTAGCGTAAGAAATGGCAAAGGTCGTGTTTTCCCAGGAAAAAAAAAGTTCCATTTATTTATCCGATCAAAATCATTCAGACAATCTTTTTTTTTTACCGGACACCCTGTATGATTCCGTCTTCCATTTCGACTCATCGTGTGTACGGATAGTGCTCAGAATGCAATCATTTTCTCGCCATCAGCTTTCCCTTAACTTGAATGGCGGTTTTTATATGATTTATTAGCCACGTTTAAATAACATCATGAAACGTGCGTGTCTCGCTGGTTGGGCCCCAGCACGTGATGCGAAATGTTTACATCCACACACAGCAAATGCCGCAAATGAGTGAAATGGGAAGGTGGACAACCGGTGGAAAACTTTTACTCTTTCATTCGTACACCAACGCACCGCGTGTCAAGTGCACACGGCACCGAAATGGTAGCAACGAATAAACGAATCGGTAATGTGAATCGCGTGAATAGTTCGATAGAGCGGTACATTCATCCAGTACCCATATGTGCGCTATATGCTACGGAATGTAAATGTAATGATGCGCTTGGCCTTACGCGACGGAGCCCCATTCACAGGCAAACACCGACGATCGATCCCCGTACCGATCGATTGTTCACCGCGCGGCATTATGAGTGCGATGGACGGAAGACAACCACCACCACTGCATTAATGATGTTTTCAAACATGTTTTTTTCCTTCTTTCGGTGCTACTTTTAACCACGAATGTTGTGCGTCTTGGACAGGAGACCTTGGAATTGGGAAGGTGAACTGTTTGAACTCGCTAACGTCGCCAAACACCTGAAGATCTCAGATGTGTATGTTTTGTGCTGTTTCGGTGTAAAATAGCCACCGAAACCTGTTTCTGGGGAATCGGTGGAAGATTTTTAGCTTGCTTTTTTTTGCTTTTAGTGTCAATAAATGGTATGATTGGTTGGTGAATGTTGGAAACCGGAGATCTTCTGACCATTTGTCGAATATAGCACCGTTGGACAATCACCAGACATTCGGGAGTAAGGTTTTGAAGTAAGCTTAGGTTAAAAGATGCTATAAAGATGACTGCCTCAGTCCTTCAGATAAACTTTTAAATAGTTTATATATATTTTAAACAGTTCATACATCGTTGGACAATCACAAGATATGTCTATCTATAAAGATCTATAAAGATGACTATCTCAGTCCTTCAGATAAACTTTTAAATAGTTTATATATATATATATATATTTTAAACAGTTCATACATCGTTGGACAATCACAAGACATTCGGGAGTAAGGCTTTGAAGTAAGCTTAGGTTAAAAGATGCTATAAAGAAGGCTGCATCAGTCCTTCAGATAATCTTTTAAATAGTTTATATATATTATTAAACAGTTCATACATCGTTGAATAATCGCAAGACATCCATGCGTAGGGGTTTGAAGTAAGCTTAGGTTAAAATATGATATAACGAAGGCTGCATCAGTCCTTCAGATAAACTTTTAAACAGTTTATATATTATTACATCGTTGTACTATCAGAAGACATTCGAGATTAAGGGTTTAAAGTACGCTTCTGTTAAAAGATGTATTAGTGCTTCAGTTCAAGTGCTAGTGAAGTTTATTGTGTGGAGAAGTATGCAGTAATAATAATTTAAAAATATCTTACATATTTTGTCGCGATCTGCTCTCATCTTGTTCGAAAGATCGGTTATATTTCGCATAAATCGTGTATCTATTATTCATATCCGTCTCCGTAGCATATTAGCGGTAAAGTGGAACGGTTCCTATAGATGGACTTGAAGCGAACGATTCCATCTCCCGTAAAAGAGACGGACCCCAAAACGATGTCCCATCTTCACCCAAACTGCGAACGAATCATGCAAGTCGAACGAGCCGAAAATAAATGCTATCATACAGAACACATTAAGGTTTCAGCACGTTAGACGTCAATGTCCAGACGCTTCTTCGAGGGTGCTTCGTTTCGGTAAACAAAATGCCTGAAGCTAGTTCTCGTTAAGTCTGGGGAAATCCCAAAAACAGCTTGTTCGTATAATGACCAAGCTTTTGTTGGGGAGGATAAAAATTACACTCGGAACCGATACTGCCCGAGGCACCGAAAATCGGTGTCAATGCGAAAACTTGCAGAACCTACCTTCGTTAGAACCGGACCGAGGCGGTGTGAAGGTGTTTCCCTCTGTTCCTTCCCTCACGTCGATATCTACGTTTTTTTTTCCTCGCTGTTTAAATCCCAGGAATGAAGCCGGTTTCGGAACCGTGGTTGGGCTTGATTTGAATTTGCCCAACGCTGGAATTCCACTTCTACGTTGGCACGGACCAGTTCGAAGCGTTTTCCGTTTTCGCAATCGCGCCTGAAATTGGTGAGAAAATTTGCAGCGTTTCCAAATTTGCACAATTCGGTACAATATGGGGTCAATCGGCATTAAGGTTTCGATCGCTTGAGGCATGATTACATCATGGCCGTTTGTGCGACACTGTTCTAGGGTATGTTTTTTTTCTGTTCTTCTCCCTGTCTCAATTCCCCTCTCGCTTTGTACAGCAATTTCCTAGTTTGTTTGGGTTTTTTTTACATTGCCGGAAGCCACCGATAATCGAATCAAATCGCAACACGGAATGGTCATTAACTAGCGTGTCTGATTCTATCTACGGGTTCTATTGAGTGTCGGGTACTTGAACTATTTTTCTCTTTGTTTCATACTGGACTCTGGAGTTTGTTTATGACAGTGATTTTTATGATAGTGTATTATTATTTTAGAAACCATGTAGATAGATGAACTGTGTCAGACTAGTGATTGACACGCAAAATGTCCATTTGCAGAAAGAATCAACGAGAATAAACTATCTTTCTGCTACATTCCCAGATTCGAAAGGGCTCCTATCCGTGTCATGTCTAGGCATTCGCTCCTCTTCGATATTCCGCAGATCGACCGAAGGTCTCTTCATGAAGAGACCTTTCTGAGACGAAGGTCTCCTCATGAAGGCCGAACTCTGTATTATTCTATATTCTTCTTCTTGCTTGGTGTAATGACCTACTCGCGGTCATGCCGGCCATATGATGGCTTACTTTACTTGCTGATATCCTCACTACGAAAGGACTCTCCAGATGGGATTTGATACCCGGGTCCAGTCGCGTGAAGTCCGACGCCTCTATAGT
>KB663832.1:13029441-13068848 GCA_000349025.1 Anopheles minimus | reverse complement strand
TCCTCACTACGAAAGGACTCTCCAGATGGGATTTGATACCCGGGTCCAGTCGCGTGAAGTCCGACGCCTCTATAGTCTGGGTTACCGGACGGCCTCAGCGGATGGTGTGGTGTTGCCACTATGAAATAGACTATTTAATCAGGAAGTACGAAAACACCAAAAATACTTTTAAAATATAAAATTGTTGAATAATAAGCGAAATAAAAACATATTTTAATTAATTCCTTATGTCCTATTGGCTATATTCCATATAATGCCACAAGTTTTCTTTATGATAATTTTAAACAACTGCGCGTAGCCCTACCGAATAATTCACAATTTCCACATTCAGCTGCAGAGCCGCATGAAAAACGGTCCTTATCGGACTGTCTTCCAGTGGTACGGTTTTGGACACTGTTCTCCAGGATACACCGTGGAGGATTTACTTACAACCTTCCCCTGCTGAGGTCACATCAACCCATCAGGCTACTGCGAAACTGCATGTTACTGTTTCCAGCACGCTGTTACTACAACAATGATATAATTAATCAGTCCCAAAGAACCAAACAGCAGCGTTGGTATTACAAGCCTGTCCGATGGCCAGTTCACGCCAGCGTCCGACAGCACTTGCAATCTGGAGCACGCTAGATAAAGTGTCCATCATAATGCACGGTATGTGTTACGTGTGGGTTCATACCGTATGTACACTGCGCGAGCGGAAGAAAACCGCGAAAGCCCGGAACAGTGGCAGAAGGGCCCTTTACGCCCTCACCTTCACTCTACGGTCACTTTTTGCCTTATCAGCCAGCGGCCAGCGGCTATGTACACATATGAAGCATATTGGCAAGGGACGAACAGCAGGACGATGGCCTTGGTCAGCTGCGTGCATGTTAATCCGTTCCCCAGTAGCAGTCCCTCTGCGTATTATACGGCCCACGCCGTGGAGGTGGCGAAAATAAATATGTTTATTATTAGTGCAAATCAGAAGCTGTCGGAACCAGGCAAGTTGGCAGATTTGTTCGCTCTCCTGCCCACCTGCTCCACGACCGGTGACAGTTGGGGATGAGGCTTTCTGACCAAAAATGTGCAAGCTTTCCGTGCAGGACAACGCTGGTGTACGCTGCAGTTGAACCGCTCGTCAACAAACATGTTTTGCCGTGGCGATGGAAGCATTTCCAAACACCATAAGGTTGGAAAGAGAGAGACAGGCAGGTTTGTAGAATATGTGTCATTTGTTCGGATATTCGTTGGAAAATGGTGACACCACCAGACACCCCGGGACGTGTTTCAGTGCCATCCATCTCGGTAGTCTTGGAATGTTCTGATGTGTTATGTTCATGTTTTCGCAGCAGCGGCACGAGACGACGAAGTTGTTTGGAGATACGCCGGACATTCGATCGCAGTACCCACGCAGATCAGCGACCGAACGGTCCATGTGACCGAAACTGTGGGGCAAGTGTGCAGACACGTGTGTAGCCACTGGAAAGCTGGAATTGCTGCCGAACTGATACGGCTTAATAACCATAACGAACACGAACGTTGCACAATTCATTCGCCCTAATCGTGTAGCTTTCCAACGGAACGAGTAGCCCCATACAACGCTGCGTGTCGCATGCAAATCAGATACATTCTATAGAGGCGAGTGCGGGCGAAAGGACAACTCCAGGCAGGAAAGCGTGTAGTACATTTGTTTTGGAGAATATTCTTGAAATTGAATCGTTTTGAACGCTCTGGTAGGGAGATATAGAGGATATTGGAATATTTTCTGGACTGAAACTTTAGTGCCTAAGATGTAACTTACAACTGTAATACGAGGTTGTTAGAACCGAAATCATATTTGCGGCACATCCGTAAGTGTGTTGGCATGGAAAATGTTTCAATCGTTAGTTTTATTTATATTGGATTCGATCTGATCAAGCGGTATATTCCACATGGTCTAACAATGCTGCAAAGCCCAGCCTCGGTAGATAGCAACGCTCCACTAACAACTAGCAACGCTTGTTAACCAACTCATTTGGATCATTTGGAAATCGCAACGGAAGTTGGGACGGAAGAATGCGGATATTTTTATGCCCATAACGCCAGAGTTGATAGGTATGGAATTCTGGTTGGTTTTTCTTTTCGGAGGGTTTGTTATAAACCTCCAGCGTTTGGTTGATTTGGTAGTTTGCCTTCATAAATTGGTGGGAAGCGAGAGAAATGCTGTCTAACCACACGAGAGCTGTGTCAGCGGTACATCGAAGTAACTCCCGTTGCGCTTTTCACTGCAACCACGGCAGAGGCTGATGATGATTTGGAAGCCGAACAAGAGCACAGGCCCCCCAATATTCGGTGGTAAGACTGGTCTGATCCCATCAGGGATTCCCTTTTTCGGTCTGGGACCGCTTGTGGCTATCGTATACGTTAAACGATTGGGGGAGGAGTACCAAAACCACCTAGCTGCTTTTCCCACGGGCTCCTTTCAATCACCGCACATGAAATATTGATGCCGGTACGGTTTCCCACAATGTGTGGCGAGGGTATTTTGCCTGGGGGGGACGTCGGTTCGACCCTCGGTGTCCACCAACGATATGTGTGTTTCAATAACTCGGCCCACTCGGACTCCGTGGACCGTGATTTTCGCCTCTCCACGTTGGTGGAACAGTTACACGGTGGTGCTCGCCGTACGCTGTTTAAGCGCTGTTTAACTGCTGTTTAAAGAGAGGGACGCTTTAATTAGCCGACTGGTGGAATGTGTGCCTGACTCCCGATGTACCGGTAATTGTTAGTGGTTGATTAATTGCCAATGCTCGTAATGACATCGTGTAACAGCGGGGATGAGGCGGAGAAGCGCCGGTGACTTCAAACCGAACGTCGTTAGTACGCGTTTCGGGGTAGATTCTACGACTACCGCACCGCAAGCGGAGCGGATAGTTTTTCGTTAAACCTGCTGAACTGAACCACGGTTTTGATTGTAATTAATTGTGACAACTTTAAGAGGGTGCCCCCTAGGGTGCCCGAAGGAGGAAACAACACCAGAAATGCCCGGGAATGCCGCGGACCATCCATTGTTACGCATGTTTGCGTTGTTGTCAGGTTATTAAATTTCGAGCGGAAGTGTTGTCACCGCTGGAAAGGACTTGGCTAATGGAGTTGCATTAATACAATTTTGCAAGAAACCGTACGCTTCCAGCCCGCGGTTTCGTGACTTTGGTTAAAATTAAATTTTGAAATTTAAACATCACCAATGGGTTACGTACACGCATTTGGTTCCTCGCAGCTAATGAATCGCGGTAACAATGAGTATTACAAAAGAAAACGAAGCCGGATGTGCAGCTAAGCTTTTTAGAATCATTTGTCATATGGAGTTGAGAGAAAAAGAGTGACGCTCTTGCTTCCTGCTTAACAACAATTGTCGTTGTATAATATTTATTCCACTTTTGTCTTCAGAACATGTTCAATTTTTATATTCCTTGACATTGCTTTGTACGACTGACGCTCATGAGTTTGCATTTTATTTCACTATCCAGGTTTCGCATTAGAAATTCCTAAAATGGTTTACCATATTATCTTCTCCAACTGGAACGTTTTTGGTATCGGGGACATTGCAGAACAGTCTTCTCCCGTGGCCTGGGAATAAATCGACATGATCGACATTACGGACGATTTATGCTTACCATCCATCGGTCCAACGACTGCTGTCTACACATGGCGCTATTTGTTATTCCAATCCAGTCACGTCGCAGCGATTTGAGAGTGTGATTGAAGTGAATGCCGCCAAGATTTGCCACTCCCGGGGCCGAGCGTTTTAGACAAACGAGAGCCTCTCAGAGGACGGAATGATTGTGTACTTTCCTGGCGTGAATAATACTTTGCACAGGTGACGTTGGAAGGCCATCATTTATTTTGTGTTTTTTTTTGTCCTTCCGTACATGTTCATGGTGTTGCTTATGAGTTTTGGACAATTAATAATCCTGCTCCAATGTTGGGCGAAATGAAGTGAAAATTATATGTTATGTTACATAAATGGAACAGTAAAGGAATCAGTTGGCAAGCTTTTTTTTAAACTTTGTACGGAATCACCTCGAGGGGCACATATTGTTCAAATATTATCGCCTGCTTTACATATTATTTCCGGACACGAACCGTTTGCGGCTCTAATACTAGAAACCGGTTGCAATAAATAAAAACCGTTTGCATGTCATTTCAACCTGCCTGCGGTATCGCTTGGCCTAGTAGCCGATACTAACGGGTGGGGGTAACCGTAACGCTTGCTCAACACATTTACACCGATCCGGAAATGGATTAGTTTGTGTGTGTGTGTGTGTGGCGTGATAGTGGAATAAGTAAAAAAACACAGTTTGTTTATTTTCTTACAATAACTACAAACACACCACCACGCAGAACACGACCGACGATAAATGTTTGACGTTTGACCATTAAAAATAACTCGCGCGCGCGCCAACGCGGATTTGTGCGAGCGGAATGCAAATGTGCAGCTGCATTGTTCGTTTGCTGCGTTCCGACTATACCCGGCAGTAAACTGGTGAGCAATCAAATCTTCTATGATCCGACCCACTTGTCGGGGAAGGCGGCCACATCTCGCAGGCGTAAAGTAAAAAATAGGTTATTGTCGTAGTTTTCTTTTACAGTATCGTTAACAAGGATTTGTTACTACCGTTTTATGATACCATCTTTGTGTAGAATATCGTTTGTTCAGGTTTACGTTTAGCTGGTAACAACGTCCTGCTTACTGTTATTGAATATGCGAAGTCATGTGAAGACTTATTATTCGCGATACAGTTCTGTGAATAGAATCTAACCCTGTAAAAGGAGTAGAAACACAAAGTTTTTGTTATGAAATTGTTAAGTTTATGCAAATAAATACTAACAACGGATAACGCGTTTGAAGAATTACAAAAATCTAAATGAAATATTTGACAGCTCAAATGTAACGCTCTGTAACACTTTAGGAATAAACTGGAAAATAATAAAGGATAGTGTTTCTGTAGTTATTACATTCTCGATTGTTTCATATTCGTTGATTTTAAATTGAATATACTGTATAGAACCTCTTCAAGAAAACAGTTGATAACAAAGTAAAATATGTTTAATAGACAACTGAATTATTCTATTTGGCGGTGAATGGGAACACAAGCGGTGGACTCTAGACGTCCTCCAAAACTTATTCGTGTTCTTAGCTCCTAAACCAAGTATGGAGGAATGAGCATTCAAAAAACAAAAATTATATTGTTGATTTTGATTAATTTCTAACTTTATAAAATTATTTATTACTTTCAACAGTTCTTTCATTATTTTTTTTAAATGTATCATCCAACTTGAGAAGCATTATAATTGAGTTTTTTTTATTATTTTCAAAAAGTTTTTGACCAACCGAGTACACCCGGGATAAGGTTCCCTTTGTCAAAGACATCCCTCGAACCAAAAGCTTGAACACTGAACATTTCTAATAATGACTCATGTTCGTAAATACATTTCTCAAACATGTTGGTGCATCAGTGTCATCAGCAGCTTTAGAACACCAGTTTATATCGTCATAATCAAGACCCAATATCTTATCGACAATAGACAAAACTACTTTAAAGTGCGAAGTCTTGTACTCGGAGCTTCTCAGCTCTGTCATAGCTACTTCCGAATCTATTACTCAACGGCAGTTTCATGTTATCGTGTCTCGAGAATAATTCTGGTATACCAACTCTACGGAAACGAACATTTTTGGGACTGGCCACCTGTATCAAGAGCCAAATATCTAGGAAATGAGGTATAGGATCTTGAAAGAAAAGTATCTGTTTTCATACAGTTCAAATATCTTCTTTGTATCAGACGTTTTAAAAATGTAAACACTCTTCATGCGTACTCTAGTTGGTTCTCTCCAAAGCTAGTGTAAAATTCAATTAGTACTTTATTCTAAAGCCTACACCTTGTACAAGGAAGGCAACTTGTTGGATAACAATTGTAATCCTACCTCACACACCAGCCGTCCAAATTCGCGAACACAAAGTAGCTTCATGATCGAATCCGTACGACTCTCTTTAAGGCACACCAGCGACACGGCGACTGTGTTGCTAGTTTCGTTTCGACTGCTCGAACATACCCAGAACCAGCCGCGAGAACAACTCAATCAATCATGAAAATCCAATTATTTTGCCAGCAACGAAACGAAATGACTTCTTTCCCGAGCTTTCCCGGTGTGTGGTGCTGTGCGTATCATGTCTCCCTAGAGCGATGTGCGAATGATACGCGAATTAGTGGCAAATTATTCCACACCATGCACTCGGTTCCGAACGGACTGTACCACCGTCGACTCCACTACGGAGGAGGTGAAAGATGGTGCACAAACATACCAAACACAAAAAAAAATCGGTAACCAAACGAACTGCAAACAAATCGCAATCCTATCCTCTAGTTATGCTGTTTGGGGTCAAGTTTGGTGTGTTATGATGTCGGTTCAGCCACATGCATACACACACACGCATACGCGCGCCAACTCTCCAATGCATGCCAAACTAATGCAATCAACAGCCAACTGACCAGTGACGCGCATGGCCGAGCAAATGCCCTCTACCGCACGGAACACAGGCAGAGGGGATTCAACTGGCTCTTAATTAGCCTTTTCCGGTGTAGCACTTCCGCGGTTGACACGGCGTATAGATGTCCGTACCGTGCGTGACCCGGCGATGGATGGAAGGATTTAGGAACTCCAGAGGATTTGTTTCTCTGTTCTCCGTCTTCCTCGGCACCTGCCCTGCCCGTTCAACTCACCATATCGTCGGATCATCACGTTCGTCATTGGCAGGTTTTCGGACCGTGTCCGTAGCGAGGGCTGAAACTCGGGGACCGGCAGAACATTAGAACCATGGTCCTTCGTGCCGGACGAAAGGGATTGATTATTCAACCGGATCGGTAGTGGCCGAATGCTTGGCACGGCACATGGGAACGGGGGGTACTCCGTTATTGTTTATTCTGTGGCCCGCAGGTACCACGCTTTCGCTTTGCCGGTGTCCCAACGCTAATGACATTCCGATCCCGAGCCCTCCAATACACTGCGGATGCATTCCGGAAGCATGCTTACGGGGTTGATTGTGTCAATATTGGCATCTAACTCGCGAAATTTGTGGCCTTGCGTACGTTTGCAGAACGGCCGATGCGAGCGATCGATACCGGAAGTAAATTTGATTGCGCATCTGAATGTGGAGCGGAGTGGCGAGCGTGTTTGATTTGCACGCCGGCGGCACAATCCGGGGCGCACAATTGACTGCGTCACGCAATGGTGGTGCCCCGGATTCAATTAGCTTTCTTCTCGGGTGGAATAGTTTCGGCCCGAATTACTGGCGCTGGGGGAGAGATTTATTAGCTGATACAGAGATGAATATTTGTAAATCATACTGTGATTGTTTGGGGTGGCGAAATGGATGGAGGTAGTGGAGCAATAATGCTGAAGGTTTCGAGGTTAACCCTATGCTATTTAAACCGTTTACATTAACCATAGCTTTGTAGCGTAATGACATCGCATGTGTGTTTAATTTCCTGTGACAATAGTACATGCACTGGGGAATCTTTACAGAGCTGGCTGTACTTAAAATGTACAGAAGAGAATTGAGTATGCAATAATTGTTTAACGGCACTGCACACAAAAACCGACAACATGGGAGGGCAAGCTGCTGTTTAATGGTTGAGTAAATCTATTTATGTGATCGTGTGATATCTAAGAATAACGATTCAATGTCTATTATATGACAATTAATAAATTTTTCTATTTCATTTTAGCTACCATTTGCTAAGCGATATGAATGAGTGTGGTGCCAATCCTATTCAATAGAACATGTCTGTAAGTATCGACACCCTGGAACGTCTCACTAAGCATTTACTTCTTCATATCATTACATCTGAGATAGCATCAGCATATCAACGAATGTGAAACAAGAATACACTGCATGCATGATTCAATCTACCCGGTTGATGCTTCATCCGATTACGTACCGCATTGTTTGCTTTGGCAGCAAAGTGTCACCCGAACCGGTCGACTTGGCCTATTCCACACCATTTAACACTGAGGCAAGTGCAAACATTGAGCGCAATTTCATATCAAGCGTTAGCCAACCAGCAGCTTCTTCCTACACCCCAATCCGGAGTCCGAAGGTCTGGACGTTAAAGTGAGCCTGGTGAGGGGAGGAGTAAAAATCAATTTTTCAAAAATAATTGAAATGGAAAAAACAGACTTCCTCAAACGACAAGCTCCATCAGTAAAACATTATGGCCACTTGGGCACATCGGAACAGCGCGTCCGTTTATCAGCATCATTCATGTCGTGCCGGGATGTGCCATCGTGCGTAACGCATCAACCTTGAACTGATCGATTCGGAACCCGCCGCGCACTGTTGTGAGCCCGCCCTGGGTCCCATAGTTGCTGCAGTTTGCGGTAAAACTAAGCCACGCAATGTTTGCATGTTTCCTACTATGTCACGTGTCAGACGAGCAGTTTGTAACGCGTGGCTCTAAAAGAAGCGCACACCACCCGTTCCTGCCCCGTTGCTGGGCTACCGATTGGTGGCTCCGGAATGGGTGGTTCGATCGTCATTATACGCTTTTGGCGGAAGGTGACACGATGTACAACAACGCATGAACCGCATCGAGCCGTTACATCGTTCGCGATCAGGTGAGACCGATATGGGACACCGCGCGACATGAGACCGTGCGCGGGACGTGCAGCATGTGAAGCTAATGTTTCGTGGCAGACGACAAGAAATGAAGCCGCCTAGCGGAACGGTGGTAGCGAGGGCGGGGTTTTTTTTTTGGGACAAGTCGTACACAGTTTTCGGGAACCATACATTGCAGTGCAAACGCGAGCATGAAATTGGTTCTGACGCACACGCGTAAAGAGTGCCTTTTTGTTGGGGAATTAAATTATTTGACACTTTTCGGATGTGTTTTGGGGTGATGAAAACAAATGTCTAAATTTAGCTGAGATAACGCTTAGACGTTATGAAAAATTGCATACAAAATATTGCATAAAGTTTTATAAAGTGTGTGTAATCAAAACAGAAATATCTAATTGTTGTAACTCTTTCCAAGAGTTATTTAATCATTAGTCAATTTATTGGTGAGCTCCAATTAGATACTGAATATCTCCTCAGAACTCAACAGAACAGATTTATTTTACAATTTACAATGTTATCTATTGAGTGAAAATGTGACCTTCCAGGGATTTCCAGTCCAACTCACAACGTTTGCATTTACTCTCAAAATAAGCTGTTTTGATGTCATAAGTCTCTATGAAGATGAGTCGTTGTTGAAGTATGTCAGGAAAACAGTAAAATATGAGATAGAATGCATACGTTGTCTCTAGCGGAATGAAAGTTTGGGCTGAAGACAATAATCCGGAGGAAAGCAATGATATTTGATGCGAAGAAGTGGTTCAGATTTGGCGAAACGTTGGCGATCTGCGGAACCCTCAAATCAACTTGCTATTTTGATTGGTATTTTCGGCTGTAATACTGAAAATACCTCCAATATTCGCTACCTTAGCATTGTTTAACATATTCATTGGAAGCTAATGACTTGAGCTGAGATTACAGTTGATAGGAAACGTATGCCTGTTTTGCAATTTTTTTGGCTTTTCTTAAGGAACTTTCTAGATTTTCGTTTTTCCTCAAACTTGGTTGGACAAAAAGGAACAAAGCATTAAAGTAAATCGTCAAGATTTGCCATCATTTCCCGAGTTTGAGCTTTACAAATAAACTAATATTCAGTTTTATATTTATCCATATAAAAAATGAAGTTCAGTACATCTGAAGCTTTTCATGAAGATTTTTGATGTATGAAATTCAATAAAAATTATAGCCATTACTATTTTCTAAATAATCAAACACCTGCCGATGGCTTTTGAAATGCAAACTTTAACACTTCAAGGTCGAGGCCGAAAGCGGAAATTGAATCGATTAACGCCGTGCCACTGTACGCCGTTACAGAGACACCGCTTCCGGTGGCACGATCCAATTTTCCACAGATTTACTCTCACCCTTGCTTTTTACCTCTCGCTCATACGCACACCTGTATGGTCGTCCAATTCCATCCGCACCGCAGTCAATGCCCAAATACTGCTTGCGAACAGCCTCATTTTGCAGCATCACCGTGTAACCGTGCACACAACATCGAAAAATTGCCACCACCAGGTGGCAAAGCCCCAAATAGTAATGCCAAACCGTGTCGGGTATTCCAATTTTTCGCGCCTCACCGCACACACGCCCGCCCCCCGGGAAAAGTGTCCAATTAATTGATCAATTTTTCAAATCCCTTCAACCGCGAATGATGCTTTCTGTGGTCCGGGGACCGGGGGCACGGTCCGGCATTTCGTTCCGAAGGGCCAATTGAGGCGTTTGGAAAAGCGGTGTATAGCTGCCTAATTCGGGACCTGAACGATGGTGGTTTTTTGGTCGCACATAAAACCGCAGCCGGTACATTTGTGGTGTTTTACCATTTGTTAGCACCTGCTGTGTGGGTTTTTTTTCTCTCTTTCCTGTGCTTAGGTACTTGGAGCGGGATGCGAATTTGTAAATTCGAGTCTCGATCGCGTGTACGAATCGTTTGCTATTGATATCTTTATTAGAAGGGTTGTTCGGTTGGGCCCCTAACGATAATGTCCTCGTTTCGTTTTATTACCTCCTGACTGGTGCTTAATGGTATAATGCTATCAGAACAACGGGGGAGTCTGTGCGCTGAAAACAGTTTAAACACTTCGGAAAAGCTTAGAAAATACGTACAAATTGCAATCTTACTAATATCTTTTTTTATAGTTTTATAAACAACTTGGACGCTTTATAGGTTATAAGTATACAGAATAATTTCACATCACCTTCACAACCAACAAAGAATGCGTCATTCACGTGTTTTAAAGAACAAACATTTCTCTTTGTGACGCAGCTCTAGCTTTAGCACAAATTCTTCCATTCTCGAAGGTCTTTATATACCGCCATCGGACAAAGGCTGCTTTGGATCCTTCCTGACAGCAGCCCACACAATGCACAATGTCTTCTTTTACAAGGCTCTCTCCAGTGCAATGGATGATGCCGCCCTGTTTATGAAGTTATAATCGTTACATAAAGACGTTTCTGCTCCAGTGAAGAGATCCCCTCATCGTACCAGTACCAGCGTTCGGGAAAACAATTCGTAATTGAACCATTAAGTCACCTCTTTTCTGCTCTCGATGATGCTTTTCTAGCGCGTCCAGTACGAGCAGTAAATTGTGTAAGAGTAATCGACTGTCTTTTTTTCTGTTCGTTACGAACAGGGCAATCGTCTCGCGCAAGATCGTTTCGTGGCCACTGCTTATGAGTGTGCTATCTTTCCTTGACCACCGGGCCACTAAATGGGCGTGAAAGAAGATGTAGGGTCTTCCAAGTTTCCTCTTCACATATTGAGGAAAAATAATGCCAACGAAAACCACTGTTAAAAGCACACACTCGTGTGCTCCAGTCCTCTTTATGCTTTGCGCTGTAAAATCAACCCTTTTGCATGTCCTCCATTTATTTTTTGTGACGAGATTGCTCCACTTATTGCCGCTATCTTAATTCTTCGCTCATAGACACAAGATTCGTACGCACATTTCCCACTACGGTACGGTTGGTTGGAAATTTGGTTTAACCTCTCCATTCAGTTCGCTGTGGCACGAACGCATAATGAGATGCATGATACAACTATCTGGATCGTTGATCCATACTTTCTCCACGCGACGCTTTTTTGTGTTTGTTTCGGCAAACTTCCCTAACTTCAGGTTGGCATGGACCTCTGAAGCGCCGGTGATGTACGGGAAATTTCAAACCCAACCGATCCCCTTCATAATCGGAAACGACCGGTTACCGGGCTACACGTAACCAATCCGCATCCGTAGCAGCCCTATCTTTCTGGTTCGTTCGTAGCAAATCAGTTGCATTTGAACTGGGCGTTCGAATAGCTCTCTCCCCCCAAAAAAAACAGGAAGCTTTCTAAGCGTTATGGTAGTGCAAACTTTCAACAATCGCATCCCGCCCGAAACACTCGGCACAATAAGCCGCAAGTGGTGTATCAACATTACAGCATGGATTCACGATCGCAACACAAATCCTTTTCGAGATTTGTTTTTAATTACAACCTCCCGAACTGGGAAGCACAAACCTTCAAACAAAAGTGGTGGCTGTTGAAGGGTTTAAACTTATCCGCTGCAAGTTTTCGAAACCCATCCGTACGGCTTTCCGACATATACTCTGCGTACTGTTCATCGTATCATCTGCTGCTTCACAATTCCCACAGCAGATTGGGCGTAAAGCATCACGATTGTTTGTGTTACGCTTCGATGGTGGTTGCTTAATGTTTCCTACCTGGATGATACCTGTAACCAGGTTTAACAAAGTGGAATAACTTCTTTCGTTAAGTATGTTAGCGCTTTTGAGTGTTACTTTTGCAATTCGCACACACTCGATGCTGAAAAGTTTAATGGCAAAGGTATTGAGTGAGCTTTTGAGGTGCGTTATGGATATGTGTCGGACATTTTGGCATATTTCATATACCAATTAGCTATTCCCAAATATTTTAAAACTATAGAAGTTACACATTTTTAGCAAATTCGCTGCTAAAACAATGCTTTTACCTCATGGAGGAAAGCAAGGTTGTAGTGTGTAATATTTAATTGTTAAATGTTATTCTAGAATTACAGTACACATTTATTGAAAGACATTTTCTGTTTTGGCGTGTGCTTGGCTAAGTCGCTAAAAGATCCGTCATCCAAAAGTGTGTTTCTTTTTTCTGAGGATGCTCTGAGTAACAGTTAATATAAGTGTTATGGTCTTCGACATTTTAGAAAATGTTTTGCAGTCTTCTTTTGACTTCTACATTCATCTGCAGGTTTTTTTCGCATATTAAATCATCCGTGTACGCAACCAAAACGGAACAATAGACTACCTAGAACTGATGAATTTTTGACGACCCTTTTTTGTAATACGTTCCTGAGTTGAAATATTTAATCCAGACAGCATGTCAGGGGCGTCAATTTCTCCAGTTAAAAGCATTCTCATGAATACGCATTTCACAACCTTACGGTTTTATTCAAGTGATTATAAGTTTAAGTCAGGTCGTTCGGTAGCAATACGAGAATAGTTACTGACTCCAAAAATCTGAGGACACAAACTATAACGTAAGCGAGTAAGCTCTCGCGACTGCTTTCTTATTGCTAACACGAATATTCTAGTTGATTTATGTGTAAGATCCAAAACAACTCCGCAATTGCGATCCTCAGTAACGCGGCTTATATCTTCGTCCAAAAGAGTGTAATGGTCTATGGCATTGGACACCAATGCAAGACTGTTGCCATCACTCTTATGCTTGAAGTTGCTTACTGATCGCAGTCCCTCTGTCTCTTTATATTCTAAAAAAAAAACCCGAAATACCCCTGAAATAGACGAGATATTGAATCTGGTGATCTAGGGGTGGTTCTGTTCTCCAATCTGAATAGGATATCGAGAATCGGAGTATCTGATGTATCGAACAAAAAATGTGTTCTAAGCAGAATGTTCCGTTAAGTCTCCTTTGCTTGGCGTAACGACTATTCGGTCATCCCGGTCATAAAAAGACCTACAAGACTTATTGATACCCCGTAGCTGGATAGTCAATCCTCACTACCTCAACTACTGCCATATAATACTAAACTAATGGTTATATTTTTTATCCATTTGTGCTGCTTCTATGCTTATTGTCCATTTTATTGAGCGATAGGGAAAATTTTTCCCATTCACCGCATGCAAGCTTCAATCGCAAATATCTAAATGATATTAGTCTGCATTCGCTCCGTTAGGTTTGTTCGCTAATGGAATTCAATTTCTGTAACTCGCGCACGGGAACTGCTAGTGCCAAACCTGTTCTAACTTTCTCATGCTTCACAGCGTACACAACGTAGCGAGAATAAATTTTGTGAAAAATCAATTACAATCAAATGTTTGTTCAGAAAACTTCGTTCCTGCTGCTGTGATTGAGGAGTATTAAAATATGAGCAAAAATCCGAAAGCTTTCCCGCGCGGCCTAGAAACGCATCACCAAATCTCTGACCGGTTGGGTAAAGCTTGATTTGTATTGCAACACTCCGGGTGAAAAAAAACCCACAAAACCAAATGTACATAACCTCGGCACTATAGAATTAGTGTGAAAGTGTACCTACGCTGAGTGGACGTTTGTATAGGCACGTTCAAAAATTCACTTTTCCAACCCGGTCAATCGTTCTCGGCCGATGGTGACCTAGAACGGGTGCAAACAAATATGCAATTTTTATTTTGTTTTATATTTTTTTAAACAACGAGTGCACCGTTAGCTGCAAGTTGTTTTCCGAATCACACAAACACACACTTTTTTTAAAAAAAAGCTACGAAAATAAAAATCAAATCAAACCAATTGATCATTCGTCAATATTTTTACCCAAAAATAAACCACTGTACAATAAAATCCGCACATATGAAGTGGAAATACAACAGCAAAGCTGCCATTTTTTTAAACAACCTTTTTTGTTAAAAAATTGATTTGTAGTTTTTCATAACTAAAAATCGCATTTCCACCGCACCGTTTGTATCGCTTTAGTGAATTAAACTCAACCGAGCTGGATGGATTGTTACTGGGCGGAAATATATTTCAGGTTATGTGACAATGGGTGGCAGCTCTAGCAGCTTTTGCCTTATCGCTTGCGGTGTTATACAGCCCAACCGGCCCAACCTTCCGGTGTGATGGATGCGCGGGTCTCTCCGGCCGTTGTGAAACAATAGACGCGTGCGGCTATGGTACGTCATCCGGACCGATGGACCGGGTACAAGTTGTAGTACCACATATCGATAGTGAAAGCTCTAAGCTTCTGGAGAAGATTTACTCACACGAGAAGACACGCTTAAAAGATAGTCTGCCGGGTCTCAACATGTGCACAAGCCGTTCGTTGTTTATGTTGATCGTTGAGCTAGGCAAACGAAGCGAGAGTAGGAATGTGGGACAAAAACAGCACACTCACAACAAAAAAAAAAAACGCGTTATTGGAAGGAAATGGTATAGAATCAGCTCGGAGCGGGTGATGACGGCCCCGGAGGCCTTCACCTTGACAGCGACCATAAATCCGTTCGGCTGGCGGTTGATTGATTTATGAAGCCTGGTCTGGTTTGTTGATTTTTTTTCGCTTCTTCTATGTTTTCACTGAAGCTTTTCTTTTTTTTTTCCTTGGCCACGTTTTCCGGCAACGTTCTGGCAACCGGGTTCCACACATGCCGGCGCTATCAAATTCGCACCTCACGCTATTACAATGCAATGTGAAACAGACGCATAAGGTGAACATGCTAGACGAAGGAAACGAAAAGTATGGTAAGTCGGTGCGTTGCTCGGAGGGAAGGAGTTGGGAAAATCGGTAAGCAAGGGTATACAAGCGAGAAAACACACCGCAAACACACCGTCCACCACACGGGCGCAAAATAATGCCGGGTGTGCATGAAAAATGCATCACAAGGCAAAATGCGAACATGAATGATGACAGTTTGCAGTGTCATTTGTTTTTGTGCGCGTGGTTTTTTTTTTTGAGTTGTTTTGTACGCTAAAATCTATCAACTAAACTGGTGTTTGACGCTTTGCGGTTTGGAAGTAATAGATAGATTTGGAGGACTGTAATTTCTGTGTATTTTAATGGATATTTAAAGTTTTCATTGTTCGTGGGACATAATGAGCATATTGAATTTGTATCTGTCGAGCGACTCCAGGTTTAAAGTTTACGTCGTTGTTTGGGCATTGCTTCTAGGCCGGTGCTTTCAGTACCTTGCCTGTTCGTCAAACTGTTTCAATTGAGTCGAATAATGAGACGAACCATTATTCGTGTTCAATAATAGATTTAGATTTAGATTAAATGATTTTGCAGTTAATAACAGTTGTTGATTTGAAAACACCATAAAAGTCCAGTTTAATGCCTTGAAATACCTTCCACGTACCAGATTTATTCATCCATCACACCTCAAGGTTATACGTGATCACACAACATAGAGTATTAGGTGATCTTCCTAATCTTCATACTGTTTTCAACAAAGATTCTGGCCAGAGCCCTGGCAAAAATCTAACGCTTCAGCAATAAACTTTGGAGTCGAGTCCTATGCGCTACAGATGTGCTCTCGTTGCAACAAGATCTGATCATAGTTTGAAAATGATTTGAATGATCAAACGATTTCCAGAGATACTTTGAGATAGCTGAAGATTCTAGAAAACTTGAGGGATGTTCAATTATAAGAATATCCCCAGCCTCACCTTCCAGAGTAATCCCCAGATCACCATTTGTTCCTTAAACGAACTTAAGAACTTCAGTAATTTTTCAACAAAATTTCCCAGGATCTTCATCATCTTCACGTATTTTAGTACTTCAACATTAAGCGTCGTTGGAGAGATGGAAAAATAAACTATAAATTAAGCACTTGTCATCAATAACACTTAAAATATTAGTAACATGAGTTGTTAAATAATGTATCCTTAAATGCCTATAAGACATATACAATTGCATGCCTGACACTATTCCTGTCGCAACAGTATTGTTTAATATTCTAACAAAATGTTTAATTTTTAAAAGCTTGTTACGTTAAGCTTTTAATATACATTCCAAAATGAAAATGATACCCTGTCTATCGGGCCATAAAATTCACCTCTATTTCTACACCAATCAAAGCTAACTAGCATTTCACCATTTTTTTCCCCCGGCTTACGATACTAAACGCCCTTGGCATGGGTGGCTAAATGGCGGAAAAACAGCCCGCAATCGCTTCACCCTGCAGTTCCCATTCACCACCGTCTATTGGCTTTCTTTTTCAAAGCGTCGAACCTTTCATGCGATCCTCCACCTTTTTTGCCATCGTTCACTTTCTGCCGGTTGTTGGGTGATCGTAACACACGACCAAACGGGACCACCATTGTCACCGTGCGTAACCGACTTTTGCGATCATCGTTTCGCATTCTCGCCTTCCTCTTTACGACCACATGCATTTGCTATGCTTTTCCTGCAAAACGATCACTCGAACCGGGGGAGACTACCCTGCTTTTTCCGGCGCCCTTTTGGTGTGGCACGACAGTTTTCCCCCGGTTTCGCTTTCTCCCTTTTCTCATGATTCGGAATCTCCGGAATTTCCCCGCCATTCCAGGTGTTTTCCCGGCGCGGAAAATTTTGCCAGCCTTTGCTGGCGGATAAATTTCTTTTTCATTTGCGTTACGCTCGATTTTCTTCGTGAAAAATCGTTTCCGAAAAGCCACCAGCTTCACGCACGTTAGCACCTTGTCCTGTCCCACCTGTGTCCATGTTTGTCTCGGTCCGGGTTTTTCTTCTTTTTTGCTTCACCCAACGTTCGTCTCGTGTTGTGTGTTTTGTTTTGGGTTTTCTTTGGTGTCCATTTCCCGGGCACATGAGGTCACAAATTATTACGCACACACATAAATTCCTCTAAACAGATCATGTATCTCGATCCTCTATTGACATGCGTGGAAAGCCTTATGATGAATTCCTATTATTTTCATTTCCGAACATTTTTGAGGCCACGCTTAGAAACGGGCGCACAATGTTGAAGGCTCGGCGAAGAAATTATGTCGATATAATTGGGTCAATTTCGCACTTTGCATCAGTCAGGGCGCTCGGAAAATGCGCTTTCTTTCTGTCTCCCATTCACGCATTCGGCATTGTGCTCGGCACTCTTGCTTTTTGGCCACATTTCGGGAGCATAATGTAATCAGTTCGCACCAGGCAATTCGTATCTTCATCGCCACCCCGGTAATGTACGCGTGGTGCATGATTTTATTTTGTTTGGTTCGTTTTTATGCGTACGCATTGCCGTTGGAAAGCGACGAGAGAAGATCGCATTATCTTCATCATTTTTGTCGGTCGCCTTTTTGGCCGACATCCCACCACCTTTTTTTCTATTTCCGATTTTGGGGTCGTCGCGTCGGAAGAAACCGCATGCGTGTGTTGAAAGATGTTGATTGCACGCGAATGCGGCGCCTGACAATGATGTAGATTGCGATAATGAGGCTGCCCCGGTGCGAGTCTGTCTCTAGGGCGACTTTTCTTTTCGCACTCCTGCTGGGTGGGTCAAGAATTGGGCACGCGTTTGTGATGGTAGGTTCTCTCCCCACCCAAAAAAAAAAAAAACATTTCGGAGTGAAAATAAAATCATGGTTCCCTTTTCTTCTCGGCAAGATCTCCCGGAAAGTGGCTCACGGCATGCCACGAAAAACGGACGTGCGGACGGAGCTGACAGCGGTAATGGATGTCCCAAGATGATCGTTGCACCGCTGCCTCAAGTGACGCGCGACGATTAACAAAGCAATGGGGCCGAAAATTGGAAGCAACACAACCACTTACCCTAGGAAGTGTACGTAATGCCGCAGAAGAACGGAAATTAACACCATAACAACGAGCATTGGAAGATGGTTAAACCAAAAAAAAAAGAAGCGAACTTCAAACGATGGACACGAGCGACGCCTTAACACACCTGCTCTTACTCTGGATGGCGGACCGTACGGTGCGACAGACGGACGAAATTAAGCGAGCGATTACGTCGGAAAACATTCACCACAAACGAGACCCGCGACCGACCTGGCCTGGAAAGTAGGACCGATCGGTGCACAAGCACGGTGCGGCAGATCTGCTGGGTGGGAAAATCTTACCAACTACTCATTTGCACGTTTGTTCATCGCGATAGGCTCCGTAACCTGGCTGGTGCATGGCTGGGACTGGGATGAGCCGAGAGAATGGTCGATGAGCGTAACAGTCAAGCTTATAATTGAATGTCACCGCGACCCGGGAAAAACGGTACCGGGCTTCGCAATCGGCTACGCAATCGCGGCGCATTTATTAGTCGGGAACGTTTGCGGACATCAAGCAGAAAGACACGAAGGCACTGCCAAGTGTCCAGTGGGAACACGGTTCCACATAAATGAAAAAGGCATATAGGTCAGTCGGTGAAAAACTTTAGCATATCAGTTCGGGGGTTTTGGTACCATTTTGTTTTTCTCACTGGTCGCAATGCCACTTCACGGATGAAAGCAAACGAATCTCAAAGGTTAATCGAAAACAGTACATAGAAAAGTAGAGTAGATCGTCTCATTAAAACACGCTGTGTAAATATTGTGTCAGACGGTTCGTTTTCGAGGGAATGGTATGAGTTCGTACACGGGCAAAGTAAGTCAACGTGAACCGGCTGATGAAAGGCTTGGTTTGTGTCGCGATAGAAGATGTCACAGTGAATAGCCACTGCCAGACGGATATCAGGCAGCCGGGTATCGTGTTGCAAGTAGTGTTGACGTATAGGGTGATACAATAGTGTCACACGTTATAGACATCAATGGCAGTAATATGACGTAGAGTCTAGGGAGCGCGTTTGTTATCATAATGGTACCGAGCATCACAGATGTCGATAACGGACGTGTATGGATTCTTCGTGATTCATTGATGGTTTCATGGAGCTTGTGGAAGTAGTGATAACAAATATTTATTCAAAAACTAATTCTTGGCTAGACTCTTAAACTCAGACTTCCTCCAAAAACATGTTTCCAAGCGATAAATGATTGCGAAACAACACACCACACTATCCTGTTTATCAAATGTTTCGATATTTTTTTTGGTAATTGGTATAGCTCCAGAGTAAAAGAGCCTTATCTAACACCTTGAGAGTTAGATGACCATTCGTTACGGATTCATATTGTAATGATTGATTACCGTTTTCGGTTTGCCATCAGAACGCCTAATACCTTCCAAATCGCAACCGGTTGTTCGCTCGCACTTCGAACGTGTTTATGTTTTATCTTAAGGCTTAAGCGCCAAATCTCTGGTTCGTCGTCTGGTTGCGATTACTAGCCACCTGATAATTAATGGACGATACGTACAAGTTCCTAGTACAGTACGGGCAATAAAACGAGCAAGATAAGATTCGGTGGAGGTGAACAAAATCCACAAAAACAGTGTCGGCGGCGTGAAGCTGCCTTGAGTTTTAACTGAGTGCTATTATTATTGCACACACATTGCGTTTTATTTTAACGAACAAAGCAGCGAAGGTATTAATATTGGTTTCCTGCTTTCAATCCAAGGTACCTGATTTCAAAAGCCGCTTGAGCCCGTAAGCCTGTAAACAGAGATAAAGCTCTGCAGAACTGCAAATCGAATCTGTGGAGCAGTACAGTATTGAAACGAATCATCCAATGGGGGGAAAGATTAGCTGGAATCCATCTTAAATCAAAGCAGTTCCATCTGTTATCAAGCATCACAATCGAACGAAACTAAACAAACGCGATCGAGTTCAAACACCGATCTACGACAACCCGAGGTCAGTCGCAGACGCGTTTATGCAATTTCGCACAACGATCGTGTCTCCTTTCACGTGGCCGCCGTGAACGATAGACTTGTCAGCAATTTGTGCAAACTGTTTCACGTTGTTTTATTATCAGCCGGCCTTTGTTTGAGCGATGCGATCATTCCGAAAGGGGTAGAAACAGTGCTGTAGGAATAATTCATTTTTCTTACTGAATATTTTTTTCTTTATTCTGACTAGCAGTACTATTACTATCCCATCCTGCATATTGATGCCGCATTTGAATAATTACCAATGCCGAAGGTTTTCCGTTCCACATACCACAAATGCTTTCTAACGCGTTACGCTTCCTGACTTACGGCTCATCTCCTTTTGCATAAAGGTCAAAGACGTGATAAACCAAAGATGTACCGATGGACCAATGGAACATTGTAGTGGGATAGTGTTTCCTCTTCTTTTTCAACATTTCCTGCAACTCCCGCTAACTAACCACCGGAAGAAGCCAATGGTGTGTAGTTTACGAGCGGGTTCGTTGCTGTTGTTCGTTTTTTTTGCTTTTATTTTCCTCATCCAATTCCCCAAAAAACCAGCATCATACTGTTGCGTAACTCGTGCAATTAAGTTTCGAAGAAATTGTAATGAAAAAAAAACACTACCCATTAACCCACAAACCTGCGAAGACATGGGCTATTACAATCTGGCTCAGAACAGCTGCCATTCCTAACCACACCACAGCAACAGCTGCCGCCTCTTTGCATTTTTCAATACTGTAAAGTCGACTTTCTAAACTCTGATACAGAAATTCTGTACTTTTTTGTAGCAAAAACAAACAAACAAACAAAATCTTTCAAACGAAGCAGCGTAGTGGGAAAATTATAATACGAGAGCAGGCTTACGGTGGAGCAGAGTAAAAGCGGGCCAAACGGTACATGCACGATTTGAGCGGATCGTGAATGGTGTTCCAATTGGTCAGAACCTTCGATATGATGATACAGATTGCCGTATGAAAAAGCAAAAAAAATAACGCTCTACCCCTATGTGGGTATCGTTGCGCATGGATGTAATAATTAGAAGGTTTACCATCCTCGTGGGCTCTACACCCAACTCCACGCAGTGAGTGAATCTCAGGAAAAAAAAAAACCTTTTTTTCTGGGTGGCTTATCGAACGTGGTAATGATTTATTATCACCTACCTTTCCGTAACAATCGTTTGTTCGATGCGGTAGGCACTGGTTCTCAAACAGGGAAATGAGATCAACCTCGCTCTACCCAGGCTGTCGGAGTGATCCGGAATAACGTTCACCCATGGTAATTAAAGCTGCAACATACGAAGGCTTGAATTTTACGGCGATCGTGAGCGATTATAACGTTTGTTTCGAGTAGCTAGAACTATCGGGTTTTTTCGAAGTGATTAGCTTTTTTCGATTGCTGTGTACATGGGTCAATGCATTATAATTACATATTGGAGAAACTTCCAACGAAATAAAAACTTTGACTGATGGTTGGTGTGATAACTTGAATGTTTTAAAGTGTTCTCACTTTCGGAAGCTTTTAGAGTAAATTTTAAATCATTGAGAGCGTTATCTTCTGGAGTGTATAAGGTTCTAAGACATCAGACATATCCAGAAGTGTGTGATCAAATTAAACCCCTGGTGTATTTCTCCTGGTTATTCAAATCATTTGATCTGATTCCAAAACCACAGAGCTATTGTGTCCGTTCCTATAAAAGATGAACGATCCCGTATGAAAACATCGAGCTCTTTTTTCCGTTCCGTTTTCTTAGCCATCATCCGTTAATGATTAGCCATCTACGTTACCAGCTAAAACCACTTCTTGTGGTTTATTCTAATTTTCAGTTGCACTGTACATTCACATTGTTACATCCCGAAAGTACTACCTCTTCCCAAGATTCGTGGCAATAAAGATGCCACCGAGGCGATAAGTTAGGAAATGGCTTTTCCTGGTCACATCTTTCCTTCAAAGCATTAGATCTGGTGCGAACTGTTACGCAACAGGTCAGTTTGATCTTTGATCTAGAAAAGATTCACATCCTAACCACTGCAGCGACTGTATGTTCGTCTTTTGATTGGTTTTTTGAAGAAAAAAAAGGTTTCCTTCCAACCCCTAGACTAGACAGCGACGAACCCCGGTTCGGTTTAATTATTGTTAGCCGGTAGCGTGGGCACTGGAGAGTTTAATGATGTCTCGCATCGAAAGTGATCCGTTTCGTTGCCGGGTTCGGGCTTCCAAAAGCATTATTTGACGATGATACACGATCCACAGCGTGTGATAACCGTACGTGTGGTTTCTGTACGGTTACAGACACCGCATTTGAAGGCAAGCAATGTAACATTTTGCTGTTCCTTTTATTATGCTTAATTTTTATCTCTCCCTTCGGCGCTTCACCAACCTTTTTTTCGTCCCTCGCTTACGCCGCGCGTTAGCGGTTCTGTGCGGCTAACGGCTGTTAACCGCCGGTGGACCCCGGTGGTGAGCTTTCCGAAACGGTCCGTTAGCTAGAATTGCTATGCCTTTTCGGTGAGGATTAATGCTTGTTCATCGATGAGATAACCAGCGGGGAATCGATATAACCACGGAACCAAGCACAACCTCAATCAGAGCAAGACCCGTTCCAGCCCCGTGTGTTTGTGTTGTTATAATTGCTGCTTTTTCTGCTTATTTATTCAAATTACTGTCATGCCTTAGATTGGCAAATTTCCCATCTTGGGGTACGCCGAATGTCCACCGTTTCCTTCTCCTTTAATTGCTGCGTGAACATTGGATCAACTGTTGTTTTTTTTTAAACAGATTATATGTAGTCGCTAATGTATCGCCGCACAAAAGGAATACAACAAAAAAAAACGACAATAGGGAAAGAGCTCGCACTAAAAGTAAATAGTAACAACGTGACAAAACGCACCTCGCACCAAAATCCCGACACCGTTCCGAATGTGTACACGCGAGAGCAAAGCTATCAAAAATCAATTTAGAAACACAACAGTATGAAGTTAAGGGAGGAAGGCTACACAAAATCACTAAAGCGACAGTCGCCGCCCCGGTCCGGTTTTGCGGCACGATCGCAACCCTCTCGTTCAACCGTTTTGTGCTTGCATTTCCGGTCATTTCCTCATCCAACCGCTGTTTCCGTTACAGTTTGAGTGACTACAGTGCGCTACGCTGGTGGGAATCCGGTAACCCGGCGCTGTGTGTGTGCGCGCGCGTGTGAGATGCGAACCGTTCGGCGGGTCATCGGCATGGTCAGATATTTCTCGTTAATTCGTTTGAACAGCCCGGCATGTACACGGCACCGGTCATAATTCCACTATGTGGAGCGAAACTGACTGACATGCGTACCCGACGAGGCCTCCGATTCCGCCGGCCGTTGAATATGATTTATGTGGATCGGTACCCATTCACGAACGCCGAGCACATCCTTCAAGATCGTTAATCGGAGGGGAAACAATCTTCTGCTCACTTCCCACTGTACCTCCACAGCTCAGCTCCCGCTGTGTGAACCGTTTTGGGAAGAAGAGCCTCCGTAAGATTCCCGATTTGTGATGCTTCCCCAGTGTTTTCCTGTCCAGGGCCACATTCGCCTAGTTTACATTCCAAAACTGAATCTAGAGAATGGCCCAGTTTTTGGTATTTTTTTTCGTCAGTTTTCTGAACTTAACCCTCTCGCCTTCCTATGTGTATGTGTTTCCTTTTGCGAAAAACACCCGGCAAACTGGGTCAACTATATTGGTGCAGCAAATTAAATCTAATCACCACGAAGAAGTGGGATCTTTTGGGTGGGCATCTCATTCACAGCCCATAATAACCGTAATCAAACGAAACGGATGCTCTGCAGCACAAATGCAACAACACGGGCCCGATGATAAATAGTCTCGTCGGGCGGCAAAAACAACAACGTGTGGGGGGGAAACAAAGCAAACAAAAATAGCAACGCACACCGTGCAGCCGTGGGTTAAATTGCGTGCGCGCGAATTGGCTGTCCAATCGGGAGAGGAATATGCATATATATGGGTCAAACTGTAATTATCTGCCAAATGCATATCTTGTGTACGATGTGTTGTTAGCATCTCCGCACCAAACGCGTTGTGTGCGATCGATACGATCAGCAGGCGATCATCATGCGCGCGTGTACCGTGTGGCCTTGTTCTTATAATCATAATTACTCCCATAGGCGCACGTTCGTAACGTTCCGAAACACAAATACAACACCAATCTCATGTGTCGATTCGAAAAAAAAAACATTGTGGGCTAGCGAAGTCATGTGAGCAAGATACAGAACAAACAAAAAACTCTTACCTTTAACCAGTTGCACGCAGTTAGAAGAGTCGTTTCTAAATATTGTCTTTCCTTCTTACGTTTTAATTGCAGAGACCCAGCTTCTAGTAGTGATCAAGAACGTCGAGAAATCCTTCCCGAAGAAGACTCTCTACCGGCTAGCTTCCAACTCTCCACGACAGCAGACGAATTGACGAAGTTATCCGCTTCTACATAAAGTGTCCAGAAAGCAAACGTTTACGCGTTGCCTCCAACCTGTCATCTGGGGGGCTGTAACGAATCCACCAGCTCACCGGTATAGCCATCAGTTTGGGTGGATCTGATCTGTTTCCGAACCTCGATACACACCACTACACCGTGATCGTCTCTGCATCAACGTGATCATCATCGTCATCATCATCTTCATCAGCTCCAAGCGTTCGTTTCGGAACTAACGCAACCGTCAGAGCGCATCCACACGAAGCACGGCCGCACAATCGAAAGCTACCCCAGCAGCAGTATCAGCTCTCCCGGGAGAGTGGTTTAGCTTCCGCGCGTACACCTCGATTGTGGGGTTGGTACCATCTTCCCGAGAGCCTAGCGCGAGAGCCCGCCACCAATATATCCAGAGCAATAAACGTCTTCTCGGACGTCACAACGGCGCTGGGAAAGGGTTAGGCCGGTGCGATAGTTAATGCGTCGCCGCAAACACGAACAGCGCACCAGTGTTGGCTCGGGTTTCGGCCGTAACGCGTCGCGCGTAGCACCAGCATCAGAGAACCGGCTTTGTGTGGGACACGTCGAACGTCGGGACATCCCCGCGCACGAGTTTCGCTCGAAGGTGTTATGTAAATCACTGGAAACCTCTACCCCCGAAAGGTCCATCACCGCACGAGCGTGGCTGTTCAGTGAGCATCCGCGCAACTCCACCATATTCTTATCATTCGCAACATCATCACCAGCATCAACCCGCAAGGCGCGTGTGTGTTCGTGTGCGTATGCGAGAACCGATGGAATTCTCGCAGAGGGAACATTCTGTGCGCATCGTAATATAATTCTCAAACACGAACGGGTTTGGGGCACATTCGCACCAAGCACTAAACTGCGCACCGTACGAGCCATTCGCAAACTAAACTTCCAGCCAGCGCACCGGGGAGTGACGAGTGACTTTAACGTGTCCCCCACACAAGTGTTTTTTTTTTTGGCGTGTGTCCGCTTCAACATAAAATGCTGACTGTTGCAAAAACCATCCAATACCGGGCGCAGTGTAAACAGCCGACAGCAGCAGCAGTAGAAGCAACAGTGACCGGTGGTCGACCAGTGTCTTCCGTTTGACGATGGTGTCGTTAGCGACAGTGCAGCACATATTGATGGGCAACGGGTCCGTTCACATCAGCGCGCCGACCATTATCGCGATAAGAAACGATCAGTTAAGATCAAGTTTAGGTGCGATCGGTAGTGCCGATGATCTCGGTGCAGTGATAGCTCATCCAGACGATTAGCTGGTGTGGTGAGCCTTGGTGAGGTGACTCAATTGGCCAAGTGATAAGCGAACCTTTGGTTGTTTTTTCTTCCTTTGCTACAACGACGTGTTGCAGAAGGGCACCATATGTGAAGGTGAAACGGCTAGCTGTTGTGTGTTGTTTTTAGCTTATTATTTTGAATTTGTGCTCTGCGTTGTACGTGTGTGCATGTGTACTTCAACACCATTCCGGGACGGTTTCGGAAGAAAGGTGTTTTCGCGGTATAGGAGGTCACCCCGGACCCGTGCAGACGGGGAAGGGCGGTGTGAGTAGGTGCTAAAAGTAACGTTTACAACATTGTAGCCAACGTGCATGCGGTGTGGTTGCAGGTAGTTAGCATCTTCCCCGCACTCAACAAGCAGTAATCGTGGCGAACGGATCGACGGTAGCGTCTCAACCATTCGGCAAACGTCGGAGCATCACCGCGGCCATCATGTACTGGATCCGGTCGAAAAAGCTGCGCGAGCGGCTTGCGCTCGGGTTCGGTGCCCTGCTCGTACTCTTCACGCTTCTCTTGGTGGTCGATCTACAGATGGATCTCGGTGTGTCCAGGGGTGAGTTTATTCCGTCGCACGCACGCATCCGGTACGCAAACCAGCAGGATCGGAGCGGCATCTACAACGAGTTTCACCGGAAGTATCTGGCAAAAAGTAATGCGTCCGGCTCGAAGGAGTATCTAACGACGAACGCGCAGGCACAACATCGCGGACATACGGACACCTCCGGTCCGGGATATCCTGGCAAGTCGGCTTCGACGACTGCCGTGCCACCGCCGCACGATCGCTTCAAGGATTTAACCGCACTGGTTGTGGCACCGCGTGCAAGCAAACATCGGTCACCGCAACCCTTCGAGCGGATCATTGTCCGTGAGGAATCGTACACGGACGAACCGCTGGACGAAGATGAAGCTAACCCAACGCTGGGTGAACTGTTGGACCTGCGGCCCAGTCCGAATGCGTCCAACCTGGAGCGGTTTCAGTTGCGCATCTCCAAGCGCGAACTGTATAGTCGTGAAGATACACTGGTGAATTCTGTCATCGATGATATGATACGGTTGCCGATCCTGCACGTAGTGCAAAAGGAGGGTGGCACCCAACTGAAGCTGATCATCGACTACCCGAACGATGTGCACGCACTGTTTAAACCGATGCGGTTTCCCCGTGAACAGCAAACCCTCCCGAATCACTTCTACTTCACCGATTACGAGCGACACACGGCCGAGATTGCGGCCTTCCATCTGGATCGATTGCTCGGCTTTCGGCGCGCAATGCCGGTCACCGGGCGTATCCTTAACATCACCACCGAAATCTACCAGGTGGGCGATGAGGTCCTGCTGAAGACGTTCTTCGTGTCGCCATCGAGCAATCTGTGCTTCCACGGCAAGTGTTCGTACTACTGCGATACGTCGCACGCGATCTGCGGCAATCCGGACACGCTGGAGGGTTCGTTTGCCGCCTTTCTGCCGACGCAGGATGACACGCAGCGGAAGGTGTGGCGGCATCCATGGCGCCGATCGTACCACAAGCGCCGGAAGGCACAGTGGGAAACAGACTCGGACTACTGCACGATGGTGCGTGACATTCCACCGTACGACGAGGGTCGCCGGCTGCTCGACCTGATGGACATGGCCGTGTTTGATTTCCTCACCGGCAACATGGACCGGCATCATTACGAAACGTTTAAAATCTTCGGTAACGACACGTTCCCGATACATCTGGACCATGGTCGCGGGTTCGGCAAACCGTTCCACGACGAGCTGTCCATTCTAGCGCCCGTACTGCAGTGCTGCTTAATCAGGGCGTCTACGCTAGAGACGCTGCTTCGCTTCCACAACGGTCCCAAGTCACTGTCTGAGGCGATGCGCGAATCGATGGGCATCGATCCGATCGCGCCCGTTTTGTGGGAACCCCACCTGACGGCACTTGACCGGCGGGTTGCCATCGTGCTGCAGGCGGTGCGGGACTGTATCAGGAAATCGTCCGAAGAGGACACTCCCGGCGGCATTCCCGACGTACCGAACGCGCTCGATGAGACGGATAAGGGGGCGAGGAATGGGTTCTACCGTTCCTAGCGACTGGTGGCGGCGTACCGGCGCAGGACAGATCTGCAGGAGCGACATGCGCGACTCCACGCCGTCAATCGGTACTCGATGGTGGGAGATACCGGCCCGAATACGCTTCAGTATCACCATCACCAACACCACTATTACCAACCGCAGCAGCAGCAGCAGCAGCTACACGGTGCTCCGAGAGCAGGCTCCTCGACCCGTTTCGACCGTAGCCGAACTCTGTACATAGTTTAATTGATAGTCATACCGTGTGGTAGTTGGGTGAGGCGAAGACTAATGGGACGCCCTGTTAGGCGTTAGGCAATAAGGGTTAGGAACAATTTGTTTTCTAGACAAGGATGTGATTCACGGGTCTGTATGTGTGTTGTGGGTGTAAGTGTGTCGATGTGTATGTGCGTTAGAGTGTGAGCGATGTGCAAGTGCGCGAGTGACACGAGTTTAATTGGGCCAAACGATACGATTTAAGCCCAACGGCCTAGGTTCCTAGCGGTGTGTAAAACGAAAATAAAATTAAACGAAAAACTCAATCGGTAGGGATAGAATGGCAGTAGGAAACCGGAACCGGATGTGCTGTTTTGTTTAGTCTCACAAGAGCCCCGGGTACGCTTACGAAGCAAAACTCAACACCATTATTGCTCGATGGGGCGAGGAGCTTGATCAGTAAAATTTGGTTGTAACATAGTAATAAACAAACAAGCTGACTAAAATGTGAAAATCGATCGTAAGGCAGCCTAACCAGCACGGTCATCGTGCCAGGAGGTAAATAACAGAAGGATGGTAACATATAACTTCCCAACCACAACTCACAAGCTGACTGGTTAAGCTACTTGCGGTGCGCAAAACCTTGAGGATCATTCTATCTGCGAAACGAAGCTGTGCAGAACATCCCGACGTTCTGTTCTTGCGGGAGTTAGAACATACGAGTAGGCAAGCACTGTTAGCACAATAGTTAAAAATACGTCCTTCACCCAAACGGTGGAACATTTCCAAATCCTCTGGGTGAAGTTTTGAGGCCAAAGTTTTATAACACTACATTTATACACGGTGGTACACACACGGTTGAAGAATGGTGCGCATACGTCCAATGCGTTTCCACCGTATCAACGGACAGTTTCGTCTACTAGAGTTGTTTTTTTTTGTTCAGTTGTAATGTTTTGATTCTATTCTCGTTGCTGTGTTAAGTTGAAGTTTTGTTGTAAATACTCTAATAGACAGGATTCCCGTACCAGATCACCAGCAAGACACACATGACCCTATGTTGTATGATGATTTTTACTCGTCCTTTCTCAAAGCCATACGTTTTGAAGTGCGAGACGTGGAAAAGTTCCCCAAACGGCCAGTAAATGTATATTTAAAAAAGAAAACGTGGAAATTGTAAAATGTTGCAAGTGTAAAACAATTTCTTCAGCACAGCAATAGATGCAACCAACATAACGACCGATCAGTTTGATCGAGAGATGGAAACAAGAACAGATAACACCTTTTGTTTGAAATGGAAAGACTTGTTTCATCATACCTAAATATCCCGACACAGAAACAATAGCAAACGATACAACACAGATAGATAGAAGAAAGCCAACAATTTCACAACACGACGAGAGAAGGAGAGCAACCAGTAAGTCACTACTAGGTACGTTCGTATCGCGCATCTAAGAAGCAACGTATGAAGCCATTGTGATGTATGTTTCTTGTTCTGTTGTTATGTTTAAATGGTTCAATCGGGACGCCGGCGAAGTGAGTTTAAGTTCCGTCAAATGGTGTAAATTTGCTATGCGTTTAAAACGATAGAAACGAAACATTGCGCACACACATCGAACGCAGCTCGTACTGGCAAGTGGAACAGAAGTGAAACGCGCTAAAGAGTTTAAAAATAGCACAATAAAAAAAAATACACACACATTATAAATACCACAAAAACAACCAACCATGATAGGGGGAGTGCGAAAATAGCTACAGTATACATAACGATTATAATAATGGAAATATAATGCAACATAATATATGATAAGGAAGAGTGAGAGTGAGAGAGATTGAAAAAGAACATGTCTGCAAAGGTGCAGCCGTTGTGTGTTCCGTCGATTGTTTATCTCTCAATAACAAAACAAAAGCATAGCTTTTCTTTCACTTTTACATATCCCGATGGTTCTTTCGATCAGTTTCGTTAGAGGGGGAAACAAAAAAGATGCCAATAACAAAAAAACCCGAATAAAAATCTCATCCCTTCCTGGGTCGGGATCAGTGTGCAACCCCGTTTGCAAATGTGGTGAATGTGGCCATTCGAAGGGAAAATGTGTGGATAAACATGTGAAAACCGCGTTGCGGTAAAACTATAACGAAAACAGAGAAAAAAAACCACCACGCAAAACATAACAGCGCACGGTTAGCTATCGAAGGGTATCGATACACTGCTCGACGATATTTTTTCCCACCTTTATTAAGTTTGATGTTCTTTACCCCCTCTGTTGGTTCCCCTTCCGCGTGTCCTCTTCATCTGACTGCCCGCCCGGTTTACTCCTCTAACGGCTGATGTGCGGTTAATATCGGTGGCTAAGTAAGAGCATACATTTTCTTCCGAAGCGCCGTGTATGATCGTAGACACATGCTGTTGTTATGAACGCTTCCCGTTACGGTGTTGTTCTTGTGCGGGAAAAAAACCAAAACAGCAAAAAAGCCCCCACTTCGGATTAACAAGCAATCATTCCTCCCTTTTCGGATGCGATGAAGTGCGTTAAGTATAATTGTACATTTTGTAAAGGAAAAAAAAAACAAAACGAAACCCCAAACATTCGCAAATCCTTCCTTTTTATTCGGATGTATACACCTGTTCGTTCCTATCCGTATTGGGTATTGGTATTGTAGGTTTCTCGTCTGTTATCCATATTGTCTGTTATTCCTTTTTTTCCCCCTCTTCCTCTACGTTAGTGTGTAGGACAATGTGGGGGGAAAAAAAATTTTGTTATCTGCAAACATATGCCTGCAGCCTGTACTACTGTCCAAGCACATAGGGAATGGAGCAATATTTCACTGTTAAAAACATTGTGTCAAAAGCAAATAGGAAACAAAGCTATAATATAACAAAACAAACAAAAACTTCCTGTTCTTCCTTGATGAAGCAAAAAAAAGCAAATAAAGTGAAGTGTCTCACCCACCATTAACCCTTATCATTATGATCATCCTGCGCCAAGGGGTAAACGTGATTGTTGTACTAAATATTACAAAACAAAAGAAAACAAAACCAAGCATTAAGCTCATGCAAACAGCTTAGAAAGTTGATAAACGTAACAAACAAAGAGAACCTTGAAAATACTTCACTAGAAAGGAAAAAAAAGATAAAAGTCTGTTGTTACTGTTTAGCTAAGGCATATGGCATTAAAAAAAATGAAACGAAAAGGAATGTAATGAATGAAGTGTGCTAACGAGCAACTAACCAGAGGTAAACAATAGGTAAACAACCGATCAGCTGTGGTATCGATTATGAACTAATGATATAAAATATATTAACTAGCGCCAGGCGGGAAAAACCTGAACGTAAGCGAATAAACTATGAAATTTGACAGTCTAAAATGGTGAAGAAAAAAAAAACAGATACGCATCAACGGTGACCAGTTAAGTGTCCGAAAATTAAGTTTAGCCACTTATCGCCCTAGAAATGATACGTGACTTGGTGACGGGTGTGAATCGTTCCGAGTTGCTAATATGCTGAAGACATATTTCTTTTCCCTCTGCACTGGGGTTGACTGAACTTTACTGGTACCGGTTTGGAATGTTTTGAACAGAATTTTTTACTCTCCCCCCCCCCCAACCCACGACCCCCGTTACGACCGGATGGGCTGGAAAGTTTTCCATTTAACCGGTTAAGGATGTTTTTCTTTTCTGCTCTGTTTTTTGTTTACATCCATATTGTACCACACCCAAGGATAGTTTGTATGGCGCGTGGTTTCAATGGAAGACTCCTCCGTTGCGGAATGCATCATAACACCAGCGATACCAAACGTGCCTTTAGTTGATTCCTTCGTCTTCCATGGACACTTCCGTCACTCGTTCCACGGTGCTATGTTCTTCGGAACGAGTTAGTGTTTCTATCGCATTTTATTGAAAAAGCTATCCTCTTTAAAATTGAATTCCTTACAATTGTTCAATTCTTTCAAATTTTTATAAAATATAATATCATTCACATGTTACTCTAGTAATCTTGCAGTGGTTGCATCAGCTGATGTTATAAGTTCCTTCCGGCACTCTCTTGTACTTCCGCTTGTGTTTTTGTACAATGGTTTTTATCTGGTTTCTGACCTAAATTGATTCACATATCTTATTCGTTTTCTCCCATCGTTATTATGCAATTAACCTTTTTTGTTTTTAATTATTCCGAATTCCCAACTTGCTTTGTTCGGAAAATAATTCACTTGTTCAGCAACCTGTCTTGCAACTGAAATGATCGTTTTTGTGTTCATTCCTCATTGATTGATCTGATCTCTGTCTCCCTAACATTCAAATTGATGGACCTTCTCCTGAAGATATGTGAACTGCTTTTCTTTTTCCCATACTTGATCAAAATGTCTTGTACTTGCTTAACTAATTGCAAACATTTACAGTTTGTAACATAATCCTTGTTTTTTCTTTTTCTTACTAATGTCGGTGGAAATCTAAATCAAGTGAACATTTTCTATTGTAACTTTTAGTAACAGTACCTTAGGCTATACGCTTTACTAAAGTCACAAAATAATATCTTTGAAATGGCCCTGTATGTACAGTGTCACAACGTGTGTGCTATGTGGAATTTGTGCTGTTGGTTTACAGGTAAGTTTATCAACTTGAGGTTCATCTTTTCCGAACTGTGTTGTCCTGGATTTTAAGAAACATTTTCATGCGCTTTATGAGCTATTATTTCTAAGGCATTCAGAAACTTAATACTATGGCCCCTACTAAACAGCGACCACGGAATATTTTATTTCGCTACATGTTCCACAGAGTCTCTTCTGCGATTATGCAATGATTTTTTGTTTTACTTTTACAGCCCAAGGTTTGCATTAGACTCGTCAGCAAGTTACTTTGTCCCAAGCTACGGGTTAAAGATTCTGATGAGTTTTGAGTGAGGAATAATTAAAATCCCTACAAAAGCTCTGCATGAGGAATGATAAGAATCCCTATACAAAAACGACGTGAGAATCCTCTACGAAATAGAATCTCTCCAATTGCTCGAAAATTTTGTTTTTAAACGTCCAGATCCGCATTCTTGCCCATTACTACTTGTGGAGTTTATTTGTTTATTTACTGTTTTATTTTGCTCAATTCTCCTCCTTGATCACTTCCGACTCTCGCTCCAATTAACGCCTATCCTTCCATTCCAATTATTTCCCGTCCGTGAACAGCAGGAGCAGATCACTTATTCTATAATATATTGTTTTTTTTTTTCTATGAATTGTGTTCAATAATCGTTAATAATATGTTGAGTGTTCTGCATTAAGTGTTTGCTAAGGAGCGCTTAGCAAAAGCGCTTGAAAAAATCTTACATATAAAAATTTCAACTTTAGCATTTCTGATGCCTTAATTTGCTGTATTTTACCAGCAATATCCACTGGCTGCAAATCTCATTTTACATATGCCAAAACGTGTTGTATGGAATTACAATTCTTTGTTACTGTTACTGGAATGTTACTTATTTCCCTGTAGTTTAGTTGAACACACTATTTGACATGACGTTTTTGACGCTCTGATACTCTCAATCTTACCGAAGTTCTGTCTAGTTGTCGTACTTACAACAAATGAAAACCCCAACTCGAACAAAGTGGGAAAAGCTTCATTAACGAAATCATTTTCTCAACTGCCCTTCCGATCAGCAAATTTCTGGTAGCTCGTCGGCAAGGTTTTGTTGGTGGTTTGATAAGCGAAAAGTTGAAAGACACGGTTCCCAACCATCATCGCTCACGTTGGTCACGGTAAAATGCTGACTTCGATACTGTGCTGAATGATGGGGGGCTGGGGTAGCTTTTTGTTCAAAGAATTCAACCAAGCAAATAAATCTGAACTATTGCCCGTACCGAGTGGCGAGTGGTTTACCACAATTTGCAGACAAGTCAACACGTTGTTGAGGCAAAATTTCGTAACCTAGCAGTGAAGTTTTCGTTTTTTTTTTTTGGTCGAAACTGGTGGCCCCGTTAAATGGTGTTCTACCGCTTGCTACTACCCCTGGTGAGAGGGTGCTAATCATCGTATTTACATTTTTGTCACTCAAGTCACCCGGTAACCATAGGTAACGGAATAGTGCGCTGAATAATGGTGAGAGCTTTTGTTTTGTTTCGATTTTAGTTTTCAAATCAGCTTTTTCCCGAACCTTTCATTAGAGAATGTTTTAAGTTAACAAAGTAATTTATACTTCTTCATACTGTTGGAGTACAACCAATATAAACCAGGTAAAGGGGACAATCTTTTGGGGAAAGTTGTGTGACTTATTTGGGAAGTTATGCTGCCATTCATGGCTTGTACGTAGTTTTGAAGCACTTCTTGCGCTTTTTCACCCCGAAACAATTTACCAAAACAATAAAGACTTACATAATTTGGCAGAAGTTTGTAATGAAAACTATCATTTTCTATTGCAGCCATCAGCGAAGATGCTTCCAGGTTTCAGCAAATGGAACCACCGAATCGCACACCAACCGTCCAGTTGCGTAAGCTGCGTTTCGGTGGACAATGGCTTTCGGTTTTCGTTGGCAGCTGGGAAAACTGCTTTGGAACCACCGTTGCGACATGGTTTTCTCTTCCCCCGCAGTAGTACCCTTATCAGTTCATCGTGACGCGTATGATGGCGTTTCAAAGCGCTGGAATCTTGGCAGATGGAAAACAATGCAGCTGCACAGCCGCGCGTGTTACTTTTTCCCTTCGTGCAGCGTACATTTTTTGTGTTGCTTCGGTACAAAAACTTAACTCACCGAACGATCTCGCAATGTCGCGAAGCATGATACAACACTATATCCCAGATCCAACTTTTACTCGAACGTCCTTCGAATGCTGTCGAGCAACGCCCAACGTATCCATCTCATTTCGTACATCAATCTTGTTCTTATACTGTCTAATTAACGGCAGTCCAGTTTGCAGTTCGCAGGCAACTACTCTGCACTTCCAAACTAGCTTCGAAACTGGTGTTCTATCGTAGATACCTTTTTCCTTTGGTTTGCAATGTTTTATTTATGTTCGTTGAACATTTCGGTCTGTAATTCTTCCTTATCTGTCGCCATTCGCAGCGGACCCAATCCACCAAGTCGTTGTGTTCAACTTTCCGTCAAACTTTTTCATCGCTTGCGGATAATGAACGCTGCCCTTTTCTTAGAGATGCATTTTCCAGCAGGGCGTGTGACCGAAAGATTAGTAATTTATTGTCGCACTCGTTGAATATTGTTTGCGAGTAAGTTTTGCCCAACTAATTTCGGCACTAATTGGTTAGGAGAAACTTTGTTTGTTGTTCGATTCAGATGGTTTGCATCCCGCTCGGCTAAGACGGATGGAAGGAATTCGTTAGTTTTTATTTGCAACTGCAATAAATTCTACAAACATCGATGGTGGTTACTATTAGAGAGTTGGGTAAAGATAAAAATTTTATAAGTTAACTTTTTTCTCACATTTGCTCTCACTGTTGTCGTTGTGGAAGCGTTACGCGAACCGGTTGAATGTGTGGAGAGTAGCGTTACCATTGATATGTGCTGCACGTTGCATACATTTAGGCGTAATGCTTTTCTTAAGATTGACGCACTGTAGAGTACGTTGGAAGACAATTGTATAGCACAACAAAATACACATTTTTAAGGTAACTTGTAAATTGTATCATTACTTGTTGAGCATTTTATCAAAAAATGGATTCTATTTAATTGACTTTTATATATTTTGTCCTCAAATAATAAAATAACATGGAACAATCAGCAGGAGATGTCAAATGATTATTTACATTCAATTGAATGGTGTGGTTAAGACATTTACCAACTAAGTGAAAGCTAACAAAAATTATATCTAAAATTAGTCTTACACCGGATCATATATTACATTTCATTCCATACATTCTGGCCCATCAAACTTCATCAACAGCATTGTCGAACTGGTCATTGTGAAAGAGATGTTTTTTTTTTCTTCTAATATCTAATGCTCCAATTTGTTTGTTGAAATATGATGAAAATTTATTACACTCTCCACCGGTGCACACGACTGAGGTGCAGAAACTCGTGCTTCCATCCTTTACGTCCTTCTCCTAGGGAAGCGTCATTTTATTTATTTCGCGCAAATATCCAAGTAAAATTCCAAAGGGGTTCGGGGGACAGGACAGCACTTCAAGCACGAATGATGGTAAAACTTTTTCCAACCACTAACGAGTAACGCGCCCTTGACGGAAACAGCTCCACCTCTAGCGAAGGACAAGCGAACAACGCATAGCCAGATGGCACGGGATCAGCAACGATCGTTCGTTGAAGTAGAGGTAGGCAACTGCTTATAGACGGCAGTGCTTTATGGACTTTCGAATAAAAATATCATAAATCTTCTGCGAAGGCTGATCAAATTATAAAACTTCGTACCAAATCAATTTGCGCCGGCTTTGCTGGCCGGCCGCAGACCGAAAGTAATGGTTTGCATCACGATCGTATAAAAGCTGAAGCTACTTTTTCTTGCGACTGACACGAATCTCAACGACTGTCGCGCCGGATCTTCGTTGAAGTTATAGCACATCTTTCTCTCTTTCTCCCGATTTTTTTTCCTAACCAATGTTTCCAAGGATGTTTCAAAGGTTAATAAAATATACATCGCGTACACTCGCGCACAAGTGCTGCTCGCTTCATCGTACATCTTCAAATGCGAATATTAAACAAAAAAAAACTCAAAGCACGTGTAGCTTTTATAGGCACCAACTTCCACCGAATGGGACTCATAAACCGCGGTACAGCGTATCAAACTTTTGACCATAACACTACGTAACTAGATCTAACTTCGCGCCATTAAGCGAGAGTCCAAGCTCTGGGAAAGAAATGTTCTCCACTATGCGGCCACGATGACGACATCAACAGATATTCATACATCCTCAAACTTGGGCACATCCTAATGGGTGTAAGAATCCCTTTCGCCAACGCAACCGAACGTGCGAGGATGATGGAAGCATCGCTAGACAAACAAAAACTTGGACTGTATCTAATTATTGAGACTTTATCCCGTCTCAATTCCATAAGCTAACCGGACGCCAGTTGCAAGAACCATAGAGCGGTAATTATGATGGAACTACGGCAAGATTTATGATACACCCGTCATGTTTATGATAAGTGCCGCTGTATCGTTCTTGCGGCAACGAATTCCTTTTCCATTGCGCCGTAATCGTAGGATGGGTGGGTTGGTATTCGCTCCATGGAACAGGACGGAGGTGTTTGTAATCGGTTATTAAAATATCATAGTCTGGGTGGCCTTTTGCCAACCTCCTCAGTTCGGGCTATGATGTGGGTTACGTTGCTTGATCTAAGTCACTGTTTAGCATTTCTTGTCATAAACACAAATATGCTGTTCTATTCTACCCTCACCCACGCAGTTCCGTCTGGCTGACTGAAGTTTCGTGATGAAAGTCATTTGCATAATTGAGTTACAGTTTCACATTTGACAGGGAGCTTAATGGAAGAGAATCGGGCAACTAGCAGTTACATGAATAGAATAATTTGCTTCTTCCTGTACTTAGCCACCCGCGGCAATCACAACATTACACTATTCTATTTCCGATTACGATCATGATGTTGAAGGTGGTTATCAGCAATTTGGTAAACTGTTGGAAACAATCAGAATATACTTTTCATTTCCTCCCTAATTGCTTAATTGCAATAGGTAGAAGAAATCAGTTAATAAAAGAATTATCAAAGCTATAATATACAACGGGCTTATCAAAGCTATAATAATTTATATACAAACTAAGAGCCATATGTTCGTCTTGTTAGGTCAGTTCTGAAGCGCCTGATATTTACAAACGGTACGAATTGAACGAATAGTTGATTGATAGTTACGAAACGACGAATATTGAAATTAACACTTAGTTCTTAGATTAACAATAGTTCATATATTATATTCAACACACCTTCTGATCTCACCAAGCCGTTATGCAATGCAAAATAAAAAATTAAGATTCAATTCACAGTTGTGCGCCTAATGGCTATGCAATGCGCTGTAGATCATGTTCATCTGGTTGCACTTACAGTAACGTGTCGATTTTGATCATAGCAATGTTCTACGAGACTGTTGTAATTCGTGTAACTAAGTAAAATGGAAAAACGAAATTTAAACAGACCCCGAAATGGTTCATATAATGAAAAGAATTCAGAACTGCAATCACTTGTTTAAACAAAGAACGATAATTGAAAAAAGACTAAATTCTAAAATATATATGGGGAATTCGGTACCTTTAGGGCAACTTTCAAAAAAATGCACTACTGTATCACCTCTGAATCATTTTACATAATATTAATATTAGTATTACTTATGCACATTAGATTTACAAACAGTTTGCAAATTCTGATACTGATCTACTAACTATTATCAAAGACAATGGGACTTTTAATTTCGAACGTCATCTTTACGCAGTTAGAGCAATTTGTGTTATAAGTAATGCATTTTTATTTGTGACACTTGACAATTCCTCAACTTCTGTTATCCATTTCGTTGGAACGACTTAGCTACTTCACGGATCTTTTCGATAACTCATATTGGAGTGATAAATAAACTATTACAAGACATATTTTTGGGAACAGTTTATTTGCTTCATTTCGTACACAGATGGACGTATCCCACAATTATAGGTTAGATTTTCTTAGCTTAGCTTATTTGGGACGTCTTGTGGTGGTTGGTACCGATTCGAACTCACACACATACCCATCAATTCTGGTCAGACACTCGAAGTCATCCCATTTACCACGGTTCTCACCATGCCAGTTTCCAACCGTCAGACATTCCTGGTTGCCATTCAGATTGTTAGGCTCTCCGGGATAGAAGTTTTTGTAGTCGTTGGCCTTCATCAGCTGGTTCAAACCAATCCACATCCACCGACCATCACGGCCAATGTCGGTTCCTCCAATAAAGTAAACTCCCTTTGGATTGCCTGTTTTGGCCATAGCTTCTTCCACAAGCGTTTGTTCAAATGCGGACTGAATCGATGCCAGATGTCCATCGTACGCATGACAGTCTTGCCACGCCTCGAAGAAGTTGGCCCTCTTCGTGAAAGCGATCATGGTCTTTTTGGCTGAACAGA
>KB663832.1:12830145-13019339 GCA_000349025.1 Anopheles minimus | reverse complement strand
ATAAATAAATAAATAAATAAATAAATAAATAAATAAATAAATAAATAAATAAATAAATAAATAAATAAATAAATAAATAAATAAATAAATAAATATATTTGAAAAAATGTCCACAACTAGTTGAGGCTTCTACATATAACCTTCTTGGAAACGTAAACATCGTTATTAAGTATTGCGTGAGTGCTAATATTATTTAATCCGTATTTTTTATCTATGTTGTTCCTCCAGCTGCTGAGAACGTAACAGAAAACTTTAAAAAAAATGATTAAATTAAAGATACCCGGTCATCAGTGTGCCAGTCTGTAAGTGTGTGTGTTTGTGTGTGGCAGTAAAATAATTAACGCTGCAGTTCCTTCCGAAACCTGACACTAACCAAACCATGGCAGCAAGTCTCGTGGCGTAATGGCGTAAGGCTAGCTTAACCAAAACCGTTGCAGCAACGGAACCCGCTGCCCTAATGAGCTACGTGGTCGCCTGTATCGAGAGTAATTTATTTTGAGCAGAAAATTCCAGGTGACCATTAAACTAATTAAACGATGCCCAACCAAGCGCAGCTCAACGGGCCCGACTTTTTATCCATTGTGCTAGCGATGTCGGGTTTTGCTGCTGCCACGGATATGCTCAAGCAGGATGCATCTACACTCTATCCCATTTATCCTCGCACACTGCACTCACCTTCTTATGCTTGCACTCTACCATCATCGTGATTATGGTAGTGTTTGGTTTCGTACTGTGTGTTTTTTTTGTTGTTGTTGTATTCCTTGGTGAAGAAGTGCCTTCCTGTGCGATCGTGAATGGTTGACTATCTCACCAAGAATGCTGAAACATTCAAAAGAAGCGAAAGGTGGCAATTTTCGCGTGTTGCTCTTGTGTATGGTCAAAGTGTCATACTTTCGGATTTTCCCTTCTATATATCTGCACCGTACAGTGGAGCCATATTTCACCATTATTGTGTTGCTGACTCGGACGTTGACCGTATTTCCGGTGGTCAAACACAGAAATAAGAAACCACCAACCGACAGACGATTGCATCTGGCCGGCCAGCATGCTAGCACAGTCCTTTTTCTTACGTGTTTTTTTTTCCCGGTGCAACCGAAGGTAATGGTAAAAAAACGGATTTAAGGTAAAAAAAATTTCACTCCATCGGTTGGGTAGTACGCGTAAGATATACCGAGTAAAATATGATACTACAGAAAGGTAGTGGATTTTTTTATTTATTTATTGAAACCTATTATATGAACCTTCTAGGAGCATGAACCTAATAAAACCTCTGCCTTGCTCAGAACCACAGGAAAATAAAACAATCGTTTTGAAAACAATCTTTCTTTAGTAAGGCCGATGCCAGTTTTGCAATTAATAATTTATCACAGCACCAAAAGAAACAGACACATAAATTAACTCGGTCGGCACTAACATTCCCGCTGCAGTCCAAATCCGGTCGGTGGTGTAGACTGTGAGATAAATCTGAATATGGATTTTATCACTTACCTCTAACTATCTTTTGTTGTTATGTGGCAAAGAGAAAGAATTAAATTCTCCTACAGGTGAAATGAGATCGTTAAATAAAGATAGTAGATCTATTGAACAGAACAGCTTAAAGCTTTTTTTGAGTAAGTATGTTTTAGTAAATTTCAGTGAAATTTAATAATAAGAATTTTGTTGCGAGCAAAGTTAGGGTGAATTGAAGTTAATTTATACTACCACCATTATTCTACTTTAGTTGCATTTATGCTTTGATGAAATTCGTGAATCAATCCTTAATGGCCTTTATATATCTCTTTATAATCGTCGAAAAGAAAAAAAAATAAGAGACTTAAATGTCTCATGTTATCAAGGCAATATAGTTTAAAGTTAGCTTTAAGGTTTTTTTTTGTTTAATAAAATTGTTGTTTCGAGCAGTTAGTTATAGAGTTTTAGTTCAAAAGATATCCGGTTTTCGTATTATTCTCTTTGAAATTGAGAAAAAATTAAGATGATTTTTTTTTTATTAATGAAGAACAACCTGGCCATATTGCTTACAGCAAAAACAAAGAACTAAACATAATCTATGGTAAAATTGCACCTCATTGCACCGGGTCTACTCGGCTGGAAAGATGTACTAATTATTCGAACTTATTCTCTTATAATTTATCAAAAAATATGTCTGTTGTTTTTCGTTGTAATCTTGTTTAAAACCTGGAAAATATTCTTTGAGTGTTTTAATACTTAATTACTGAAACTAAGAAATGATATTTAGGCAAGTTTGTTACAACATTTACCCTAAAATTTGCACAAGTTTCAATGATGAGAGTTAATTATCACCCGTAATAAAAACTCAAAATAAAAAATTGTATTTTGAAGAGCCCACCGTGACATTCTGAGACGACTATCCAAATTCCTCCTAGGAACAGGGATCCCATTTCACCACAATGGTATCTAAAGGTATCCGCACTTTGTGGGTCTTGGTTTAAAGAAAGCAGAGTTCGGTTAAAGTCACACTTGAAACTTCACCAAGGTATCAAATTATTAATTGCTTGATCATAAACTATTCAACTCAAATCATTACCTCATCATGACGCTGTGTGAGAAAACCTTACTACTGTAATTTTTCTGACCGGCCTGTTATCGGACATTATTGTTAGTCCGAAATGCTCATCTACGAGATTTCTAAATATTTTTAAAGGTTATGTTTGTCGATTTTTTGTACTAGCTTTCAAATTTATAGTTTGCACTTGTGCTAATCCAATTTCCCCTTTAAATTTGTCATCAACTGTGAGATAATGTGCTGAATTGCATACCTTAAGGCGTTTAACAGTTCACGAATATTAAAGCCATTGCAGACGGGTTTTTTTTCACAAGACAAAGTTATTAAATACCCCAACGCTGCACATGATAATTATGTGCGCATACATTACGAAACAAAACCAGCTACCTTACATTACGTACGCTTGCATAATTTGTGTGGCGCTTCACAATGCAGCAAAAACAGTGCCAGTTGGCATTATGAAGCTGTCTATCTATTTCCCTAACCTACATTATTGCCCTCAACATACATCTCAAAAATAAAAAAATAAACACTCCCAACACATCCATCAGTGCGGATGTGTTCGCTCTCTCTCTCTTTTAATCAACACTTACCACTCAGCGGCGAACCTGTTGAGAATGCCTCTTACACCTGAAACACAAATTCATCAAAAGGTTAAACCCCGACCGGCATTGATAGTCCTACCACAGTCTAGCAGGGGCACGTTTTGCGCTCAATCTACTGCTGTGCCTTTTGCACGTCGGCTTAATGCTTCAATTTTCGCCCTCCTCATCATGGACGGCTTCCTCATGGTCTGGGGACTCTGGCGTTGTTCCTCGCCATCAACCCAACGACGTAGCGTCACACTTTCACTGTAATGCAATACAAACATCGTGCCCGGGCGCGTGTGGGTGAGGGTCGCAACAAAATGGAAACAACAACAACACCAAAAATGCAAACCTTCCACAAGCGTCCGTTATGAAATGGAGACGCATGGTACTTTTCACCAGAAATTCGTTTGACTTTTTTTTCCACGCCCTGTCTCCCCACGGGATACTTTCAAATGATGAAGTAGTCGGTTGCTGACGGAAGCGAAGGCAACAACAACGGCGACAGTGAAAAAAAACTGACAACCATGCCCGGTGGTGCCAGCCACGGTACACTTGGAAACTAATAAAATTTACGCCACAAAATCCTTACGAATCGTCCCCTGCTGGGAGCGTTCGTTTTGCGGTGAAGAAAACCTCGGGCTGCTGGGTATTTTTGAAGCATTCCTTTTTTTCATTTTTTCGCACCCACTCGCCCCCCTCGACAATCATCGCTTCATCGTTTCACGTGCACGGGTAGACATTGGGCCGGTGGACAACATGGCCGGTGCTGAAAGCTTCGACGGGTTTTGCTCGGGAAAATTTATGACATCAACAACATAATATCACTTTGTCTGCAAACACACACACACTCACACATGGGCCAACCAGGGGAATTTATGTGCTTCCGGTTCTATCACTCGCGCGGAGCCAATTTGCCACCTTCCCTTCTAAAGGAAGCGGGATAATATTACATTTTTATTCGCTTAAACCAATCAACCCGTATGTGTGAGTGTTTTGTGGGTTGAAAAGTATTCGGTCGCAAAAAGGATGCGACGCCTTTGGCCCGTCCCGTAGTAGCCGGAAGTAGGAATCGCACACGATTCGTGCTTTGCAATCAAAAACAATGACCGCATACACCGAACCAAACGAAATGGAACATGCAAAACCGGCTGGGAAAGAACGACGGAATGGGAATGATACAGATTATTAAAAAAAAGCAGCTAAAAGAATGCGAAAACCGCGCTCAAAACACAACCTGCAACACCTAAAATGAAGCTATGAAGATCCCCAGCAGCAAACGACAATTGCACGTGCAACGGGTGTAGACCCGGATTTGAGGGAGAGCAACCGAATTTCGTACGGCCACCATTGGTGCACGGTTACGGCGATACAAAATGGTAATAACTGGGGGGGGGTGGACCTTGGCTTAACAAACAGCATCTTTGCAGCAGCCAGTGGTAGGTCAGCGGAAACACATTGGATAAATATTGGCACTAAAATGCACGTTGCGTCCGAATGTACCAGTGCCAGCGTCAGCACACAAACACAAGAAGGAAAAGAATGTTCTGTTTTGTTGGTTACACACAACAACAAAAACCCATTCCAGAGGCACCCAACTCGGGAGTTAAAATTTCCACCCCGAAAAACCACACGGCACCATCCGGGGGCTCAATTACTACACACCCGAACTGCATCGGGCAGTGACTGTTCTATGCCGTGCCATGTTTGTGCAGGGTCCAGGCAAGTTGGGTTGGTAAAATCCATTCCCCAACAAGTAATAGCGGCTCCATTGTAATGATCATAAAATTTCAGTAAATATTTCAATTTGTTGTTTTGCTTTTTCTACCACGGGCAGTAGCATACATGCATGGGATTGGTAGACGGTGCAAAGCAGCGTTAGCATGTTAATGTTTCACTCTCTTTTGTTCCATTCGGGATTTTTTTTTTTTTCGTAAGCATTCCATTCGTTGGCCACAAACAATTTTTCGTAGGATTAGGTGGTGTTGTTATCCAGCAGGAAGGTGGGTAGGTTTGTATGCAAGATTAGAGTAGAATTATCAACGATTTTTTTCTGTATTGTGCATTAAAATATTGGTGCTTATTAATTTTTACCTATCCGCGTACCAACTTCACCAACTCCCATTAAAGCTGCGTTTTTGAGTTCATTGCTTCTATGTTCCAAGTTAGTATGAAGTTTTCTTGTTAAATGAATTTTAAAATTTTGATTTTGTTTTGTGAGAAGAACAACTCACTCATCAATTCGTTCATGAAATTGTCGTAAAGCTAATACTCATAATAGCCTCCGTTAGTGAGTTTAATTACGCTTTCCTGACTTAATTCACTCATACATTCTCACGCCGTGTGTACATGTTAAGTACATGTTACTCATAGATCCATGAAGTATTCAATTAACTCATTCGTTCTCACTCAATTTGCAAAACACTACAACATTATAACTATTACTATTAATGGGGTCTATGATGACCCAAGCCAGTTGTTGTTTGCACGTGTTTTGACGTTGTTTCCGCTGAAATGCTGCAAAGTGGCAGTCAAAACTAGCAACCGCCATAAGCATGAAGGTTTTCTTTCTTTCGGAGCAATAATCCTATAATTAGATTCGAGTAGATGTCCGAATATTTATCAAAACAATTTTGTTTTCTAGTTTATTGAGCAAATTGTGTTCATGTTTTATGTGCGCTATGGATGCAATTAATGGTAAAAGGAATTATTTGTCTAAATTTTCGTTAAAATGTTATTAAGCGTGTAGAAGGGAAAAAAATATAAAGCGTCGATTTCTAAGCTATGCCAAAAAAAACACTTTAAAAACTGTTATCTATGTTAAAAATTAGAAATTGTATTTTTACGACTGATTTTCACTATTTATGTCACATTTTTTCAATTAGTTACTATCGTAAGACCAATTATTACTAACATATCTACTTATTTCGATTTTAATTTTCATAACAAATACGATTGAAAAAGAATTATATGCGTTGAAAATAATATTAAAATTCCCAATGTGATAGATATTATGTTAACATGTGATAAAAAATGTTTTGAAAGCTACAAAAAAAATCAAGCATACATTTAAAAAATCGTAAAAAATAGTAATTTGTGTAAAATATCGTAAACAACTTTGCAGCAATGTGAAACGATTTTTAATAATATAATTTAAAGATAAATAAAAAATCCGAAGTATTCAGCTAGTTATGCCACGACCATAAAACAGTTTTTTGTAATAAATAAATAATTTAATAAAGAACGGAAATATTTAAAGAATATATTAAAATTAAAACTGTTACTTTTTTTGAATTACCTTTACACATTTTTATTTTTTTTAATAGCACGCAATTATATTAAGCAGAATAACGTTTTGTGTTTTCAAACGCAAAATAAAGCTTGCTTGTCCTTCTATCCCTGTTTATAGCCAGATTAACTTCGTTCGTTTTGTTGAACTGTTATTACCATCGCGTTCGTGGTCAGTTTGAAATGGAACGAAACGAAAATACTTTACCTCGTCCAGAAATAGCTCCAACAGCTACAAACAACCCTAATGAAACACAACAGTCGACAAAAAACAAAGCATACGAAAACCGTTTGCAGTTGCAAAGCTACTGGGCCGGGTACGAAAAGATGGCGATAGAGATAGGAAAATAAAAACACAAAATACATCCATAAAAAAACGCCAGCGAATAATACACAAGAGTGAAAACGTAACGAAAAAAAACGAAAACCCCCAACAGCCACAAACCTTCGAATGAAATACGGCACCAATAAGACACGGGCAAACGGGCGATGGCACGCAATCCTCCGAAGGGGATCGTTCGTCCTTACGCGACGGCCCGAGCTCCGGAACGGAACAAATCTCCAACGACACTTTCGGAAGGGATAGTTTTATTTACATTCCAAACTTTTCCATTTGTTCTGCTACCTCCACTAGCGGTGTCCCGGTTTTCGAGCGCCCGCGGAATCCAGGGTGGACATCCCTGATGGAAGCTACTCCGTTCGTATTTTGTGATTATTTTTATTTTTTTCTGTTCTCTCACACCCTTTCGCACGGGAACATTGTTCCCTATGGTCAAATCCGTTTTACACCCCCAAGGTCCAACTTTACAGTCAAGTTCTGTTCATCGTATCGTACACTCGGGTTTTTCACAAGGTTTCACCCGTAACCAACCTCATTGAGCTCCACAGCTCAACTTTCGTGTCCACCCGTTTGATAATGAGATATGATACTATGGCAGAGCAAAACAAAGAGCATAACGTAGATAAAAAAAAAATACCGGCATAGAATTAAATGACAATTCTTCTTATTTCGTGCTCCCCCACTTCAGCGGAATGTTTATCTGTCGCACCACGGGCAAATAATAAGCGGTCTTACTGCTTCACGGAGTTGGCTCGACTTGCGATGTGCTCAGGCAAACAAATTGGGGGAGAGAGAAAAAAAAAACACCGAACATCGAAAACTTGCTGCACCAACCACGAAGCTTACCTTCAGGGATGGAGTAATGGGGCAACACAAGACACCGGAGAAAAACTTAAAACGACACAAGCAAAAACCGCTCCGACCGGGAGGAACCCGGAATATGGCGACCAAGTAAGATCTTACAAGAAATTGTGCTTTCGCAGCACCGAGCAACCGATTGGCCTAGGTGGCCCGCACTTGGATCAGGCATGCCGCATTAATGCAGGGCAACAGGGCCGTGGATGGCTCCCTCCCGTCATTGCCAAAGCGGTTCGCGAAAGTTTTCCAATAAATTTTATTTTTAATTAATTTTAAATTCAGTGGTAATTTTTGTGGCATTAATTTCACAGATTTTCCACAGATGTTCGCACCACACCAGACCGGGGAACCGTTGGAGGAAGGGGAAAAGGGGCGGTTTTTTGGTAGCGTCCTGCTGGGTGTTTCTCAGCAGGAGACGATATGGTTATGCTTCGAAAATTGGTAAAACCTTGCGGGAAGGAAAAGACCACAAACTGGCGGCTGGTTCCAAAGAGGAAATGGGACGCCACGGGAAGGAGATTGGTGGAGCGTGAGAAGAGAGAGAGACTTATGATAAAGATTTCTTTCTCCGGCATTCGGCCGGTTGGCCACCATCCCACCGGAAGGCAAAATTATTGTGGATCATGTTCAAAATGATGTATTTTTTTCTTTCCATTCTCTCGTCCCTCACAAACACGTTTGCGTGGAAGTAGCATCATGCAATATTGTGCCGCTGGTGGACATTCAAAACGCCCAAGAAAGGGATGGAAGGGCGTCCCGGACAGGCAGTAACATTTTCACCCGGCTGAAGCTGTCCCATAGCGTTAGCTTCAATTTGCGAGGCTCCCATTAAACTCATGTTGATGTGTCCAAAATTAACGATAAAGCCACACCGAACCCCGGTGGGGAGGTCGCTGTGGGAGGGTGTAAAAACGCGGGGAACAGTGAAAAACACTTCTGCGACATGCTGGTGTGTTATGGCGACCGTACACCCGGGCACCGATCCCGATGGATACGGCCTTTTTCATTCCCATCAACATCAAAAGTTTGACTTTAATTTCAATTCGTGTCCAGAACGCGTGTGTGTGCGTGTATTTTCTGTTCCGGGGGGGATGTTTGGAAAAGTTGCGCTAGAAAATAAACGAGCACAATTTCACGCCATGATCGATGTGACTGACGTTGCGTTACATTTGTCACAATTTATTTTCCTCGCCTGAAATATGACGGAAGTAGGTCAGGTTCGTAAGATTTTTTATTTCTGTTGCTTGGTGTAAATTAAAACACACGCGCAGTTCGCTGGATGGGTAATTTTGCGAGCAGCAAACAGCATGAGCATGATTGTGTCGATATGAATCAACCTGAAGAGCAACTGAGTGTGGTGTGAAACAGTGTCTTAAACCGTTGATGACATCGATCACCGTGCTCGTCATACATTTGGACTAATGTAATGTGAGTTCAATGAGGGGTTGAAACCCATTTGCGTAGTAATAGACTAGTTATTGAGTTTAGGTATCCGATAAGATGATCCAAATGGGAACAGGTAACTGCTGAAGTGACGTTTCTCTTGACAGATCCAATACGAAAGCACCTCCGGGCTGTGATGGTCATAATTTGAGAAGAATTTTGTGTGTATTTAAATAATCTGCACTGATAAATTTACATCTGGAACGATCTCCCCTGTCAAGGAACCTCGGGAAATGTCAATAGATCCATTTATGCTAGACAGACCAGACAAGGACCTCATGGAATGGAGGGTTCCGAAGAAAATAAATGACGTAGTGAATGTGTTTGACTCCAAGGGAAAATACTGCTAACTAGCAAGTATACTGACTGAAGTTGCTTTAATAATAGATGTCTCAGCTAAACTTGCTCTTGATATCTAGAATCAACCGTTGGAATAATGTTCTTTGCGAAGGTATCACGAGCTAAATAACTTGTAGCATACAGGTTCGACAACTTGTAACGTATTGGTTCGACAGCGATGTAAATTTATAGTACCGCTGTAACAAGAGGTTAGACACCTTTGAAAACTAACGCGTGAACACTAATCGTTAGCCTTTAAGATAGAATGCAAAAACACTCTAACACATTCATAGTCACACTTGGGAAAATGAGATAAATAGAAAAACCACTATCCCAATACACTCACAGCAACTTGTTTTTCTGTTCATTAAAAATTAGTTTGAAAGTTTTCACAACTTAAATTATCGCCAAAAGATGCGCACGAATTTTACACACAAGTTGGTAATATTTTTATAGCACGAGCGTTTGCGTAAACAGCATAAATTTTACAGAGTTCATCCAATTGCGCAGCAGGACAATGGAGATCGCTACCAACATAAAAGGATGTAACCTAAGAATTGCGAAAGTCACGTACGCACAGATAAGCAGATAGAGCTGGATAGATAATTAGAAATAGGTTTAGCCAAGCAGGAGGGCTAAATACGCCCATAAGGACAATGCATAAATTTGCATATAAAAGGAGGCTCGCATGGAGCCAAGAGACGGTCCAAAAATCAGAGTCTAATAAATACAATCCAAAGTGTGTAACGGAAAAGTTGTAACAGTAAGAAGTGAAAAATAAAACACGAGACGACCCCACATATTACAAACTGTAACAGTTGTAGACATACAAGTTGAGGAAACTCCAGATCCATAGCCAAGATGCATGGTGACTGCATTATGGTCAAGGCAGTGAGCGTATTACATATTGGTAGATTTTACACACTAATATAGAACTTATATGGTCCCAGTACACACATTCGTCTCTGAAGCTTGACCAAAGCGGACGAAACCCTCCTACCCGCGTTCCAGAGGAAAATTCCCCGAAGGATCTCGACAACCTCACCGTTGTACAACAAATTAGACTCGTCAGGCTCCGGTGGACGTCATGATAATGACACCGGACGACCCAGCCAGTAAACTCCTTTTAGGCCGTCCTCATGGACAGAGGAGTTGTGGTAGGCCCAAACTGAGATGGAACGATGGCATTGATGGGTCTTCCACGATGGTCGGGATAATGGATTGGCAAACGAAGGCGCTCGACCGTGAGCGGTTCAAAGGACTTCTGCAGCAGGCCAAGACAAGTAAGAAAGATTAAGAGGTAAGATTTAAGCGTTTTTTTTCAGATAGAAGCAAGTTGGAGTGCTCAGCAAATGACACTGCACATCTTGGGTTTAACGAGGAATAGATTTTTAATTACAAAGATTTCTTCAAATATACAACCATTATTAAAAACAGGTAGGAAAGATGGATCTTCAAATTCCTTAAAAACATGAAGCGCCCAGTAAATGCTGATTTTAGCGAGTGCTCTTCTTAGCCTCTAGGTCAATGTTCTGCTCTGTATCAAAGAAAACGCCATGATCTCAATTGTGATTAATGCGTTCAAGGTGGCATAACATTAATTGCATCTGATGTGACTAAGTTCTATGGTTTTTTTTTTCTATTATTTCGTAATGACGGCAATGCCGTATCTCTAATCTGAAGATTGTAATGATGAAAAATGGAAAATGACCAGGCTTTTCAACCAAGGAACTGGTTGCGTCCGTGGGAGGATGGTGGGAAACTATGGTTTAATCATGGTGCTCTGGTATGGTGCATCTGGTAACTTGACACTGAGGGTCTTTCAAGCGGTTCAAGTTTCGATGCTCTCAATATCCACTATGAGACGCAAATCATTTGTTTTATCTCCAAGTTATCTATCTGAGACAAAATTATGGTAATAAATCGCAATATTAGCGCAAAGCAGCACAGCGCTTTGTGTTCTTCCTTCCAACATGTCAGTTAGCATCAAAACATTAGTTCCTTTTCCTGCGGTCCGCCACAAATCATAATATAATTTCTTTCGCTTGGGTTTTTCTATCGGAAATTCTCAACTCGATCCGAAGGTGCAGCTCATTGCAGTGCCATCTGTATTGCGGCATTCGTTGTGGTTACCAAATGTGGTTCTAACGTAGGCCTGGAGGGCTCTTCCCGTTTCGCACTTGGTTCCTAAATAGCCTTACACAAAACAACAAAAAAGAGTGTAGAAGTCTCCCAACTGCAACTGCTACTACCCGCAGGCAATTTTCCTTTATTGTTTCACCATCCAGCCGCAATTGTAGGATGGATTCGCTACTCAACATCAGCTCCACACACCAGACACTAGTGCTCGGTACCGAAGAACGTAAAAAGGAAATCAACGCAAGAAAATAACTTTTACCAACCGCCCGAACAAACGAAGACGAACTGCTTGTCGGTGACACGTCCAAGAAGCAGAACACAAAACAAAAGAGAGAAATCGTTGCTTTTTCCACGCCCGGTACTAGTTTTGCCCCCGGTAAGTCACCGCCATAAAACTGTCATATTAGAGAAGATATTAAATCGTTCGTACTTGTCACGGGTGCGCCTTCCGGTGCAATTAGATGCGGATGCATCAGCAGCTCGCCAGATGCTGCGGTGGTGTGGATATTTATGGCTCTAAAACTTTTTACTTACGCCTTCGTTGAGGGAAGCGGAGAGTTTCTTCCGACAGTTTCTGTTAGGTATGATTAAAATAAACCATACACCGACATCCTAAAAATAAAAAGGAAAAGCACCAGGAAAACTCACTTTTACATCTACACTTTTATTTACGCTTTATTTTACGCTCTCCTCCAACGGCCTTAACGTACGATACACATTCTTAAATAGTGACACAATTGGGACAAATATAAAGGCAAGGGACGATACGATTATAGACACGATGGCTGTGGAATGATACGGATGGAACCAGCGATGCAACACTGTCAGCGAAATTTCCGGCGCAAAGGGATGAGTTTGCGGAATGAATTAAAATCCGCCACGGTACCGAAAACGAGACGCGGTAGATGACGTAGTTGAATTAAGTAAGTTGTTAGCTCATTTACTCCGTCGCCCGTTGAGCTGCCATTGACAGTGTACTTTTCTTCTTGTTTCGAATTCCGCCGCACAGCGGGTTTTGTATTGCGGGTGGTAGCGAAACACAATGTCCGCACTGCAAAAGGTGCTCGTTCCGGAACAGCAAGACACTACCCGTTCGATGTTCAATTTTCACCTTATTTCGGGTTCGGGTTCTGTGCCGGGCAGCTAAACGTGTACATTCTATTCTACGCCCAAGGGTTCGACGCCCAGCGCTAACAAAGTGTGACAGGGTGGGATAGGACAGGGGGAGGTGTGGGGAGGGGGATCTCGTAAACTGACAGGACACGAGATAGTGATGGTGAAGTTTGGGGAAGTGAATATAAGCAACTACACACACACACACGCACATGTACACATCCTCACACGACGACTGTGACTGTTATCAGTGCCCTCAGGGGTGGTCAGCGAAGTTCATCGTTCGACTGCTCCAACTGCAATTTTCGTGCTGGTGTATTTCCTATCCGCTTGTGTGTGTGTGTGTGTGAGTGCGGCTGACAGTGATTGTTTAGTTCTTGTTCCGTCCACCGGATTGCAATTTGCCACCCTGGAGCCCGCCGATGCCGGACGATTGGTGAATAGCGTTTGGATTTCCCTGAAAGAGAATCAGGAGACGGTGGAAGAGAAATAGGGAAGAGAAGAGAGAAAAAAAACGAAAGGCGGGCACTGGCATGAGATATGGTTTGTAATGGAGTCACATGTGCAGAGTGCGAGTTATAATGCAGATTAAATTGTTGAAGCGCCGGAAATGTACCGAATTTTATGTACGATTGTAAAAATCCACAAATTGGAAAGCTGGGAAATACAATCGTTATCCGTGATAAGCGGTTGTCGACTGTCAGTTTTTGGCTTTTTTCGAAATAGTAATTTTACATTTGCCAATTTTGGAATATCTCAAAAACCAGCAGTAATTGTTTACTACCCTAGAATTACTTGTTGAAATTTTTTCTGTATACCATATTTCAAAATTACTGTTAATTAGAAATATTGATATTATTAATTAAATTGTTGAAATAAAATTGAAATATGAAAAGTCGATCCTTTGCTACGAAATACAGTACTTAACAGAACAATAGGCACATAGGAAATTGTTGTTGTAGTAAATTGTAAAGAATAGTAAAACACACATTTAAGAAAAATAGCAGAAATATAAAAACATTTTAATTTTTCTTCGCTTTTTGTAAAATTGCTCCACATTGCATAGCTATACGAACAACTACGAAAAATAGTTTTCTCCGCTATTGTAGATGTTATTTGTCCGTTCTAAGATTCGGTTAAAAATACTAGTAGCTTAGCAACCTTTTTTAACCTAAATATATTTTTCAATAATTTTAATAATTGTTTTTGGTTCCCGGCCAAGCGGTTTAAACGGGAAAGAAACAATTGTGTCCTTATTTTCATGATTAGTATTTTTGATATCGCATTCATTTGTTTATGAATTATGCATTTTTGTAACCTTTTGAAAAATGTATTTGGTTTGAAGAAGCGAAACCTACAAGTAATGTAAAAAAAAAGATAAACAAATTGGTAAGATTGCAAATATTGGACATATTTAGCATTACCCAGATACAGAAATTCGATAACCTAATGTAATATGTTTCAGAATGGTAAAATGTTAGAGAATGATAACAAAATTATAACAAAATTGATCCCACTTCTCATGTCAGCATTTTCTGAGGAGCAATTTAGAGTGTATAAAAAAATTGTTTAAGAGTGTGTAAAACTCCTTTTTTTCTTCAAAATGTGTGTTTTAACATTCTTTACAACTTACTGAAACATCAATTTCAGCTTACTCTTCTAGTTCTGTTAAGCACTGTATAAACAACATATCAAAACACACATTAATCGCGTAACTGAGATATAGTCTTTAGAAATTCTAAACATGATTTGATCATTTAGAGAGATTTCCTTCAATTGAATGATATGTTTAATCAATTAAATTACCAGCACTGTTGCAGGAGTTTCTTCACAATCTACCAAACATACCTTGCCTTGCTGCTGTTGCTCTGGTTCATACTCCAACGGGATCGGAGTGGTTGGTATATCACAGTCCTCCGTAGGTGGCACGACACAGCGCAGACTGCGTCGATCGAACACGAGCATGGCAGGGCAACGTTGAAGCCGTGGGTAGCCACCCTGGCACTGCCAGTAGCGGTTGCATGACTTGCCTAGCGGGACATTGCCGTTCGCATCCTCATTGCAAAGAGCTAAAAAATGTGTTAGAAAAAATTACTAAGTAAAGTTCCATAGCTTCAATATTTTTAATATACTTAATAAGATTGTTGTACCATTCGCTTCAATACTTTTTTTTATGGAATGGTTAATTTGTTCCAATCGTAAAAAGAGAAAAGCTTCGAAGTGGACACTCTTTACAGCACCACTTCTGCTTGCAGTGCGCTGAAACGAATGTTGGACATTTTACTTACGGTGCTTCTGACATCCATCAACGTTTTCGGGCCAATCGCAGCTGTGAGCGTTCTCGTTGTACAGCAGTCCACCGATGCAGAGCTGCTCGGTGGCGGTACCATTCCAGCAGGTCCAGTATCGCGTACAGGACGTCTCGTGACCGAAGATGCCGTACAACCAATCACAGTGTTCCGTCGAGATAGGACCGTCTGCAAAACAGGGTGTACAACACCCGGGAAAGGGAATACCGATTTAGGGGCCAGGATTAAAATTATCGCCCGACCAGAAGCAACGACTCTGGCCGAACCGGACGTACGGATTCGCAACAGTGCAACACACCACCGCAAGGACAAACTTTGCACCGGTCATTACGCTCCCTGCTTAAAACTAAACGACACTCGTGCATTCTACTCGTCGACGGTTCCCAGCTCTGCCCTGGAAGTGATGTTTTTTGCTCGTCGATTTTCTATTTGGAAATGTTTCGTTTCCCGCTATTCTGGGCGCCAGGAGTATACTGTACCGCTTCGTAGTACCGACCACTACACTAACGGGCACGTTCGAGTGCACTCAATTTTCAGCAATTTTGTTGCACATCGCACAACCCCGTCCGATACAATGCCGAAACCTCTTGTGCCTGTGCCGTGCGGAGGTTGCCAACCTTTGTACTACCCGAAAAGAAGGGCGCGCCATTGAACAAAGACTATCACACCAACAGAAAAAGGAAAAATAAAACACGTGCTCGATTAAGTTCGGATCTGTACGGCGTCTCACCTTAGAAAACCTTGCACCAACTTGCACCACTTGGGGCATCCGAACCCGGCAGCCCACAGCACAACAACAACCATCACCCTTCTCAGGTGAACCTGGACAAAATGAGCATGAACCGGTACACCCTTTGATGGAGTTGCTAATTCCGCTGGCAGAAATGAGGTTTCATGCAACCGTTTTGCGAGCTGCATAATGTCGATGAATTGGGTTAATTTCCGGAAAATGCACCGGGAAACTTTGTTTCCAGTTCGGTTGCTTTCTGTGTGTGTGTTTGTTTTACTTCCTTCTTCTTTTTAGTTGGGTAAGAGTGTTTTTTTTTGTTGAGGGAATTGTGCAATCCATACCCAACTCGCTCAGCGTACTCTACTTCAAAGAAACGTTTGTTTCGAAGTTGTCCGTAAGCACTTTTCTGTGTATATGTTTTGGGGGCAACCGAGTTTTGGATAACGCTACCAATGCTGTTTTACCTTGTACAGGCAGGGAATGGTATTGGCGCATATTAAAACGTTATTTGGAGCTACATGGTTGTTTCTCCGTAAGGCATTTTTATGGCAACCAAATAAGCTTTCATTAACTTGTGTTATCGAGAAACGTGAGAATCCCGGGAATCCGGACTGTGTTGCTAAACTGTCGGGATCCCTATGCAGGTAAATACAAGGTACTCATAAGTGGTAGCCCATCATATCTGAGATTGCAATACTGTAGAACGTCATGTGTATATGAATTTTCTCTACCAACATTTAGTATATGTCATTGTTTTTATTGTTTGAACTGCTTTGTTTGCAACTTTTTTGTTAAAAATGGTTTTATCACTTAGGCGCATTATCCACATGAATGCTATACTCAATAAAATTTTGATTAATATAATCAAATACGAAACTAAACAGTCATAAAAACCGTGTTGTCCGGTACTATTCGCAAGATATGGTCTACTCTCCAGATACCTGTCAAGTCTCATCTGTTATACGTTAGTGTGTTCATTGTACAATTCCTACAGCTTGTAATTTTAGTGGCTCCCATATTGTATTTCCATGCATATAGAGCCAAAAATCCTTCTGAATATGCTCCTTTCTCTATATATATTCTGTTGAATACACAATCAATAGGGCTCTGGCTGTTCTATATTACTTATTTATTCAAAACTTATTCGAAGGAGATTTCAAACCCGTTTTTTTTATTCGCTTGGCGCACAATTTTCTTTTTTTCTTCGTCCAACTTAACCCACGCGCTGTCAACTCAACAAAATTAGTAATGGGCGTTGATAACTTGTTATGATCGTTGATAACTGCTGACGGTTGGATGGAAGCATTCAGGCGTCAACATATTCTAAAATATTTTTCACCATATTTGGACAGGGTACCTATATCAGTATATTTAAGTGAGGTTTATGTAGTACTAGAACTAAATATGATCTATATAATTTCACCCTTGAGCATTATGAGTCGCTATATCCTTTTACTCAAGTTAGGAGAAATGTTAGACGAATTCGATAGAGTCCTCCTGCTCATCTTTGCGTAGGTCATAATTTGTTAGCAAGATTAATCTCATTTTCTCGAGATTTTCCATCGCCTGTTTCGGTGCATTGGTAGACATCTGCTACTTATGAGAGCCGTCAACCAATTGTTTCTACATGTTATCAGCGCATGCCTAAATCTGGTTTGGCTAAAAAAAAAGATAGTTCCCAGAGTTTCCGCTCCTAAGTCGTTGATGTTCTCCTCACTTAGTGTCTGCAAGTGTCTGTCATTCCTATTGTTCAAGGTCTGATAAGCTCTGCTGGGATTGGCGGCATAGAGTTTAACACTGGCTGTGCTTACATTTGCGTCCTTAGAATATATGAAAAGTTAAAAATAGCGTAGCTGCTGCTCCTTCTGAATCTCTTCTGGTAGTTTAAATATCCTTTCTGCAAATGAAATTACCCGTTTTTGTGGTATTATGGAGAATGTATTGTGTGTAATATTCAACACCGCAATATCCCAGTAATGAGTACAGACTCTTCCCTTTTTGTATATAGGACGGATGATTCCTGATGATATCCCCAATTTCAAATCACTTAGAGCAGTGGATAATACTCGTCTCAACAAGTCTTTTATTCTGGTTCATTGAACACTTACAACAGTTATCTAGCTTGTTAGTAAAAGCAAGTTTTGAAGGATGTGCTTCGACACCGAACTTTCAACATAGCAACATTACCCATATAAGCTCACTTACTTGCCAGCTGCTTCCCATCGCAGTAGTTTGATCGCCACGGATAGTCACAACCCTCAGTGACGCCACGGTGCTTGCCAGCGAACACCAGCCCATTCGGACAGTCGTACAGTTCTGGCTGGCTGTTGATACACTCCCAGTACCGATCGCAGTACGTCACGTCACCGACAACCTTCGATTTGGTTTTACACGGATCCTCCTGGTCCTGTCGCTGAGCGCTGGCCAGTCCTGCAAGTGAAAGGTGAAGAAAATATTAATTATCAATTTCACTCCCGTCTATCTCACACAACATAACGCCTCTTGCACGTTAGCAACAACGCTGAACAGATGATGCACTTTACTGGTTTAACATCTTTCCCCTGTGCTCAAACAAACTTACGTACCATCTACGTGTGGAACCTGTTGCCTACCGAAAGCCAATAAAGTCACGCGAAAAACCTAGAACAAGTTCAAACCCTCCGACTTACACCCGTAAGATACTTTGCTCAAGTTGCCAGTGTGACTTGGTAAGTTGGAACCTAACTTATGGTCGCGTCCCGAGTGAAGGATGAAATGTAAATGCAAATGAAAACAGTGTTGCAACATAAGGAACACTCTCACAGCCCATGCTACCGGGGCAAAACCTTCCGATCAGGCGAAAGTGTCGCTGACAGACGCCTACAGACGATTGGCACGACTCGCGAATCTAACACATACACACACATACAAACACCTTCAAAAGAAAATAAACCGTGAGCGAGCACAACTTTTAATTACATTCCGATGTAATTGAATACCGTTAGCGTTAGGAACTTGCCCTTTGCTACGCCCATCCCTTGGGTGCCCTTCTCCGAATGATGAAATAGTTGGGGCGAACTTTCCTTCGCCCGTTCGGCTGAAGAACTTATCTTGATGGATGGCGAATAAATTTAATACGCCATAGAGCAGGGATTTTGACAGCTGGTGTCATACCTTTAAAAGCACTACTCGGAACTCCTACTCAATAGAGCGTGGAAAACTATTCCATTAGGCCAAGTGTGATGTAAAGCTCAACTAAGGCATTATAATTAAGAAAATATAATATGAGGAGTACAACAAATATATTTAATTTAGGTGCTGGTAAAACATTTTGCTAAAAACTTCTCCATTTAAAGGATATTAATTGCCCAATGCAGACCTAGTTGCCCAATGAAAAAGCTAGCAATAAATGCACATCATTCGTTACGATGGCCTGCAGAGTGAATGGCCTCTGTTGCATAGTCTAGCTTTGCTACTAAATAGCAACACACTGTCGATTCAATCACTCCGAGTTTGATTGAAAATGTTCACCCAGGAACAGTCCACATCGCGTGCACCCACCGTCCATCATTGCAAAAGCTATATCAATCGTGATTGAATTCCCCCCGTTTGTGTACCCAACAAGCCGATGTGTCAGGCGAGAACTCATCGGATATCCGGTACCGCCGAGTGCTGCTGATTATCCGGTGCCCATTTGCAACACGTGTCATTTCGCTACCGTAATCGATCGTTTGCACAACCCCCGTTTGCTGCATTCGTTAAAATTGATTCCCATCGCCAGTGTCACAGTCATGCTGCTACAGTCCAAAGCTGGTCGCCGGTACCGTAAAAGGATTCGTTCGCCATCATGCAATCACACCCGTAGCGTGATAGCTGTACGGAAAGCTTAAGCCCGAGAGATAATTAATTCCTTAATACTTTAAGCGTTTTAACGGCCGGTTCGCACGCCATTTTCCGGCTAGTGCACGCGCGCGGTAACCTGCCGACGAGGTTCCCAAAAAAAAAATACCGACAGGTGGTCGGATTTCACAAGGAAGCGTAACTGTCCGCGCACGGTTCGGGCACTATGTTTAGCAGAAGTCTGGTAATCTGAAACATAGCGTTTTACGAAACGGTTCTCTTTCATGCAGCACCGTCGTCCCGCACATATGTTCGGCGTGTGAGGTGAATGGGCAGCTTTACGCCGGGATAACATAATGTAAAATCCACACCGATTCTCACTCGCGCTGTGTTACGTTGACCATCGTGCCGGACGCACGGCTTCATCCCCGATCGGACGGTTTTGTAATCGAATTTAACGAAGCACTTCTTGCTCGCCGGTAGCGCACGGGTGGCAGCAGCACCATAACGACAACCAACAAAAATGTCCTTTACACATTAAATTAATTGCATAAAATTTCGGTCCGTATTTACTGTTCAATACTGAGAAGTGACGGTTCGCACTTTTTCAATCGCTCTTTACCCAAAGGAATCGGCCCAAGCGAGCGGAAATCTCGTATTTCCCATTTGGCACAGCGGTAATTAATTCGATTGTGATGGAAATATGATTTGAGATTTCCACCTGCTAAATACGGAAGCGACGATCAAGCGACGACTCACTTGCCGTTAGCATTAAAGTGGTTCGAGAAATGGGACAGCAAAGGGAAGTCGTTCCTAGTCTGTCGAGTGTCCTCAAAAATGGAACAGGCACCTCCAGAGAGCAATTTTTTTTTTGTTTGCCTTTCATTCGTCTTTAGTGCTGCGAATCCCAAAGGGAAAAGAAAGGAGGAGAACATTTTTCCTACCGCTCGAACAATCTATTTATAATCTCATTTCTCAGTCGCGTCTTACTGCCGGTGCTAGATTTTTACCTTAGTTATCTCGATCATAATTCACCATTCGGCCGATAAACACATTACGCTTTCTATTCGACACAATTTAATTCAATCAAACCAGCACAAACCGGGCACGCTCTCCATATTGTCGAACGCTTTTCCGAATGATACATTTATTAGAAGAAGGAAAAAACGAATTTGAATGAACAAAAACCCCGACACAAATTAAATCCCACGCCCCGTGCCCATCGGGTGGGTTCGATAAAATGGACTGTAAATTTAACACTCATTAGGTAACGCTCCCTTATGCCCCTGGGACTTAGACAAGTCGCAATGGGACAGTCAAAAAAAGGAGACACAACCATTACAATTTCCTCGCAAGCGTGCGTAAGATGCTGCTTGTCCATCGGGGCCGATAATTAAATTCATAAATACACCTCGGCATTGAGCTTCCGGGCAAAGCTGCCAGCTTAAATCATCCTGCCCGTAGGATGAATCTTTTGTTTCGGTAATGCGTTCCATTATCTTGCCCCCCCTCCCCCTCCCTCTTTTGCTTCCCGCCCGATTTACCGAGAAGACTGCACAACGGCGAGCCAATTTTAAATGACTATTGCAAAGGAAAATGGTTTTCTTCCATTCCGTGGTGCCGTTCGTGCTTTGGTTCGGCAAGCAGGTGAAACAATTCGAATTATCGTTCCACTTACCTGTACCTGGACGCTTATCTGTAAAGTTGTCATGTCGTAAATCGCTCGCTTCGTATTATCCCGCCGGCCCGCCAGCTAAAACTGACAGCTGAACGGGCCATCGATGGAGACGCCCGGTCATTCATGCGCGCGGCTAATGGAGACGCCCGGTACCGCACACACACACACACTTATCGGATGTAAGATACCGCCCGAGGGGGGTGTTGCCGCGCTTGTCTCGTTGCCCATAAAAATTCACTGCCACCGGTGGCCAGTTTATCTAATTTACCATTCCCTCTCGATTGCTTGGCCTGAATGTTAATTACTGCGATTTGTTCGTCCCGCTAGGGTTTTTTTTCTTTTTTACCTTTTCCATTTTCCTCTTTTTCCTTTGCTTTTTTCTCCCTTTTTCCTTCATTTGGATGGAACGATTTGTACCTTTTTTTCCCCCCTCTGTTCACTGTTTGTGCTTTGTTCGTCTGATTTTTATCTCCACTGTCGGTTGCTCATCCTAATTAGACTTTGGGGTCAAATTGCAAACTGTCAGAACTTTACGCAAAACCCCACCCGAACCCCCCCAAATGTGGAGAAGCAACACAGCGTTGCGCGCGTAACCGGTATCGACAATTCCGATATGGCCATCTCGTTTGAAGCAAAACAAAACAAAATTCCCACAACATCAACCTTCAAGATAAGGAAACGACTTGACGTCGGGAGGGGCGAAAAAAAATCTTTAAAGAATTAAAATCGTTTCTGCTTTGGCCATTGTGCTGCCGGGACCAATGCGTGCCGGAGATAAAACAATGACCGTGGAAGTTTGGCTTGCGTCACAGCACCACCGGTTTGCTTTCCACATCCGACCGTTCAATCACCCTCGGGGGTGACGTTTCGCTACCGGAACAAGATGTGCGCTTAATTAGCGCTGCGACTTTTATCGGCCGATCTTTCCCAGACTTTCCATAAATACCCGAAAACCATCTGCCCGTTTCCATTGCTGCTCCATATCAGCTTCATGCTGCAGTATCATTCTACCGGTTTGATAAAGCATCGCTCGAAACCGTACTGCTGCGCTATCCTTTCGCTCTACCGTACTCGTATTGCTTCTCACAGCAATAATTATAAATTATGATGAGCTAAAACGTCGGTCTGGGACTTTGAGGCTACTCGGCAGCAGCAGCAGCAGCAATACAAAACAGAACGCCAGTTTTATTGCACTTCAGGTAAGCAATCATCGGGTTCCCCAAGCCCGCCAACACAGGGAGCCTCCTGGTCGGTTCAGTGAGTGAAATTGAAATTAAAATAATTATACGAATTAAAAGCACCGCATTTAGTGCAGCTTCAGTTCCACACAACCCCGGTTCACGTCCACGTACGTCTTCCGCATCGTTTCTAAATGGTCCCGTTGCGGTGATTTCGGGGGTAAAAGCGGTACGGCATCCTGACTGTTCCGAAGCGGCCTAAAGATTTTGGAAGTCATAATTGGAACTGGAGCCATCCTTACTTCCTGCTCCGGCTCGATGTCGATCAAAGCGGGAAAAAACGTTCCCCTACACACCATAAACGCTACACGGCACGTACTTCATTAATGTCCACCGCTTCCCATAACCCAGTGTGTGACATTATGCAAAGTGCTCATTACATTAATTGATAGTGCAACCGTTCTCTGTTGATCGTTAGACCTCGCAACTAGCAGCTGCTAAAAACGCTGCTAACTTAACGATTAAGATGCTTTTAGAATAATAGCCTGGTGCACAGCAGCTGCAAAATAAAATGTTACTTTTTACGTAATTTATTTGCATAAAAACTCGCCCGACTCAAAACCTGCTGCCCAGGTATAGTGAGCCGTTGCATTTTGTTTGTTCGCCCTCTGTGTTGTGCATAGCGTAACAACGGCAATATTTTAATTATCCCGAAACGAACCGCGATGATGAGCGGAAACTAGAATCCATTGCAATTGCGCTATCTGCAAACTGTACCAGACATCTGCACACAAGCACATACACACCATCCTGCATCCTACCGTGGCTCTGTTCCAGTAACAAAACACTACCTAAGGCAGAAGGAACAAGGTAGAGAGCGAAATACGAAATACATTCCATCGCGTATTTCCGCACACCGCAGGGTTCCTGATTAATTAACCCAACAGCCAGCTGAGCTGCTGGAAACACGGAAAAGCGAACAACTTTTTCATTATCGTTGCAGTCAACTGTACCGGGTCGTATCGTTTTGCATCGGATGATACCTACCCCGTGTCGCTTATGTCTTACAAGAGCGGGTTGCATTAAAATCATTTACAGTGGACCTAACAAGGACCTGCTTACTTGAGCGCTAATGAAAGCGAACGCTACCAAACAAACCAATAGCGGGAAAGCAAATGAGAGGGACAAGGCAAGTGGGTTTGAAGCACAACGGAACAATGGAAACTAGTGTACGGTTTGTAAAATCTTAAATGACTTAAATTTTCGTAAAAGCGCTTTTTCCTATTCTATTCTAGATAAGTTTTATCCGAAACTGGTAAAAAAATCGATAATCCCTAATTTATGTTGTATCAAATTGATTTACCAAAGCGCACCCTACGCAAATAAGAAATACTTCCGATGCAGTATTTTAAAGTAAGAATTATTAATCGTTTCTATATCTTATTTGCATATTGTTAATTGATGTTTTTTAACTCATACCCTAAAAAATTTCTTATTTTTCGTCTTAAACAAGTATTATTAAAGTGTTCTCTTATTAAAGTCTCGTTAATGTCGGTCTTAAGCAAGTCTTATTAAAGACCATAACTTAACTATAAGAGCACTAGTTTTTTGAGAATAACTGGAAAAGTTGTAGATATCGATAATTATTGTGTTCTGCAAAGTTGTAGAGAATATAAAAATGCGTTTTGTCTTTCTTTTAATTTTTACACACACTAATAGATATTTTTTGACCGGGTTTAAAATTGCTCTTTGTAACATTACTAGACGATCTTTTATGAAAAATCATTGTTTTTGATAAAAATCATTCAAAATTCAGTAAAAATTATAGGTAGTTTAAATGGCTCTCATCATAATGTAAACATGTTATTTCAACACTTTTCTTCATGTCTGGTGACTACTGGCATGCAATGATGTGCATCTTCAAGCAATATTACGTGTATGTCGAATTTTATTATTTTTAAACGTGCACATATTGTATGATTTTGTTTATTATATAACATCATAAACAACCTTTCGAGATATGTATAAAAATCATTCATACTATTCCCACAGCATGTTTAGGAGCTAATTACATGTAGGCAGAATATGTTATTTTCGGTAGAAGATTTGTAGGGAGAAGATGGTAACACAAACAAACAATTGATAATATTTCTTTGATCTCTGATAATATTATGACCATAAGGACTCTGTGTCTTAACATCCCCGGTCTTACTGGGTTCAAAGGCACGCTCACAAAATGCACTTTTACTGTCGCGAGCAGCATTTTACTTCATGCTCAATATGTAGAGATTCATAACATAGGTGTGAAACAGCCAGTTCAAATGAATCTTCCGAGTACTGAAGCAACGTGCCCACATCTAAAAATGGCCCCTCATACTCTGCAGTATATTTGTGTACGTATTCAAAAATGCATAGTCTCGTGTCTGTTTGTATGTTATCTTCTTAAAAGTTATCAATAAGCATAAATGTCACCACAAAACATGAAAGCTATTACATGGTATAGAGTACTGAAAGCTAAAATGATCGGATTGTTTCTGTATGGTAGATATTATGAACTTTATTGATTGACAGGACTTTATCGACAGGCTGGCCACGTTATTAAAGAGGCAAAATATTCGAAGCGTTATTTTGTTTGGCTTTTAAAAATTATTATGCTAGAAATTTGAATTAACGCCATGAAAATACCGATATCGTAAGGAATATGATAAATTTTAAAATGTTACTTGGGAAGTGTTCATTCTGGTACTTGTTTTACCTTTTCTCTCTTTCTCTCCCTCTACGTATCTTCTCAATGTAAATTAAACTCAACTGCAAGCCTCACAGCTGTAACCTTACACCAATCAAGATAGATCATTTCAATAATTCGATCACCTTCCATCATCCGTGCCCGGGGCTGATCTTCCTGCCGTAATGTTTATTTTATGAGCACCGGACCCAAACCGAAAGTTTCTTTTTAATTAATTCTGCAATAAATAAGTTTCCATTCGGGACCGAGGGCATTTACTTCGGTAGCAGAAGCACAAACACACACAAACGCACAACTGTAATTAATTACACAAAAGCGAAACTGACCATCGGCCAATGGCGGGATCGGAGAGTAGCGAGGTTACGGAAAAGTTAAGCGTCCTTTCCGCATCTTCTTTACATCGATTCCATGCCCGAAAGCAAAACCCGACGACGAAGCAATTCGGTAGAATTCTTATGGATAAGCGAAACAGTAGCGGAACGATAAGTCTTGCGGTCCCGTAAACTATTCACCATGTCAACGAGCCGCAAGTGCCAATTTTCTAAGGTTAACTTTCGCCTTTGCCTCACTGCCGCCTCGCACATCCGCACACGGAGCACACGGTGTGCGTGAACATCTTCAGCGCTAACTTATGGGATCTGATTTTGTTAACTTTCTTATCCGTACGCTCCACAGCAGAGATTTCCATGGTTGTTTGATGTGGTTTTTCTGGACCGCTGGGTTTGAATAAAAGGGGGTAAGATATTAAAATGTTGCTCATGTGCGGGTCGTGCACACCATCGTTTGACCGATCTGACAAAGCGAAAAACCGCAGCTACAACGGTTGAGTGAACATTCGATTCCTTGTCGAACGAGACCCATAACAATCTTGAGGTACGAAAAAAAAATACAACTCCAAAGAAAATGTCGTGTTGTTTAATAAATGAGGCAAAAGCGTGGATGATTAGGTTATGGTGGTATAGTAAACATTTCAATGTAGTGATATGTCTATCGTGTAGTGTGTTTCTTAATGAATCTTTTGAGCAGTGTAACTTACAACAGCTTATTTATTTCCAATACTTGTATTATAGTAACGCCATTTAAATATTCAAAATTTTCACGTTGTTCCTGACCAAATATAGAAAATGAGCTTTATGAAGATTTTGTAACGAATAATGCTTCTAAAAATGGTAAGATAAATAATTAACACAACAATTAGTGTGTTAAATGCACAATTGCTCAAACCAATAAAGCTATTTCAAGTCATGAACCAAGCGTTATACACGTTTGCACATCGAATGAAACGCATTTCAGTTTCATGGTTTCGACTTTCACAAAATTATTGCACTTCATTTATACATAATATTAATCTGCACGGAAGTGTCGTTCAAATCATGAATCAATCCTCAATTGCTTATTGAATCTCAAACAGGTTTATTAATTCACATTCTAACCTTTTCTATTTTATTATGTCGGTGTATGCCACATTGTTCTCATCAGAACAATTAATGCATACGGTTAATGCATAAATGGTTAAATGCATTTTCATTAATGGCAATTTTAAAGTATTTTTATCAACCGTTCTATTTTGTAACTCCTTCAAAAAAATTAACAAAATATCTGCTGAATTGTTCTTTTCAAAGGAAGCCTCTGTATGTAGAGCATGTGTTATAAACAAGAAAAAGTTGATGAGCAAGAACGCAGAAAAATTATCCATCTGCGATGATTCATGATTTGTAAGCGGATCATTCATCTTCGTAGTTGGAATTCGGATTATTTCAAAGTCATTTATTGGAATGCAGAATTCATTCAGACTCAGAAATCAGAAATAGATGAACACAACTCTGCAACTGCGTCCGACATGTTGTAAGTTGATCCATTATTTAATGATAAACTCCAAACAATTGGATTGTTATTCCCTGTCTAACGTTTTCAAAACATTTTGTGGAAGATACGAACGCTTCATAATACGTATTTGAAGGAATTTTTTTCAATGGAATTAGTTATAATAATATAACAATATTAATAAAGAAAAATATTACAACTGATCAACCCCTGATTTTTTCATCTTCCTCAAAATAATGAGATAATGACGTCAGTTTACGCTGATGTAATTATTTCAATCACTTAAAACTGTCTCGTGTGAGTTACAACTCTTTCGCCCCATCCCTTAGCACTACGCGTTATCCAATCAGCTCGCTCCAATGTTACGTTCGTCTGTGCTTTCCCCAAGAGCGATGCCTCAGTTCAACCACCCGACGGTGTTTACCGTAGTGGTGAGATTAAAAGAAAACATTCCCGTGGCATCGTATGGAAAACCATTTCAAAACTTCAACCCCCGTCCAAGCCCGTATTTTCGAGGTTGAGCATGGCCACTGCACGCACCTTGCAGTCATTTCAAACATTTACACCCCGAAGGTAAACCAACGTTCGGCAGAAGAACAATTGCTACCCCGTACAACTTTTGCCTTCCAATTCCCCACGTTCACATTCACCCGTAAACGTTCTCGAGACGTAAAAACAAGAAGCTTATGGTCGAACGTACGCACACACCGTCGGTGTCGGTGAAGGATTTTCCACACAGGGGGAAAACACCTACGTAAATCAACCCAGCACGTCCATTACAGACGCACCCGGTAACCCGCCCAGATACCGTGCGCACGACGGTTACGGTCGAACTATCACTCTCGCTGCACGAATGACCACCGTAAGAATAGCACAAATATTTTCTCGAGACAGCCAAAGTTTTCCGGCAAATATTTGTATATTATCAAAGATTTTCTCCGCCAACACACGCACGAAAACATTAACAGCATCCATGGGCTGCCGACGCCGCCGCCGTTGTCGTCCTGAAAGTGATGCAGAGTTCCCGGAGCAGGGTTGAAATTCTTGGACGCTGCCGTGTGCATCAACCGAAAGTGGCTAGCAGTGTCGGCTGAACCGGTGCCGACGGTAGTGACGAAATGGTACCGAAACCCAACTCACTTACCTTGTCGAAGGGCCGGACATATTCGAGGGAGGATGGAAAACCTCATCAAAAGCTATCCCCAGGAGTTTGAGCACCGGGCCAACGACACATCGCACACAGCAAAGATCGTGAAGCGAACCATTTTATTAGACCAACCCCATCGGGCCCTGGGTACGGAGGCATCAGAATCGTATCACACTCTCCAAACATTTAATACCTGGCACTGGGTACACGGTACTGCTAGGAAGCACACGCACGCGCCGGTATAATAATAATTTCGGTAAAACTTAATCAAACTCGTGCATGGAACGCTCGGTGCCCGGTGAGGCGTGGGTAGATGGACACTGTGGTTTTTGGGCTGTCCGGTGGTCGTCACCGCTACTCACGTCACCGCTTTGTTATCTCTCATAACAATTTATGGAAAACCATATTCGCCTTAAAACCGAACCATGAAAGTGAAACGTCATAAAATCGACCACCAACCGAGAGACAGGATAAGGCAACGGGTACCTGCAACCATACGGCACGTGCTGTTTGTGCTGGACGTACACACCGCACACATGCACGTCGTAAGTGAACGGAAACTTTTCGCAAAACATTTTCGACACCTTGGTTACTTAAATTTGGACACACGCGGCAGGACTGTTGAGCAACGAGCGTCCCATAAAGGCGTGGAACCAAGCCACACACCCCGAAACGTGTGGGGCTGTCTGTCAGACAAACAAATTTTCGTTTAACAGCCCACAACTGGTGTTCATGTTTGGAGCAACTGCTTAACAAACCTTTTCCATACGCCTTTGCAAAATGTAAGAAATTCATCATCTCTGAAAATTGAAGAAAAAGAGCATGCTCCTAAGGCACCGAAAAGGCTTACAGATGTGCAGGCGTGGAAGACATCTTCATTTGTGCCGTATTTCTTTGGAGAATAAAATAAACTAATTTGTAACATTCAGATTTGTTACTAATTCAACGTTTTCTGTGATACCTACAGTAAATAACAAAAATGTATGATATCGTTGTCAAACATATATCCATTTGTCATCTTTAAGATACTACCAAACATGTTGATCTTATGCAAAGAATTGGGTGAGGAATGTTACCATCATCAATTCTGGACACTGTTAGGTTTACATCCTCTGTTCAACTGCTCTGGTAATGTTTGTCAGCAAAAAGATACTCCATATTATTTAGAGAAATTAGACCACCTTTTTGTCAACTACTTCTTTTCTCAAAAACTGATATCTTGCCTAAAAGAATAAGATAGGCCAATATTTCATGAGCATAATGTCTACAAGAAATATGTGGAAATCCGCTAATGTCTACGTAATATTAAACTACTTCGCCGGGGCTCACTATAACCTTTTACCACACTTGTATATATTTTACTTGGCCATCTTTTGGTGGGTTAACCCAAACTTACAGCTCAGTTAGATGAATTACGAATTGTTGAACATTTGAGGCCTTGTCAGTGGTCGGGTGTCTCTCAAAATTCTTGCTATGCAATCGTTGCCGTCAATGTTTGTATTTACGGCATCAATTTTTGACAGTACGCATCAACTTTTGTCTCGTAGTCACCAATTTTTGACACAATGCACCAATTGTTGGCTCTAAGCGATCAAATTTTGTCTCATGATAAACAAGCCTCTATTTTAGTTTAAATACAAACATCTAGCACGCAAGCTTGAGCCATTACATAAACTTGCGTTCACTTAAGCATTTGGAGTAATAAGAGTTCAATTTTATTGACATAAGAAAAATTGAATATATAATATGGAAAATGGCATCACGATCAGTAAATGATTTTTTTTTAAATAATTGTGTACTTGTGTTTGGATGTGAACAAAGTAAATTATACTTTTCATGACAGCAATAATAATGCTGGGTTTTAATTGTCTTTAATCATTTTTTTTTTTTCAAAATAGCTCGTTTTGTCAATGCAGAGTAAAAAATGGATGAGTAAGGAACAAAACTATGTGACTATGGGCCAAAAAATGGTGCGTTGTGTCAAAAATTGGTGACTTTTGGCAAAATTTGACGGCAACGACTGTAACGACACTAATTGCTTAAACTACAACTTGCTTAAGCAACCGCTTATGGCCAATGATTTTATTTTTATTTTGTCCGTAAAACGTATTGATTATTTCTTACAATTTGCATGTTTCTGTTCCTTTGCATTGCTCTTGTAACTATCTTGCACCTATGGCAACATTTAGCAATATTTTATTATTGTGCAGAAGTGTTTCGATACTTACAGGATGATTTATATTTTATTATCCTTATCCTGTTGCCCATTTATGCTTGTTTAGTTAGGGTTTTCAGGATATCTTAGTAGATGATGGTTTTTTTAAATTATTGATTTATGGATTTCCGGAGATTCCGGTGCCTGTTATTTTAACGTTTTTGTCTGAACAGAGCACATTCAGTTTTCTGTGTTCTATCACGTATTCTATTTCATACTTAATGATATTGTGATTGATAAAAAAACTATATTCGCTTTACCTGTGCGGTCATGTCGTTTATGATCCTTTTTATTTCCTTATTGTTTATAGTTGAATGCTGCATTTTGAAACTATACTGTTTTGACGTGATATGTTTGCGGTTTTTACCATCACGTTTACTGATAAATTAAATGCAAATAAAATACACCTACTCCCTTTAGGAGAATAATATTATGATTGAACTGGTTTGTAAAAAGCTTCTTTTTAGCAAGGCATGCTTGTTTTGTAAGTCGAAATCTGTTTAGCAAATATGCTATAACTATTCAGTAAGACGTATGTCTACACACAAAAAAAGTTAATGAAAGTGTTAGTAGCTTATAAATGTCCCTTTATAGGGTCCCAACGAGCTGTCACATAGGGGAAGAAAAAAGCCACAGAAAAAGAAAACAAAAAAACAGAAACAAATAAGTATTGCCCTAAATAGGTTTTTTTGTAAGACACGATCATCCGAATGGCATTTTTTTACACAAAAAACTCATATTTGTATTAACTCATTTGTTGCAAAACATCGCTAAAACAGGTACCCAATGTAATTGCAAACTTTATTAATTAAAAAGCTACTACGTGGTTCGTTTCCACCCGGCTACTTCATTGCAAGTGTTCGCGTAATTGTGGACGGATATTTCTATTCTGTTAAATCCATGCACCTGTCAAAACCTCCCGCAACAAATTAATGGCGCCAACGCACCACTCAAAACAATCGCACTGCAGCGAGTGAACACTTGAACTGAAACACTAAGTTTTTTCACTTACCCAGTTCGGTCATCGCTTTCAATGAAGGAAGTGATTATCAAACTTTTACCGAGTAGCAGTGCCAGATCCGTCAAACGAGCTGAGCCGGACGTTTGCAAAACAATCCCACCGGAAAGCACCCGAAACAAGTATGCGGGTGGAAAGTGTAGAAACTCCTTCAGGTCTATTTAAGGCCGAAAGTATAATTATTATTATTATTGTGGAGCCCAGAGTTATGGCCGTTCCTTGACAGCACTTGACAGCAACGCAATAATAGAGTGTGCTTGGGATTGAAGTTTCCCAACATAAAAATAGACACACCATGGATTTCCAGCTTCCAAGCAGACAATAATGGCCAGAATATGCTCCTTAATTATCCAAAAACGATCAATAAGGACGCAAAATAATAACACCGACTACGGTAGACACTCGGGCACACTCTGCACCAACACGTGCGAAGAAATTTAATGTTCTCCTTACTGGAACCTCCTTCGATGGCTCGAAAGTTTTGTGACGCGCTTAGCATAACAATGCTCCACGCACGGTTCTCCAAAATGGGCAGCCGTTTTGCTATTGGATGCTTTTAACTTTTTAAGCCGATTTCAGCGTTTTTCGTTTTGTGAGGCAAAGTTCCGTGGTGCTCGCTCAAAGCCACGGCCGGAAACATCCATTAAAATTGATTCTGATGAGATGCTTTCAGAAATCTCGCCGGTGCTGTGCAGGTGCCCATCAGCGGGACCGGATCGCCGTCAGGATTTTAATAAAGGATAAAAGAAACACTCAATAAATTCCACCATCAAACCGTGTCCGTGTGGTAATTCTATTGGTGGAAAAACAAAAATCTCGCTCTAGGACAAGCGTGTCTCTATCGTTCGAAATATTCATTTACAGTTCATGCTCCCGATGGTTGACGGGCGGGATGACCGTGGGAGTTTCGTCCCGGTTCAACACCGTCCAACAATGACTAATTACCATATTCCGAAAGCCCCGAAACGGCCATCCGCATCGGTGGATCCATTTCGGTACAACACTTCACACGGTCACAGCTCTAAGTCCCACCGGGATCATGGGTTTGGTATCTCAGGGCCGGTGCCACCTACGGGTAGCATATTTGAACGATCATATTCTACCCCGTTGCGCTGGAGTTTAAATTAGATTTAACTACCTAGCCGCTCACAACACCAGCCCGGAACAATCAGTCTTTGTCGGATACAGCATAACTTGTGGGGGTGAAGCGATGGGAAGAGGAATCGTACGGGGCGGGAGTTTCTAAAATTCGTAACCGAAACCGGGCACAGGCATATTTATGTTAATAAGACAAACTTCAATAAATTTCAATAACTTTCACAATTATGAAATGTATCCTGTGGCGAAAGTTCTATCCGAGTGTGCAGGACGGAACTCATCTAAATCCCATTTCTAGCGGGCAACATTAAGTCAACAGTGGAACCGTGCGGGGTGCGGGATGCGGTGGGAAACAACACTGCCAAAGGATAACAAGTACCCTGTGCAACGGAACTGCCGGCACATGTAAGTCCGGCCATCGGATTGAAGTAGGGAGGAGCTCGAAGGAAGATAAACCGTTCCACCGGGTTTACTTAGTGACCGTGGTCACCAACCAACCGTTGTCGGTGCTCCCATCTTCAAGTGCGTAAGGTGGCCACACCTTAAAGAGCACCGGGCGCCTCCACCGGGAAACCGCACACCGTACCGCGTGCAAACGAAATTAGATTGGTTGAGGGTGTCCCGGGTTTCCCGGCGGGCAGCGGGAGTTAAGCCGATTTGGCGGTCGTTGCGGTTACTGCGTGCGGTATCAATTTAAATTAAGACACGACATTTAAATTATCCACCGGTCGGCTTTCGCAAAACGAGGGCGCATTCGTGTCCGCAACCGCAACCGAAACGCTGATAGCATTATCTTAGACAGCTACCCCGGGAGGAAAAATCTTCCCAGCTCTAGATGGCCTAGCCTGGATTAGGAAACATTTCGGGAGTGTGGGGCGAAATTTAAAGCAAACGAGTGCGAACGGTTTCGCCCTATACGGGCTAAGGTTTCCATATGGAAGCCCCGAACGGACGGAGATATGGGCACCGGTAAAACTTTAACATCAAAAACAAAACGGTGTAGAGATTCTTTCTTTGCATCAAGAAACTTTTTAACACCAAACGAAGCGAATTTTTTTTTCTCTCATGCAGCACCTTTCTCAATTTCACCTAATAAACCGTTTGAAGATGAGAAACAGCAGCAAGCAGAAAAAAACAAACACTCTCCACACAATAAACATCATCACTTCAGCATAACAAAAGCGAAAGCATTTTTCGTCCAACAACGACAACACAACAGAAAACGGAGGAAAAACAGCGCGAGATGTATTGTTGTTGTGACGATGCTTAGCCCATCTCGCCACACGGCACAATACGGCGGGGCAGAATGTTCGGAAATGGATCCGTTTCGGTTGCGTTCGTTTTCGCAGGAAAACGATACCCACGCCCGTCCCCTTGTCAACCGCCAGCTTTCAGCGGATGCGAATCTAAAAGCTTCGCAAAAAAAAAAGTTTGCGTTGCCTGGTAACGGTGATACCGTGAAAGCACTATCGGCTACACAACGATATGTCGTTTTTTTTGTCATCTTCCGCACTCAGAAACAGTCGGTAGGGGAGAATAGGCAAAGATGGGCGCTTTAATATTAAGTAAAAATATATATGGATTTACACATTTTTTTATTTGCATTTCACTTTAATGTATAGCCTAAATAGGCCTAACAACTAAATCTAGTGTAAGAAAGCAGCAATTTTGTTGAAATGCATTGAAAAGCTGAAGCCAACGTGTTTCTAAAAATAGTTAAAGTTTCGCATCACTATCTAAGGTACGTAATGGCTATATAATCACTAGCGTCTTTCACGTAGCGGCACACATTTTTGTAAGCGAAGCAATTGATTTCATGCTTGCGGCACCTGTTTTGAAATGTAGCGTAAAAATGAAATGTAAAGCGTGCATTTGATTTCAAATTTTCAATCTACTGACAGCTCTAGGGCCGTATGTTTATAGCTATCACTTGAAGGATTCGTTGGTGCTGTTTACCTGCAGTAATTGTTTTTTTCAATTTATTTAGTCGTTTTTGGGTGGAACATATGTGATAAATTTTATAATAAATTACACAACAACGATGCAAGCAATATATTGTAATATATTGTCCCATTGTAACTGTAGCCCCCAAAGGCATTAAATCTAATGCATGTAACCGATTTTTCGAAACGGGTAGCAGTGGAACCATGGGTATAAACCTTCGTCTATAGATCAACAGAACGCTGTCGAATTCGCGTAATACTGTAAACATGCGGCCCTAGAGCTGTCGGCAGATTGAAAATTTGAAATCAAATGCACGCTTTACAAAGCCGAATGCCAACATTTCAAAACAGATGAAGCAAGCATAAAATCAATTGCCTCGCCTACAAAAATGTGTGCCACAAGTCTAAACTCAATCGTAAACCTCTGTGTAACACGTCTAGGAGCATACGTTTTTAATCTAGCGAATAGGTCAGTAGGTAAATAATAGCTTTGCTGTGAACAAGCATTGCGCCACTTTACGTCTACAGTTATGATAGAAAAGTGCCGAAAAAAAGAGCAGTTTTAATTCGTTCACTCATAGGAGCGATATTTGGAACGATCGCTCATATTTTATAGGAAATTTTGAACAATATTTGGGACAGTTTTGACAAGGAACTGAGAAGCAATTTGCAACCTTTTTTTAACCTGGTGTCGTTCACTCCAATTGTAGAACGGAACCGCACCACCAGGTTCGATCAAAATTTCCCATCAAGAGTCTATATTCAAGATAAATGCAGTTACCATATGTGTACATATGTGCAAACATAATTTTATGTTATTATTATTTTCAACGTTATCATCGGTACATTAAAGTTTCCATAAAATGAGTTATTTGTATCGTCATTAAAAAATGCATGCATCACGGTTTGGAGAAGGAAATGTGAATCCAAACCAACGTGAATTGCAGTCTAGATTATGTTTAGGTGCAAGTTCAATTAATAAGCAACACGGCCTAGTCATCCATCACGAATAAAAAAAAATTTCAATTTCATCCAATTTTCATTTCTTCTGGAAAAACGAACATCTGATATGGTGTAAGATAGACACCTACAGAAAACTCTGGAAGTTCTTAAATATTACTTCACTTTCACTGTACGTACTGTACTGAGTTGTTTGCTAGATACATAAAGGAGTTTTGTTGTTTCAGAAATATTATTTTTTCACTAAAAAATTGGTGAAAAAAAATGAAAAATCCAACAAACGCCATTAAATTAATACTTAAAGACCAATTTAGTAAGAAACACAGTTCCGACGAATGACCGTTAAGGTGTAAAGGTATTCTTCTTCTTCTATGGCATTTTACAACAAACTCGAAAGATAGCTTTGAATTTACCCGGGAGTGGTTCCGATCCTAGCCGTGTGAAGACCGACGCCACTATCTCCTTGCTACCAAGCAGCTACAAGGGCGCGCAGTTCTCTGAATAGTGTGTCCTTTCTATGGGGAAACGATGTGGATGGGATTTTGGTGCCAGTCCTGCCGTGTGAGAGGCCGACAATGTGACCACTCATCCACCGTGTCCTATTACTTATTTTCTACTTCTGCTATGGCACTACAACTTCGAGAGGTTTTGACATGCCATTTCTGGACTAATAGTCAGTCCTGCCAGAGGACAATGATTCGGATGGGTTTTGCTCCTGCCTTATGAAAACCGGCGCTGAAATCTCTATAGCAGGAAAATTATATCCACTAGCGTCCACGAAATGAAAGTTTATATTTTTTTACAAATTTAACATTTTACGTATGGTATGTCCACATTAGTACTTGAATAATAATATCTAAAACAAACTTGTATGCTCTCCATCTCGCCCTACTCTCCCCTATGTGTTTTTGTTTCTGATTATCCATACAAAACGAACGTGACCAAATCTGGAGCCCGAAATCGGTAGAAAAATAAAAAAAACACACAAGAAAAGAAGCACTCCTTCTTGGAATCATCAAGCAGTAGCGGCTGGTGGATAAAAATAATGGAGCAAAAATTTACAATCAAAAATAGCAAGCTGGTCGTAAAACTTGTCCATCCACAGTGCGGCGCAAAAACAAAGCGCATCAACATAGCTACTCGATAAGCAGATGCTTTCGGGTGGGAAGCTTCAAGTGGATGCTCTAACCGTTTGCCAGCCAGTAATTTTCCCGGTGGTGAGCACAGATTTTGCATTTTATTTTAAAATCCCCACTAATCAGCACACGCACACAATCCACCGATATCGTGTGGCTTTCGGGACACATCTAACAGAATGCCCGTCCCGACACGGGTGGGATGCAGAAAGAAATAAACATTCTTCCGCACCAGCAACGACGCCAACGATTGTTCACTGGCTGGAAAATGTAATACTCGCAGAAACATTGCTTGAGGGTGCTTCTGTCTGGAAAATTTATTTAACATTAAATTCCCCAAACCGTGGCAACGGCTAAGTGCCGCTGAATCTACGCATCAAGTATCATGTGCTGCAACTGTTTGCCTTCCACCATTCACAAATAAGCCCGATAAATAGATTCGCGCTCACTGTCACTAGTGCTGTTGTGATTTCGCGGGAGGGCGGCCTTCGAGTGCAGCTGCCAACCACCCGGCAGCGGATCGTTCGAACGTGCCGAAGCGGACCATCGGTGTAATGAACGCTAACCAGTGGTTGCCGTGTAGATTGTCTTCGCGCACTATTGCGCCAATCGCGAGCACCCTCCACTCGGGGACTCTTGAGCGATTGAAGCTTTTTTGCTTTTGTTGCAGAAGAAAGTAAATCGCCCTAAATAGGTAATGAAAATGTGTACCACTAAATATAAAACCGCAAAGCAGCGTGGTTTCGTTTATTTGCATTCGCTACTGTTCGGTGGCTTTACTCCCGCAAAAGTCACAACAGACAGGCCCCAAGAGAATGCCTCGCTGGGTACGAAATATTTGCGCACAAAGGGATGTACTCTACTATTCGACTGATGTCTCAAATACCAAACAGCTCACACACAAAAACTCAACAAAAAAAAAATTACAGCTCTCGTGATTTCGAGTGCTTTCATACAATAAAAATAATAACACCCGCTTAATGCAGCTTCTTGCTCTGGCGAAGTTTCCCAAAAAACCAAACAAAAAAATCACTCTTACAGTACAAGCACAAAGGGAACTGTCGGACGGGCACAGGACGGGAGCACTAATCCTGGCGGCCCACGCGCGCTGTGCCTACTGGACTGAACTGCCTTAGCGGTGAACTCACGCTTCCCATAAACCAGCGTAAAACGAGAAATCGACGTCAAGTGGCATTTCAGTGGAGGGGACGGTTTTTATACTGCCGTCAGGTTTCATGCCAAGGATCAAAGCACTGCTCGGTTTCATCCTCGCTCAGGTTTCGGGGCCTTGGTACATAGACACAGCGGAAGAAAAAAACAACACGATGCGCCCGTGATGGAAGCGATGGGAAGTTTAATAAGCAAAAGCAAAGATTAAGACAGACCGAGATAATCGCATTGGCAGAGAATTATTGCCTCCTGGGCAACGCCAATGATGTGGTTGTTTATGTAGCAGCAGAGACACGACGCCCGACCATGGCAACGGAACCGTGCGAACGTGCGTCCCTTGCGGGAACGGGCCCTGATGAACTCTTTAAGTGACTCGTCAAACCGGCTAACGGACGCACTAACTGACTTACCGAAATGCTGCAAAGCATTGTGCTGCGTTCTCCGGTTCCCGTACGGCGGTGGGCTTTACAGCGAAGTGGTTTAATGTTTCTTTTTTATATGGATTCGTTTAAATCGTTGTGGATAGCATATTTTTTACTATTTATCCAGCGTCCACCATCAAAGATATTTGTTTCATGATCCATGAAATAATCGAATTATTTAAATTCGTTTTAAACCACATTATTTATTTATCAGAATGTATTCAATTATCGTTAATTTGAGTGCAAACGATCCATTTGATTTTGTTTTACATTTTATCTGTTTGTTTGACCAACTTCATGTGTAGATAACTTTTTTTACAATTTATTCTCTTGTTCCACAATATTTCATCCATTTTCCGTATATCGGGAAAAATTTATTGCATAGTAATTTGCAGCCACAAACTGTAGTAAGAAACTGTGTAAACTATTATTTGAAACACAAAGTGAACTAAGTTCAAAAAGAGTTTTAGATTTCTTTGTAAATATGAAAGAAAAAACGTCCATCTTCCCTTGATAACAAATACGTTTTTTTTTGCCATACGTCAATAAGGCTTGGTTTTATTTTATATAAAAACAATACAAACTTTATTCGTTTCTTCTTGTAAACTAATTTACCTATGTAGCATTAATTGCTAAAGTTCATGTTTGTTCCATTGTAGAACGATAACGATTTTTATTGCATCTTCATTTCAGTGGCAGTATAATTGTTCGATTCTCCCTGTTTATAAATCTGAGTTCTGGCTTCTTAAGTTTTTCAAAAAGTGACATTTTCGTTTGGTACACTTTAACTATTTCGCTTGGTTCTTTAGTATGTTTTAACCCAATTGCATAATATTCAGTTAGAATATTGTGCTAGTTTATGTTGATATCTAACTATCTGTGTATAAATACATTCGTTTATTGCCATACATAATGCCAACACACTGATATACGATAAAGACCATTTTGAGAATAAATGGCTTAAAGTATCCGGCATAGTAAACGGTATGCCTCGTGCTTATCCAAATCATTAAAAAGTACCATTCAATTGCATAACTTTCAGGCGCTAATAGCAATCGTATATATGGATAAGTATAATACGGAATAATTAGATAAAATGCTTTATTGAACAACAACATACCTTGTTGAAATGAATTTTGTAAAATATAATGTTGACGTATTCCAATGCGAATTCTTTAAAATCATTATTTTTCGCACAAATCTGTATTTTAAATGTCAAAAATAATGCCCAGCAAAAGCCTTCAAAAGCTGTCTCCTAGATGCTTTTATTTCTAATTAATTTAAAAAACTAAAACTAAAGTAACAATATCTCAGAGTGGTTTTTATTTCATTTGTTATTCTTTTATGCGAAACATACAGATTCACTGTATAATTATTTACAATTTGATAATTTGATGATATAGAAACCCCTCAGAGACAATGAATTATTTTTTTATCCTTTTCATCAAATGCGTTGTTATTGAATCTTCAAACTATATTTGATTCCCGGCCCAATCTTTAATACGCACCATCAAGCCCCGTTCCGTGTTGCGTAATTGAGAACACTTTAAACGCTCACCTTCAGCCACCGTGGCCTAGCAAACGCTCCGCACACGTTTGTGCTTTTTGCCGTTGTGATGGTAATGTTTCGCGCTTGATGCGTTTTGTGCGAATGACACGCTCGAAACATCGTGCCACTTCACGTCGAAAAAGGGATCAAAGCGAAGGCGCACAACCGGCAGTACATGACCCCGGGACATAGCGGTCGCCTGTCGCTTTGGAGTTATCGGTTCTTTGAAGATGTCAGCGTGCCAGCAAGGCGCACCTTCGTGACAGCCGCTTGCGGTTACCACCCGTTACCCCGTCAACAGGTCGCTCCAAGGGACGAGCTTTCGCTGCGAGGAGACTTTACGAAGTTTTGGCCAAGTTGTGGCTTGTTATCGGGTGCCTGCGTGTGTGTGTGTTTGTGTGGACTTTTTCATTTTACCATTTTCCACACCCCACGATCTACTCATCAGATCTAATTTTTGGGTATCAACTTAGCATACTCGTACGTGAACTTACTCCCTTGCACAGCTTACCCGAAAACCGTTCCGCGTGTTGGTGCTTGGTAACCCAAAATTGAATTTACGTAAACCCGGCACATATTCCCCTATCTATCGCACGCTTGATTGAGTGAGACGAAATAAGGACGGACGTACACCGAAGTGGCACACCTTCAGACGCCACAGACGGCACAAGCCACTACCTGTATATCTGCTGGATACGATCGACACATCGTGGCAAACCTCCTATCCAAACTTCAAAGTGTATAAATTTGACAAGCGTTCATGGCAGAACACCGTATTGCATCTAATGAAGTAATTTAGAGCGAAACCAATTTTGACACACTTACACGATGCCTTCTATAAAGTAAATGAGTTTTTGTGGTTCGAAGCTTATAAATAACTTAATATAAAATATGGTTAATCTCCTTTGATCGGTCGTGAAGTTCTCTTCTTTATTCCATTTATCACTTACATGTTAAGACGTTGCTAAAGGGTGCCAAACGTAGTCAATATTTTAACATTGAAAGGAATAAATATAATCCTGAGAAGAAAAAACCAATCGATTTGAAATAAATGTTTCGAAATGTTTTCGAATGGTTTTGCAAAACTAAAGAACAATGTTATTACCGTCAAGTACTCCGTCAATTTTAAAGAAGGGGCTATTTCGGAGGTCGTTTAATATCATTTACATACCATGTTCATAAAATAAAACAAAAATTTCAATTCTCACACATTTCTATCTCAAACATTCGAGGAATAATGTATGTAAATTTGTCTCAAGTACAGAAATTTCAACACTTTTTCGTAGGTATTAAAAAAGGGTAATGTTTGAAAAAATTTATGAGGTCAAACAAATAATTTTATAATGAGTAATATCAAGCACAAAAAAACCGACATCTGAACAAGCCCGCCACATTCAGATTCTTGTTATCCTGTGTTGGCAGTATGTCCTCGGAAGTTTACACCAGCATGTTATATATTATAGTTACATTATATACCAACTACAACAAAAAGATATACACAACTAAATTGAATGGTAATTACAAAAATGTAGGCCCATACATAGCTGTTTTTTCGTTTCATGGAATATACAAATAAACCCTGAAAAACGTATCAAATTACTACAAATTACTGCGATTGATAAAATTGGCTTTGGATGCTACACAACCGTTTGACAAATAAAACTTTTAAGATTGCATGCTATCGTCTATTTATCTCGGCATTTACATTGGCTGTGTCCACTGTACACTCACTGCAATCATTGCTCCCAGATCACTGTGTTTCTGCTGACCCCATTTCGACCCATCGCGATCTTTCATTCGCCTTATTTTCTATCACGTGAAATCCGAAACCACCATATACTGATCAATTGTGCAGTAGCAGTAACTAACATCTCAACCTACCCCGAATGCAGTCAATGCCTCCGGGAACAACGGCACACAGAGACGGACGGAAACTCGGCAAACTTCCGCCAACAAGTCACCAAAGGTTCGGCTCCGAGCGGTAACCTTTGGCAGTAACATAATTAACGATAATAACACTTAAACGATAGCACTCTGGCTGTGCAGCAAGGGACCTGTGCACTGTCACACCTGCACACAAACTTTCACCCCCGGTGGCCGGTTTATCGAGACGGTGGGCACTTTTCCACGAAAAGTTACTGCTGGAAAGCACAGGAAATGTGTACCATCCCCTTCCAAGGCATGACCTTATTGCTCTGGCTACTGTTTCTAATGCACTGCACTCATTTTCCAAGCAGCGGGTTCGCACTGGCAAGTGCTCGGTACGTACTTGGCACAGTTTCCGATTGCACTGGAATGCAGGTACGGAGGTACAGGCGTTAACTAAGCGCCCTTTCTTCACCCGTATCAAATGGGAAGGAGTTGCCTTTTGTTTTTCAACAACAGTTTCAATACTAAGTTCAAAGTTGTGGTCTTAGTTATCATTTGCAACCGTGCTGCTGTTGGTAAGAGTTCAATTGTGGCCATTTCAAAATATAAGCTCTGAAGGATTGAAGTGTTTTTAAAATACATTTCTTTTTTTTTTTGGATAGCTGTGCGTAGTGAAGAGTGTAAATCCAACAAAAATCAGCAACTCTCTCATCGTTAGCTTTACGTTTCTTCTTCATTTGTGGCACAACAGGCTCACACAAAGCCTATTTTTTCTATGGCAAGCACTACACATGTAGTATGGAGGACCACCGATGGTAGCGACGCCACGACAAGACCGTAATCTCAACCGGACGGTAACCCCGTTGTAAAAACAAAAGCCAGAACAGTACACAAGACCTCTTGAAGATCCAGAGAGAAGATCTAGAAGAGTTAGAAATTGTGTAGATCGTGGTATACGGTGTAACTAGTGCTCCAAATGTATACATTTACTGGATACTGGTTAACTACTTACCAGGGCGTCTTTACTCAAATTCTACCCAGGTTCTCTTGGGTCTCAATAAAGGAGATCAGAGTACTGCGCTTCAGAACAGCAGGATAATCTATCTATTCAACGGACACTAACAAATCAGATAAGTACTGTCTACTAAGCCACTTTTAAAAGCGCGTGTTTCTCAAATCTATGTTGTTTCCTTCACTATCCTGAAATTTCAATTTTCAATACTAAAATATAAACATAGTTATTTACACCTTTAGCTTAACATAGTTGGCACATCGAAGCCGAAATTTAAGTATTAGCTTTTAAAGTTGATTATAAAAATGAATGCATATACAACCATCTGCCAAAAAACTGATCACTGATGTTTATGGTCTCCACCTGATTACTGCATGTTTCCGGCCATAAGTGCACACATTAGTTGCAATATTGAATCACTTCAATCAAATCATTTCTTTGGCAATTTTTATCGCACATTTCATAAAACCCATACAGTTCTTTTTAAAGTTCCTTTATTCCTGTAGTCCTTCATCAGCAAGTGCTTTTCGCATTTCCTCTCACGATTATCTTCTCTTCTTGGTTCGCCTGCCCTATCGGGCACGTCTAATAGACATGGCCTGGACTGAGCGTGAGCTCTCCCTTCAACTGTGGCAACATGAGTGGGATGCTTCCTCGCAAGGTGCTTGGACACACCAACTCATCCCGAAGGAGTCCTGCTGGATTGAACGTCGCTTCGGAGACGTCGAGTTTCATACAACTCTATTTTTAACGGGTCATGGAGTCTTCCAAGGCTACCTGGAGAAGTTAAAATTTATTCATGATGCTTACTGTCCCGAATGAATGGCTGTCAGGGAGTCACCAGAGCACATCAGCATTTACTGATCCTCGCCTCCGCATGTACAGCCAAGTCGGCACAGTGGAGTCGGTGGGAAATATCACCTCACTAATGGATTCTAGCCGAGGTAACTGGTCCATAGTTGCCGCGACAAAAAGGACAATTATCCAACAATGAAGAATCCGTATCGAAAGAGGCATTGAGGCTGGTGCAGGTGCTCAATTTTACGTCGTTTCACCGAACCGTCCCACTGGCGGCAGTGAAGCTTCACTCATATCTGGAGGAACCACATCAACTGCTGCATCAGTGGGAGTAGGGCGTCAAGCGACGGTCTCTAAGTACGCGTGAAAATGAGACATACCCTTTAAGGAGATAAAACGTCTATTCCATTCATTTTCAAAGCAATACCCTAGCTGGTAACCTGGGAATGTTTGGCGAAGCCTCATGGAGGTTTTAGTCAGTAAAAGCCTGACAGTACCCAAGTCCGAAGGTCTCTCAAGCAGACTTTGCTCCATGAAAAAAAAGTTCCTCTACTCACTTATGCTGCAAAGACTTGGTTGAAAGCCGACAAAACGTCAGAAAGGAAGATGCTCAGGGCACAATTGACAAACCTCAGGGGTTGTGAGGGGCACAATTGATAAACCGCTGTAATTGAGAGCTCGTTTACAACTAGTGGAACTCTATGAACTCGCTATCCTTTATCGAATCAACTGAGTCTGTGAAGTCTTTTTTGGCCATTCTCACGGACAGAGGAGACATGGTAGGCCTAGACAGAGTTGGAGTTCTGCAGTAGACGAAGAACCCGAAGCGGTTGTAGAATTTCATATAAAAGTAAAAGTAATTTCAAAAACAAAAACCTGTATGTCATTAGTAAATGGGCTAAATTTTCCTACCAAGGTTTAAAAGCCAGATAAATTTATTGTGTCTGTGCAGGCAGTAAAATTTATCCCACAACGAAGAGCCGTAATCCTGTAATACAATAAACGTCCCGTACTAAATAGACACTCGCAGAACATTCACCTCGATCTCTACCGAAATGAAAACATACGCGGCAAAAGTACGAGCCCGAGCACGTTTCGTGCACCTTTCAAACTAAACGATTGCACCAGTCTTTAGCCCGCTGCAAATATGCATTCCGTGCATTCCGCAAAACGTTCCGCTACGCAAAGGAGTGAGGCCGAAAACGTGAGAACGAAAATATGTCAAACCAAACGTAGGAAATATGTATTTTCCTCGGCATACGCGGTACGGCACCCACCATCCCCATTTACCCGTTTTTCGACGAGCTACGTCGAGTATGAATTGGCGTGCATTCATTCAGCCACAAAGTGCATTTTCGCGACTGTACACTCAAAGTCACGTACAGTGCGGACGAGCTGGTGATGATGGCGTCCAAGAAGGACAACAAAAAAGAAACACTCCCACGTACACACACGCGCGCAGGCTCTTTCTTTCTCATTCGCTCGCAAAGCCCCAAACATGGCAGCGCGGGTCTGTCGTCAACCATGGGGATGGGTTTTGTTCGCTTGTCTATTTTTTTATTGTTTGTTATATTTACCATCGCAAAGATAGACAACAATACGAAGAGAAAATAATAATGGTCGAGTTCCATCTACCAAGCACCATCATCATCATCATCATCATCGTGCACGGAAGGGTGGCAGCTGTAGAGAAAGAGAGAACAAACCGCTGGGTCCTTCCCGTCGTGGGAAAGAAGGTTTAGCGAATGCTTCATTCCCACTTGAAAGCTTACAATAATATTTGCCCTTTTTTATTTATCCTAACGCAGCCCGAAGCCTCGAATTCGTCCCTCAGCGTTCGTTTACGTTTTCGCCGAGTATCGCTCGTGCAAAATAAAATGGATCACTTTTGCAGAATCGGCCCCGGGGACTGACTCTGCTATTGCCATTTCTTTTTTTTTGTGCATCACCGAATGGAGCAGTTTCTTCATACAACCCGGTTCACCCGGTCCGAAAATAATAGGGTGGATTGTGGTGAATCACAACGACAACACAATCAACGGTTGAATGTAAAGGATAGACAACTCGAAAGGATTAACCTCAAAACTCGATAGTTGCATTTGCAGGACATTTCAACGGAAACAATACTTTGACCTCGTCAAGCCGCTGGTTCGGGGAAATGAAAACGCACGTTGTCTCTTGTCTCACAAACGAAATACATTAGTTGAAGATGTAGTATTCAAAACTGGAAAAAAATATTGAACCAGAACAAACTGTTTTAAGAACTTAACAACTGTCGTTAATATCATTGAGGAATATAAAGAGAAGATGTACTATATACAGTAAGATACTGTAAGCAGCTGTGCTAAAACAATTTTTTTAATATAGCCTTGACATTTCATTTGTTTTTTTTTTTTTAACTTTCAAATTAATAAATTATTGCCCAACCATTAACAACCCAAAAATGCAGCTCATACCCATGCGAGCATGCATATCCTGCACTTACAATACCTTGGATCTTCCATGCTGGAGTTCAATAACAAAAGAATCAAATATGGTAAAATGTGCACAGGAATAAGTTGTCCACTAATAACTAATAGCAAAGCTTTAAAAAATACAAACTCAAGAAATTCCGACAAATGTCCAAATTAAAAATGGAATAGGATTTTTTAACATAAGTACTCAACATGCCCTATTTACAATGGAGTAAAAAAAAAGAATCACTTCGGAATGAAGTTTCAATGTTGTACTTCGGCAAAAAAGTTGCAAGTTTACGTTGAAAAAACAGCATAGCTTGCCCAACTATAAACGGTCGCCATTTTGTCATAAATTTATAAAATTTTCAACCCATCATACCTTAACTTAAAGCTTTTTTTAAGTTTAAATTTCAAGATGAAAACTGTAGCTTCTTACAGATATTTAGTGGAAATTTCGTACATACTTTAACTTCGGGTTGTTATTTTTTCTGTTTAACTTTCACTGTATTATATATAATAGCGATGTACATATGTAGTGACAATTAACGAGTGTATTAAATCCTTCTTATGCGTATAATTTTACCCATACATCCGACATTTGATTTAACACTGAAGAATAACTCTGAAAAGTTTTTTTTTTTGGAGTTAACGCCTTAATGTGACTCGCTCCCTTTAATGAGACTCCGCTACATCCTAAAATAAAAAATGTAGAAATAAATTTCTGGCTTTAAGTCCTTCAGTTTGGAAATGAGCAAGGTAATAAAGCTGTTGAAAGGCAGTTTGAATCTCCTCCAAACGCGGGGATAGGATCGGATTGCGTTGAAAACAAGAACAGGATTTTCTGCTAGTATCCCTGATGATAATGATGAAGAATTTCATGATTTCCAGATGAGTAAAGTACTTTATTCGTGATTTCTTTCCGAAATTATTGCACAAACATACAAAAGATGTCTTACACACGGTGGTCTCTTATACACGGGAACATAAGATACTACCAGTTCAATACTTAAAATAGTTGTCCATGCAACAAAATGGCTTTAGTTTAAATATCTCTCTGGCAAATGCATTTATAAGTTGGTTCTGGTGAAACTTCCTTGATTAAGAGAGTACTTCACCTTGGCCCTAGTGATGGGTTGACCTCTGACTTGCACTACTCATAACCGAACTACCATGCTGCTGTCTATTAGAGACGGACAGCTTGTTGTAGAGATGCACGTTGGCAACTTCACCATTGGAACACTCTCAAATAATCTAACTTATGGTCAAACCAAACTGAGCGAAAAATTCTTCAGCTTAAACGATTTTAAAATAAAAGTTTTATGAAGATTGGCTGATTGATTCGTTCACAGCCAAATGTCTCCCTCTCTCTTGGCAGATGCGAATGGATTAGTGTACTAATGCAAATTGAGTTTCCTATCGACACCGAACCTGAAGTTTAGTTCCCGTAGACGGACGGGAAAACTTTCCTGTCCTGTGCTTAATAGTCGTACAATTTCCATCCAGCAGTTTGTTACCGGTTACTGAGCACAACGGAACGCAAAGCGCCAAGTACCTGAGCCGAATATATAGCTCGACGCTGAGGCCTGCATTCTCGGACGACTGAAGTCAAATCGAAACTTTTATCGCGTGATAAAATTACTACATTCGAAGCTGAAATGCAAAAACTAAACAAAAAAAAACAACGACGAATTGCTACACACACACACCGACGTGCCACAAAACTTTGGCGTCACTCCGTTGATTCATCCACGTTGAAGTTATTCATTATGATTTCTCTGGGCGCAACCTGGTGCTGGTTTGATTCTACGCTGCAACCCATCGTTGGCAGAAAGGCTGACATTATTTTGCATCAAAAGCTGCGCCCTTCAGCTGCAACCCGGCAACTGCAGCCGAACTGGCAAGGCCCCGAACAAATGATCCAGCCGGCTGCAAATAAATCGCCCATCGTCCGGAAACGGTTACAAAAGATAACATGCGCGCTGTGTCCGACCGGTGGCACTCGTTGGTGGAGGAGGGGGGGGGGGGTTGTTTGGGGAGGAAAACTTTTGGACGTTTCGACGACAGCTCCCACAGCATCCTTGCCCTCCCGTCCCCAATATCCCCTGCCAGCCGAGGTGATGGGCCGGAGAAATTTGTTCATTTTTCAACCCCCGATACGCTGCCTGATCGTATCCCTGCGACCCCGGGGCGGTCAAACGCGAGCTAGATGAATGGAATGCCGAGCGGTGTGAGCGTGGTTGAGTTACAGCTGGCCTCCAGAGTTGAACTAGTTTCGGCACTATACAGTTACCACGGGGGAGGTGTTTGGTTTGGTCTTTATCGCGTCGTTTGTTGGAGCATGTTGGATGGTGGTTAGATTTTCGTCTGTATATGGATGTGTGTTTTTTTTTATTTTCAAGCGAAGGAGTAAGGGTTCACTTCTTTCGTGCCATTTTTCTCACAGCTCGCACGGAACGATAGCTTCCACTTTTCGGTCGCAAAATGGCAACATAACTCCAAATCGCTTTTAACCACCACCACACCACCGACGGATTTAGTTCAACGTCAAACCGGCGGAAATGGACTATTTATTACACCAACACGGTATGCGCGGATTGGCCAATGGGGACGACAGGGAGAGCGAAATTTCCATATTTGTTAAATAAATATCTAATTTGTTTTTTGCCCGTGCACAAACCCGCTCGCCGGATCGCCACGTCGCCGTACACCGTGGTACACACATCTATGCGGAAGAAAAGGAATAACTACATCAACGTGCTGAATTCACAGTTTACGTCCTGTGCATATTTTAAAGCATGTTTTGTATGGTATTAATTTATTTCATTTCTACACAACAGCAGTGTTACGATGGGGTTTGGCTTTTTTTTTCTTTTCTTTTTGCCATCCTGGATGCTTTTCCCGGCGCTAGTAACGTTTCCATACATGGCTGTGATTTAAATTTCGAACAATTCATATGGTAAATTAAAAATCTATATGAGTTTATGCGCTTGGAATAAAAATACGCATTCGAAAATAACATTTTGAGATATATTCTCATGAATGAGGCTGTATTTATAACGCTCACTTTTGCTACAGTTAGAATTAAGAAAACCAGTATCATCTGAATTCATATAAATTATAATGAAATTATATTTAATTTATAATTAAATTGATCTACAATAGATATCTGCTGCTACTAGCACTGTTACCATTACTACTACGATTACTACTCTAACTACTGACACTACTATCATCACTACCAATACTTCCACTATCATTACTATTGCTACTACTACTGATACTAATACTGTTTGTTTGTTTCTAACGCTAAAACTCAAAAAAGCCCAATTCAAACTTGTCGGTGTCTTCGTATGATGTTTTCCTTTTGTCTAACGAAGGTTTAGAAAAGTCTAAATATTGATACATTTAAAATCACATAATTCTTCAATAACTTATACAACATGTGCTCTCCATTAAAATATTTAAATAATCCTGGCACACTTAAGGAGCCAATCGAGATGACTAGAGGATCACTGATTATCTACAATTTTAAATAAAATTTAGACAATTTTTAAAAATCCAATATATTCATGCTATTCTGTATAACAATTGACAATCCATTTTAAATGGCGGACTCACCCAGTGGGTGGATTAGGCATTCTCCAAGGACCTCGATGTCTCTGGGGAATAACTTCCGAAGATGTTTTGAATTTGTAAAACCCACTTAAAACATGGCTGCCCTACATCGAATCGAGATGGTGAGTTTCAAACTTTCATACTGCCTTGGCTTTCCAGACTTGGTCCGTGACAAAAAAACAACTTTAAAAAGAAACTTTCGATGGTTCGCAAAAAACCCGAAAATTGATTTTTGGTGTGATACTATTTTTAATCATTTGCAGCTAGTAATTTGCACCTAATTAAACTACAGACGTGATAAACATTTATTTACAATTTCTCATAATAATCCCAAAAACGTGAAAAGGATGAGTCAATTAATGATGTGACAACGGTTGCACACTTGTTGTAAGAAAGACAAAACCACAAAAGCTTATAAAATGAAATTTCATCTATTACACACCCAACCAACTCCGTTTTTACATAACTGAAAATACTTTGTCGCCTGCCATTCCTTTCCTGGTGAATTTAATTTTCCAGTAAGAGCAATGGGTAAGCTGAAATGGTTTTGGGAAATGCATTCACCGCTGCACCCACCGCAAGCATTGGTTCATTTTAATGAAACTTTCTGCTTCCTTCTGCAACCCATCTGGCACTAGTGCCTCCAGTGCCACCACACAGCCAGACCAACCCTGCCAAACCCCGGGTGAAAAACACTTTCATCAAACATTGGCAACCCAGGGCCACGGGGTTGCCAAGCAACCGGTCAGAAGATTGTGTCCCGTCCATGACATGGAAAATTCTGCACACAATAATAATACCTAAAAATGAGAGGAAAAAACTCCTCCCATACTGTTCCGGTTGACAAAGGCGTGTGACCGTCGGCTGCTGAGCAAAACCCGTTCGTTCCGTTGGTTAGTGCTGCATGTTTAAACTAACCGAATCCCAAATAAATGAGTCATGTGCACCGAAAAGCTGTACAACCCCCGGGGTCAAATTTTCCCCTTTTCCCCTTACAACGCAACGGTGTGAAGCGGGCGGAAGTTTTCCTTCTCAGTACAGACAAAAAAAAAGCCCGGTACAGCACACAGCATACACACCTGGATGCGTTGCTCCATGGACGGGTCGGGTGCCAGGTGCAACGGTGCCGGATGTGAACAAAACTCCGAACAAGAGAGACAGTTGACCACACGGGCTAGGTACGGTGTATGAGAATATTTGCAATTTTATAAATGGGAATGCATTTCGTATGCTAAGCGACCGGTTGCCCATTTTCCCAAGGGTTATCCTAACCAACTCCAGCTCCCAGCAGGATGCAAACGCATGGCCAGGGGTACTCGCTTCGGGTGCTCGCTTCTCTAAGCACACTACCTTCAAACAATACAAAACCCATTGCAATCTGTCCCTCGGTACACAAAACCGACACCGACACCAAAACCCTTGCTGAAATTAACAACATCGAACAGCGGATGAATACCTGGAAGTGTAGCTTTTATTCCGTTTGGAGTTGGGCACACCAAATTTCGGTACGATGCAATGCTTTCTTCGTGCAAAGGAAGAAACAAAAAACGCAACTGTAGCATGCATATGAGGAAAGCGTTTTTCGTAATTTAATTTTTTGAAGCAAATTATTTCAATTCGTCGTAAACGAAATGAAGTTTACGGTATGCAGCAATAATGAGCGGAAGTATTTTTTTCGTCGTGTAAATGTTTTAAAACAAGCATTTTGTAAGCTTGACGTTCGAATGCTTTGAATGCGATTTCAAAAGTCCTCATTTGATGCTTATCACATTATGCCAAACAGTTTTCACAGAAACTCACAAATTTATATTTAGGTACTTGAATACAGGACTTCCATAAGGGCCAGAGACATTGTCTAAATGGAATTCTATACAAATTCCAAGTACAAACGTACACCTCCGAGACTAGACGACAATCTCCAAGCAATTGAGCGATCCAATCCTCATTGAGATCCCTAGCGGAATGAAAGTTGAGACCCAATCCGGTAGCCAGATCTATCACATAAGCGACTTCGGATTTGATGACGTTGACGTTCTTCAGATTCCCAAATTAAAAGTGTTTAGAATACAGGTTTGTAGCATGGCTACTAACACCCAAGTCAACTTTTAGTAGTTTAAGCGCTTCGTTGTTTTACTTGACTCTTCGAGGCAGCTCGGACTAAGGGAGTCCTCAACGGTAGCCTACTTAGCCTTAGCCGCTAGATCCGCCACCTAGATGCCGTAGTGATGCGCTGTTCACCCCCCAGGATCAGAGTAATTCATGAGATACTGCTGTTTGAATTGTAATCGAATCCAATTAGGATCAGTAGGTCCAACAAAGCATAAATATCTTCAACAGTGACTACTCGTACTTAAGTCTAACCCGAACTCACTGTACCTATTGAGAGTCCAAGCAGCTTATGCTTTAGAGAACCTGAAGGTATCATCGAACCTAACCAGATATCGATTCCGACAACGACTTAGTGAACCATTCGCTCTCACAAGTAGGAATCGATTGCGGTAGGTTAGCTTCCAGTTCCAGGCCGATTAGTTTAATGACCCGTATGTTCGAACTTCAAGAAGTTTTGAGTCCTTGAACTTCGGGAAAGAGTTGATAATGTCCTTATAAATTACTTTGCTCCTTGCTCCTAATTTTTACATAGGGGTAAACTGCGTTTCGTATTTGCGTATTAGTATTTCGTACTTGCTGTTAATAATCTCAACATCATCCTTCCAGCCTGTGCTTTCCTTTCTTATACTGATGATATCAACATTATCCTTCCGTTTAAGTCTCCCAGCAATTGTGCCTACTTCGAAAGCTACCTCCTTACTTTCGTAAACTGGTCTTTTACTTGGTCGGAATTGGTAACAAATTGTCTACGAAATCCATCGTTTTATAAGTATAGTCTTTATATGTTACCTCTAATCCGGACCTGGTAGAATGTGTTAAAGCACTCACGTATCTCAAACATATGAAGAACATGGTCTCGAAAGCCAGCTGAACTTTGTATGGTCCGAACGACGTTGGAATATGCTTGAGTGATTTGCATGAGTAGTGCGAGTACTGAGGACTTTCACACGATTTGCAATAAGCGAATAGAATGGAAGTTCAGGCTCAGCTCTGACTCCGTATTCCACTCGTTGTTTGCAGCTCGTCCCACTCGTACCCAAATATCCTTCGGTGCTACCTGCCCTCCATTCACCAACGTCTACGTCCCCAATTGTCGTGTTCCCGTTTCTACCTGAAAACTTTATTAAATCCAAACAATTTCTTCAATCGCACGTTTGCTTTTTTAAAATTCTACAACACGCTTTCCCCTCTTGCTGCACTGGTTTCCACTTAATGCATCGCAATCATGCTACCATCATCACGCTTATCGTCATTTAAATGGCCTCCCCAAAATCATAAGCTCATCCCCAAAATACATCCCCATTTAAATGTCGCACAGCCCAGCACGCAAAGCCACCGACAGGTGTGAACAGCGATTAGCACGGGTTTGGTACACACACACACACACTCACCTTCCAATGGCCCAACGCACGTCCCAACCTCGTTTGCGTGTCCGACGATAAAAAAGAAACAAAAAATAAACGGAAGAAAACATAAAAGTCTCCCGCACCAGGAAACTGTTCCTCCCCGTTTCGTTCTACGCTTACCCACCATAATTTCGCCCCATTTCCCAAAACCTCGTATCATCCGTGTACCTGGTTTTGGGGGAAATTTTAAATTGAATCCACGAGACCGCACTACCGTTTTTAAAGGCGAACGAATTTAATGAAAATTTAATTGACCTCAGGAGTAGCTGCACGTGTCGCTGAAGCGTAAGGATCGTGACATTGGAACAAAAAAAAAGGAAAGTAAAAAGTACAATTTCACAACGCCCTGGTAGACTACTTCCGGCCGTTTTCTTTTAAGCTTCGTTAAACTCCCACCGCGACCACAACGATGACCGGGTGCGACCCCCAAAAAACCGGGGACGAAAGTTAAAGCGCAAAGCATAAACGGTTCATCTCAAAGCGAAAACCTTACGCTTGAATGTGATTATACTACATTTCTTACGGTGGTTCGTAATGCCTAACCTGCTCGAAAGCAGGAAATGGAAAACATGGCAAAAGTAGCATTATCCTCACCTCAAGTAACGAGTGCTCCTTCGTCACATTTTTACGTCCATCTATGTGTAGAGTATTTTTAAATCATTTATCATAACTTGTGTTCTAGATTTCCACTGTTCTTTATTTAATTGCAACGAGAGCTTTTGGGTGAGACTTCATCCCTCATCACCAACATTGGGCTTTTCCCTTGACGCAATTTTTTCCTTTATTCCACTGAATCGTATCTCTGTTTTAATTGTGCCAAAACAATACTGTTGAGAGTCATACAATAAACAAAACACCCGCCAAAGGAAGAGCCGTCTGCCGACAAGGAAATGGTACAAGAAATTTGAATAATTCAACATTTCCACTTGCTAAATTAAGTCTTGGTGATAAGTGTACCGTACAGTAAGCAACAGTTCTCCCCTCGTTTAGTTCGTATTTCTTTTAATTGGGACAAGGGTCCCGTTCATTCGTATGTCTTCCCTTGTTTAAACCTACGCTTGTTAACAAACAAGGGGTCGTATGTTCCGGTGCATGTATCCGGATTCTAAATCGAAAATTACTGCAAATGTAATTTAAATAATAGATCGCGCGTCAACCGCAAACACCTTTATTGATAGGTATTAGATTATGGAAGACCCATCTTTAAACCCATTTTTTCTTTGTGTTACTTCAGCAATACATTAAAGTGGGAATAGCGCGTTTGTTTATTAGTAAATAACTTTAACTAATAATTTGGAAATAATCATTTTAGACGGAAGGGGTCAGAAAAAGCATGTTTGGACTTATCAAAATATTTTGAGGCTTGCTTCAAATATATTATACTTTCATATTTATTAAATTTAAAACAATCAAACTGTTGCTAAACAAAATTAAATAATAGTAGATATGTGGAATTGTTATATAAACCTTTATTTAATTGAGTACTAACGGCTTGGCTGTATTGTAAGTAAACTACGTAAAGTAAACGTATGAGTAAATATGGTAAACGCACATAAATCGCAAGAGAGAGTGAAATATATTAAATCCCCGTTTAATCACAATGCATCAGAAGCAGATCTCTAGGATTACTCATCAGATCGACTTATTCAAATGTCGAAAAAGCGCTTAAAGTAAGCTACAATTCTGAGGCAAATTAGACAGAACATTGTAACGGATTTCATTGTTCTCAACGAACACTTAAATAAAGTAAGGAATTTATACGACAATTTCCATGTAGAAGCAGCATGAATGAAAAGCATGCTTATTTTACGTTAAACTTAAACATGATTAGTATAAAGCTTTTTTATTTTCAATGTGAGCCAAAGAAAGTGTCTCGTGAACAGTACCTTTGCAAACTTCTTAGAGTAAAAAACCAAACATTAAAAAAATAAAGATGGTATAAATTTGGAAACAAAACATTTGTAAAATTGGGTATTTATATTTAAATTCTTTGTTGTTTTGAAGATTCTCTTCCAAAATGTCCTTCAAAATGTGTATTTACTAAAGTTCCGAATAGTTGGTATTTACAGGGTGTTCGTGGTAAATTTGACAGTTACGGTTCTTTTTATAAATCGCGATTGCCTTGACATATCATCACATGCGATTCATCAATCGAAAGAAAAAAACACGTGTAGAAACAGTGGACAAAATTTCAAAAGAATTGAACAAGCGCAACATGCCTGAATTGTGATAAAGAAATCCAAGCGTATTGATGATTCGCGCCGGACGACATAATTAGGACTTGACGACAGCTGCGCAATGCTCCCTGAATTCCTTGAAAACGATCAGGAGTGAGATAGAAAATTTCAAGAGGAATTTTGAGGAAGTTGCAAGAAGAATGCACCAACCAGACCATCTTATTGCCTTCGTACGGATGAATTCTTGCCCGGAATCCAAAAATTCCTTATCTGGACCGGAAAAAGACCTCAGCGTTAATGCGAATGGGTACATCAGGCTTCTGAAAACTGTTCTAAAGCCTTGAATTATATCAGTGACCAATATGTGTGGCAGCAAGATTCGGCATCCTACGATACGGCCGGCAAATGCTCAAAATGGTTGTCAAATGACCAACATGGTCGTATTTATGACCTCACCGCGCTGAATGTGTGGGAGTAATGCGGGGTAAGGGAGAGGTTGGCTATTTTGAATGATTTTAATAAACAACATGGTAAGATACTATTACTGTAAAAAAAATCTAAATCAACGATTTATTTTTCCCAAAAAAAAAAAATATTTACTTTATCCTTGAGCAACTGTCAAATTTACCTTGAACACCCTGTAAGTAGTGTAAAAACTACATATGAGAAATAAGAGATTTTCAATCCGCACTATATCAGGACGTGCAATAATGTAACGTATAGATGAATGACTCTATCGCCATTTCATGAAGTCTTCAAAGGTATCTAGGGCATCTTTTAATCGATTTATTCTTTGCTGTTAATACGTGGCTAATCACAGTCACATGGTGTACTCCTGTCCCGGAAAGTGCTTCTCCGTCACCATATTGGAGTCTGAGGTGCTGACCATATGCATGAAACAGTGTGTCCTGAAACCGGGTGAAGCGTTACGCCATCAAATGTACTCAGTAGACCACTTAAACGGTCATTAGGGAGCTAGAGTGTTGACGTTCAGTGTTAGAATTGTAGAGAGTCAGGCTAGTATCAATGTATTACTAATCTTGTATAATATGTATTTGAGTTTAAATATGTTAACCATATTTTTTTTCTTGCTAAATAATTTCGAAATATGTCAGATTATATAAAAATTAAAGTGATAATAGTAAAATTTATGGGAACTGTATACTTCAATAAATTTGTATGTAAACCAGATAAGCGTTTGCATAATCGTAATCCACGGTGTTTTAATTATAAAATAAAAACAATCTGCCTCTACCCTTTCCACTGTCAGTCCTGCCTCCACTGCTTTCGTCCATAGTGGCGTTTCCGTTCCCTATGACCATTGCATCTATCACGCACGTCACAGTTCCCGAATCTGATCCGATTTAAATGCCAGTTAACATAATAAAACCAATTATCCACACGCCTGTCTGCGAACGTTGCTCCGTTGCCGATGCCGTACAGCGTATGCGGCGGTCACGCGGCGTGATTAAGTTGTACCGATGAAAATGAAGTGTTGGAAAATTAACGCTTTGATCACACGGGGTCGCTATCACTTTCTGCGAGTGTGTGCGCGCCACTTGAGCGTGTGGAAAATGCGTCAAATAGCAACACCACACACTCATCAAAAAATAAATCGAATAATCATCTGCTTCGTAAATTGCAATGGCTATGATTTTCTGATTTTTATTCACCCATTTATATTCTTTTCATAACATCTGTTTCCCGTACTATACCTTTTTTTTCTGTTTGCTTTCCTATTTATCTGCCTCACACACATTCTGGCGGATGGGTTTTGCAGCGGACAGACACTTCATTGCTGCAGTTGTTTTTGCACATCAAACGGCAATTACATTGGCCCGCGACCGTTCAATCGATGATGCGTGAATGAAGCACTGCTAGAACACATATGCATTCGGGCTAACGATTCATATGTCTGCCAACCGGGTTTCATGATTCACTTTTTTTTTCTCAATCCAGAGCGTAAAATTAGTCGACAAATTCATCGAACGCGTGAGAGAGTAGGGCTGCTAACTCCCCCCAACAGCCCCAAACACAACACCAATCCGTCAAACGCACTCGTTATGCGGCGGAAGCGTTCAAACAATTTGTTACCATAAAATTCACACAAATTAATTAAGTCACGACCGGCTGCAATTAATAATTGATTAAATCCAAATTAATGCATCCTCCATGGTTAGCATCATCGCGCACTCGGGTCGGTGGTCAATTATGCATTTTTAGTTGTCCAATCTGCTCCGTCGTTACCTTCCCGTCGGTTGCAATGCAAAACTGATACGGTGGGGCTCATGGAAACAGGTTAAAGACATTTATACAACTAACGAAATTCATGAATGATAGCAACTTATTTTAGCACATATATAAAGACAAATATTCATTAGTTTAATTTGTATCCTTCGTGGATTTGAAATAATTCTAATAATTGTTATTAAACTTTGTGAGAAACAGTACACTCCGATTGGTTTCGCTCTGAGGATTTAGATTCAGTCAGAAATTTAGACGAATGTACAGCTCCTGTTTAGAAGAATTTACAAGTAATTTTGCAAGTTCCATTAGGAGGCAAACCGGGGTCTCTTGGGTTCTTGTTAACAAACTTGCCATTCTTCATAGAAATAACATATTAATGTACGCTATTTGATGAAAATTATTACTATGGACTGTAATATTTAAAAAAAATATTAAAGCTGTTTTTTCATTGGAATAACCGTAATGTCTATCTTTTTAATAAATTAAAATCAACATCTTCAGGTATGTTAAACGAATTCTTAATTGACCATACAGATTGAACTTGATCTTCTTCTTCTTTTGGCCTAACGACCTACTCTCGGTCATGCCTGCCATTTCTGGCTTTCTAGACTTATAGATACCACGTAGTTGGATAGTCAGTCCTCACTACGGGGGAACGATCCGGATGGGATTTGAACCCCGGTCTTGCCGAGTGAGAGCAACACCGTTATCGCCTCTGCCACCGGACCGCCCTTGTACTTGATGTTTGATTTGAATATCTTAGAAATTCCATCTTGGCCTGGTGGAGAGCTTTCATTATTTAACCTGTTTTCCCGGACTTCGTGACTAACATATAAACACAATCACTCCTCATCAATTTGAGGCTTTCCATACGGACTTTACGGGATTGGTCGTTCGGTACCTTTCGCATGACAGCACAACCAACCGGAGTGTGGTGAATATCTTACGTTATACGGTGGTGAGTTCATTTGGGTTCATTCAAACATGTTTCGATCATGTATTTATCTAACTTTTTAAATATACTGTCAGATATGGTTTAGTTCTTTTACCTTATTTTTAACTGACAACTCCTTCAACTAACAACTTTAACTAAACAACAACTTTAACTAAAACAACTCCTGTTGAGAGCATCGTAAAATTTAGCATGCACTTCAAGTTTTCTGCTGACAAATGGACAATTTGAAGCAAAATTTTAAAAAATCCACTTTTCCAGTATTTTGGGTTTAGCATCCGGACATGGTTTGCAGTCGGCGTCTCCTCGATTCCAACAGATTCCAGGTCACCGTAGATGTTCAGAAGGTAGATGTAGATGAAAACATTATGTAGAAATTGAGATACGTAGATTTCTTGATGCACTATCAGGATACAGTTTTGAGGGAGAGTTACACAGCATGAGTTTTCCGGATATTCCTGCTCGCTTCATAAAATTTGCAAATGCTTAATTGTGTTAATGATATTTAAATAATAGATTGATTAATAAACAAATTGATTCGTGTATTTGGAACGCTCAAACTTTTCCGAAGAAAAATGTCCAGAGTGCACATTAGACAAATATTATTACTTATATTTTAGTTTTTCGTCGAAATACAAATTGAATCAAGTTGAAATAAAAAGTTGGGAAATGGGTTGGATATGTTTTTTCATCTATCTACTTACAGCGATTGATTGCTCATAAAAAATCAGTATTTCTTGTTTGACACCCAAAAATAGATTCCACACACACAGCAATTATCGGTTGCGTGTCCGCCAGATTTGTCGATGCAATGTTCCTTCGCCGAACGTCGAAATTTCTGACAAACTGATGAAACACGATTTCAATACACCCCAACACAGTAGGAGGTTTTAAGATGAAAATGAAAAGAAAAAAAAAACATCATCTTTACTTTCAGCGATCCTTGATGGCTCAACCCGATGCCATCCTACTTGCGCTGATAAAAAAATCACACAAACCTTGAAAATCTTCAATCGAACCCGTGAAAGAAAGGAGAGTAAACTCGGCACCTACCCCCGAAAATGCCATAATTGAAGCTTTCAAGTCCACCATCGAGCGCACATCAAAACCAGCACACAGTGGTGCTGAACCCGGCCACCAAACAACATCATTACAACATCGAAATTTCCATCGTTACCAGGTCAGCGTTGCATGCGGTTAATTAACCAGCGCGAAGGAAAGAGAGGCGGAAAAGCGGGCCAGTTGTGTGAAGCTTTCGAGCGGTTCGAGATGTTTCCTTCCAGCTGCAACCCGTCATCCATACGATCCGGCTTGTGATGGGAAGGTGAATTGTTTCTCATTGCCCTCTCGCTCCACACAATTGTCAACGTCTCAGTTTTTGGGCTTAAGAGGATCTTCCAGAAATAGAGGAAGTTCTTAAGGTTTTGTAACGAATTATTCTACCTATTTGTTTCACAAAAAATAGTTCGTAATTGCGGCAAATCTTCCAAACGTAGTTTTTTCTCCAGAATCCGCCCGAACTGCTCTATGTGCAGTATATTTGTCAGACCCGATGACTAATGGCACCCCGGTTTTCGTCACCTCTGTTGCTGCGATATTGATTTCTTGCAGTAACTTACATCGCATCACTTTCGCAAAGCATCTTCACAAACACTCCGCAGGTATTTTTTTTGAGCACCAAAAGCATTACCATCACAGTCTCTACACGGTTCAAGGTGAATTTGAACAAAACCGGAGCTCACCTCATTTTTCACCGTCACGTGTCATTTTCGCATGATGCCCCAACAGTGATGGATCTTCTCACCAGCGACCGTTTCATGCGATCGTACAACGGCGGCGCTGTTTGCTTCGATTTTCGGTTAAATAACTTGGCATTTGAATGAAATGTCACGTCCACGAAAAAAAACAGCACCAAAGCTGACAATCAAACCTTGCTCATTAATTATACAAAACTTTGGGTTTGATAACAACCAACGATTAAAACACACGCCATTATTGCTGTCGCAGATAAGACAAAGTAAGTTCGAGCCATAATGTTATCATTGTTAATCAGTAATGTTTCCTTTCGAAGGAAAACAGGTGACTAATGGCATATTGTTGTTAAAGTATTATTTAAAATTTAAATTAACGCCTAAAGTATTGATCAACATTTAAATGTAAACTGATCAAAATATTCTTGAGTATTTCTTAACCCTGTTAATCAGTGTGGTGCTTAATGAAAAAGTTGAAAAGAGTCATCTTTGTGGTGCCATTCAAATCATTAGTCTACTCTGCATAAAATTCATGAATCCTTACAGATCTACGAATACTCAAAGATATTTAACAAAAACCACGTTTATTGACTTGTAAGACGCGTAAGCAATGGACGTCAGTTTACAAGTTTTAATATTAACATTGAATATGAATGGAACCAATAGTGTGGATGCCATCGTTCGTGATCAGATGTAGAATTTGATTGCGTTTACCTACACTAATCGCGACGGTCGAAGTTGGGATTGTATAAAACTTGATTGTATAAACTTATAGTCCCAGTACTCAAATACGCCTCTGAGACTTGGACTTTGTCCAAAACTGACAAAACCCTCGTAGCCGCGTTTGAGAGGAAAATTCTCAGAAGGATTTTCAGCCCCGTATGTGTGGAAGGACGATAGAGGAGTCGCTATAATGACGAGCTCTGTGAGTTGTACGACGACAGTGAGTTCTGTCGTACAACGAATGATACTCGCCAGCCTCCGGTGGGCTGGTCATGTCATGTGAATGGCACCGGACGACCCAGCCCGTAAAGTCTTTTTAGGCGGTCCACATGGACAGACGAGAGGACTCCTGCAGCAGCCTGTATTTTTATTTAGGTTCTGTAATATGCTTTTTATTTAAACCAAGACGGTCTTCACACGCTAGGTCTGTAGATCGGATCCTCTCCGGATCGTTCCTCAGTAGTGAGGACCAACTACATGGTATCCATTATATGGAAGCTATGACCAAACGCAGAGTCGTTAAGCCAAGGAAAAAGTAGGTGAAGAAGGTTTAAATAATCCTTGTACTGTTATTATTCAATTAGCCCGTATCGTAGAACATGAAGCATGAATTAAAGAATTTGTAGATACATGTGTCTCTGAATCTCTGAGGAATCATGAAACTCCGAATTAGAGATTCTGAATCATACATTCAATGTAAAGATTTAATCAGACTCATGAATCTGATTCAGATTCAACCCTCACTACTGTTCATTTGTCATTCATTCGCTTTGCCATGATTCACTGCAAATCTCACTTGGTACGTAGTATTACGAGATGAATGTCACCCGAAAACGGCTCACCACTTCTATTCGGCGTACTTCTGGTGCAATAACCAATTATCTTTGCAGCTTCTTTTGCATCATATTTCCCACCGTATTACAAGACGGTGTTTGTTTGCGGTGCCGCTTTGGAAACATCATTTTATTCACGATGATTATTTTACGTTGCTTTTGATGAGTTTTGTTTTTTCTTCGCGCGTTTTGATCATCATACTCACAGTGATGCACATGCCTTCTCCAGTACCGTAACGCATACGATGGTGTCATCGCCACGACCATTTCTCACGCTTGCGTAGCGTTTGGAAAATTGGGACAAAAAGAAAAAGTGTTTCAACCTTGTGAAAAAAACGGTGTAACAAACGCACTCAGTAATCTACAGATGGTTCATGAATGAGCTTCCAGTCGCTTCAGACACAGCTCATCCGTTTCAGTCCGGATTGGTTGTACCGATTGTTTGGGTGCTCCATTTCTGCTGACATTTAACATGCACGCACGGTTTCGAGTGTACAAACCGAGCTCCACCAACAAAAGCCTCTCCAGTAACGCCACCTGGGCAGACTGCGCTACAGTCCGCACAAAGAAAACGCTTCACCCATAGGTATTGGGGCGAAGATGCTGTGAAAATCTTGACAACCGTTGTTTGTGGTTGCTCTTACGTCGGCGGTCGGCGCCCCAAGCATCGTTGACTGACGACCGACAAACAAACCTTATTGGGCGGCCTCTACCCCGATTATGGAAGCTTACCCATCCCTCGGGTACCTCGTTTTGGCCAGTGTGGCCTGATGAGTGTTTCGGGGGTTTTTATTTATTATTTTACAACGTTACATAACGTGGAGCAGGGCATCGGGGGAGGCGAAGTGGAGCTCATCGTGCAGACAAAACTCTCGCCGCCCAGAAACCCTCCGGCACCACATTCCTACGACGGGCGGCAATCACGACTTTGAAGCATTACCATTTAACTAATAATTCGTTTATCCCGCTCACGTCTATACACGGTGGAAGTGGAAATGGTGTACGTAGAAATAAAGCCAAACAAGTGATGCCAGCGTGGAAGAACTCTCTGGTAATGCAAATATGCCAGCGTAAGCCTCTTATACGATTTCACCGTTGCCTGCCGTCCGTCTGCTACTTCCCAAAACGTTGGACGTTATCAGAGAGGATCGTTTCGAAGAAAACACCTTGAATGGGGAGGGTGGCATTTACTTATTGCGTTCACGTACAGCAAGTACATTCCGGAGTTTGCATTTCGACTTAATTAGCTTCAAACGTAGCAGGAAGTTTTTGCCAAACCTTTTTGCAGTGTTGCAGTCACCGGAATGGGGAAAGGAATTTTTAATACGTCCATGTCCCGATTACCACTACAAACGTGGCGGTGTTACTTGCGAAAAGCAATGAAAATTGTTTTCCATTTATGAATGCCCATTTTACTGTTTGTGAGCATAAAAGGACGATTGTTTTTGTTTGGAATGCACTTTTGGATGCAATTCGGTGCATTTTTATGAGTAAACTACAGGGAATAATAATTAATATTAAATATAAATTTCTGGGAGATTCAATCTGCATCATTCGGTATTTTGCTCAACATGCTGTTTACATTTTTATGTTCAAATTGATTGTCTTCCAATGTGTTTATTGTTATACATATATAATCATAGATATTTTCTATCTTCTAGAGCAATACGTTTAATAAAAACTAGTTTTTTCATAGTTATAGTAAAACAAATATCAAACATCTACGAAACTTAGCCTTACTTCGATGATTAAGCTTATTATAAGCTGGAGCAAATATTTTTCGCAGCAATCATTATTAACTGACTTCCATCAGATAACACGGGCCGGAATCTGATGGCCAAAGTAATCAACCGAAATCCTTCATCACTCATGAACTATCTTCAAACGAGATGTAACTCCACAGAACCAGCCCATTATGCTCCACTTCATCTTTAATCCTCTCCTCAAGAGACGGAGGAAAATAACCGAAAGATTTGTAAACAAATATTACGACGTTATTACGATAAAACTCATTTTGGCACAGTTTGACGCTACTTTCCGAGGAATTAATCATTCTAGCAGCACATTAACTTTCTGAGATTCTCGGAGAAATGTGGACAATATTTTTCCCGATTTTCGTTCGGAACAAAAATCCCAAACCGTACAATTCGTTGGAAAAACTTAAGCGACTATACCGTTCCCGATATAATGGCCGAAAGCATCAGAAGGATATTTAACGATGGGATGAATTCGTTATCATCGCGACTTTTATTTCTGTTCATTTACTCTTATCTCCTTTTACGCAAGCGTTTATTCCCAAAATCGTACCTGTACTACGTACCTACATTCCCATTAACTGTGCAATATAAATTTCATACAAAAATTCCCAGAATATGTCCCACCGCTATCGAGAGCGAGACTGCTCGGTGTATTGATGTAGGATTGGGTACGGTGTCATAAATACACTAGCACGCTGCTCCCATTTCGTTCTCTCTTTTTTTTTGTTACGCGCCCAGCATCACAGACACGCATTTTTATCGCAGCACTTTCTACTTGAATAAATTTCAATCCGAAAAATTGTTTGTTACACGAGCGTAGGAAGTTCATCTGATGATTTCAAAATGAATCAAAGAACGGTTGATTGTTCGAATCGGTTAAAGCTGTTTTATTGAATAAAAAAAAGGACACAAACAAAGAGATGCTTTTCCCAACGGAATCTCTACAGAATAAAAATAGTAGAGCATTTTAACGTTCAGAATACGATGAGTAAAAACCACCAATACCAATTGACAAACGAAATGTGTGATAACGTTCAACCGAGTGCACCAGCACAACCACAACAAATAAACACGAGATACTAACTACATCACATTGCTCCCAGTGACAAGCGAGAGCCGGTCCGATAAGGGTCTTTTGCGTAGAAACCCAGCCATAAAATGAACAACAGGCAATAAACGATGAACAACCAAAGCACCACGAGCAAATGTGTCTTATTTCGTTACAATCGTATCGTATACGAAAACTGGACGACGTTTTTCATTTTAATATAACTTCATATTTAACCTTTTTAATTTCAATTGAAACTGAAGATGAAGATTACAACTAGTTTTCAAAAAAAATTGTTTTTTTTTTGGGAAGTAATCTAACCTAATCAAAACTGTCCCAAACGCGCTCCATTATACTGGGTAACGTTAAATGTAATATGACAGTAAAAGTGTTCCACACACTGTAACAAGTTACCAGCGTCGGCCCCTCGTTCTGTTTGGCAAGTGCCCCGATGGGATTTGACCGAACACCGAATACGATTCAGCGGTTATAACCCATAAACCGTTGAAACTGTTTTATTCCATCAGTTCCCCGAACGTTGTCGAGATGGATTCTGTACTCACGAAACACCACAGAACAGCCACACGAAACAAAACAGTTTGGAATTGTTTGTGCAACTATACAGTCCTCGCACTGCGTTGAAATATCAAACATAAACTTTATGCTTCCCATTAAACGTCATGACCCTTTCCGGGTTAGTTTTCACCAAGAAAAGAAGAATGGAAAAATAAACGAATTCAGGATCATGGACACATCCGGGAAATACGGTCCGCTCGTTATGGGTGTGGGCTATTGCTTTTAAGCTTTCATTTTTTACGACATGTTACTCCAATTGGCTGAGCGTTAGAAATGAAATCGTGGAATCAAATTTGCCCTCTGCGGTTATAAACCCAATCCATTTTTAAACAGAATCTTCCATTTTGAAGTTATGTGCATGTCCTTATAAAAGCTTTGAAAAATTATGTCTTTTAATTATTTTAAAGTATAATTTTTTTTTTACTTACCGATCAACAACGAGATCAGAACGATCGCATGTGATTTCCACGCCATTTCTCTTTCTCACACACAGCAGCAGCAGCAGGAAAACTGGATAGGTCACTTCTGGACACTGGGAACGATCAAGTTATTTCTGCTTTGCTACTCGCCACACGTTTTTCACCGATTTCACCGGATTTCACTTTCTTCCCTGACCGGTGATCTTGCCAACTGGCTACTGCTGCACTTGCACTTCTCACAAATAGCACGCACACACACGCACAAAGCTTAGTATAGAAAAAAAACGAACTTGTTTATTATGGGGACAACTGTGGCACGGACTTGCAACTGATGATGGTGTTTGAGCCTTCTTTTTAAAATGTAAATATAATCACTTCGATTTTAATTGGCTGAAATTTTACAATTAATATGTTTCTTTTTATTTTGAATAGTATAAGGGATGGGATTATTTCACTTCAGCAGTTGGATAACTTTAAATGATTAAAAATGACAACAACGCTTTTTTTCTTAAAATTCGCAACAAGTTTGTTAGATTTAGACCTAACATTCAGTTTGTGGAATTTTTTCGTCTATTTTAGTATTTATTTGAGGTCAATTAAATGCAACACCGTTGGGCGTTATTTTTAGAACATTCGAAGTTTTCGCATAAATGTAAGATTTTAGACCGTCAATATATCGAGAGTAAATTGGTATTTAAAATAATAGTTTGAAAATTGAGACTTTTTTACTGATATTAGTTAGAAAAGAATTGCAAAAAAATATGAATAAATAGTATTATCTGCTATCTCCTCACAAGATTCAGAAGAGATATATCTCCTTAAGTTAATAAGTAGTTATAGATGTTTTATACACAGATTATTTTAAAAGCGCGGTTTTTCTTGTGATAAAAAATAGTGGTCGTGATCCTCTAGCTCTTACTTAAAACAATCTAACATATTATAAAGAAAGGTCAGCACTAACATCGAATAGATAGATAGCAGATATCTCAACAATTAGCTTGTTTTGGGTTACTTGTTTGGGAAAGATCTACCAATCTTTTCAACTACAAGTCTACACTAAAGCCCAAAAGATGTAGTTTTAAAAGCTTCAAGGTTAGACCTTTATTGCAAACAATTCTCCAAACCCATTCGTCCATGTCTTCCTAATGCTCTCGACATCAATCACATAGGTGTTGCTAAACTAAGCACCTTTTACTTTTTATTTAAAAACCATCCCTCCCCAGCTTGCATCCCAACACTCCCAACCACTGAGCGTTGCAAATCCCGTGACTCACGAACAACCGTGTTATGTTCACATTCTATTTCACCAACAACCGGAAGAAAGCAAACAAGCCGCTTACCGGGTTGGACCAACAATAACCAGACGTCCACACTTTCGGTTTCCCACAAACGCACACATACGCACACACACACACGTTGTTTGACCACAGTCGAGGGGACAAACAGTGAAGACGAGGCTGATTTTTCATCGCTCAATTGAACGACAACGATGGACATTCTACAGCGGCAAAGCCTTCCCGCAATCCGATTACTACCGAGACAAAGAAGGGCTTAGACGATGGTTGGTGATGGGTCCACGGTAAGTACACATTACCACCGGATGTATCCGGGGTGTTGTACAGTGTAACACGGATCGGGTTTTTAACTGGTTTGTCTTTTCGAATGGAAACCCATCAGGATATTCTTAATATTAAAGCTTGATTTTATTTTTGTTCTGCGAAGGATAAATCCATCCACTGCTCAACAGGAAGGAATGGTTCTCACACAAACACAATCTCACAAGTATATACACACACAAACGACACGTACGGAAAGAGCTTATATGCAACAGTTCCATTCACTGATCTACAGAACAGAACGTGTATGGGATATATGTAAGGTGGGAGATGAGGTTAATGTCTGCTGCACCACAACCGAAGACACAACGTACCTCGCGATGTTTGTCACTGCAGTGGCCAAAACGAACTGTCGAGCCACCAAACCGACCCGATCGTGGGACAAGTTTCAACCGACCAGCCGAGAGGTTTCGTGGGGATGTGAACAACCTGGATGGTGGGGAGCGTGTGGCTGATGTGTGCTAGAGCTTTAACGATCACCCGATCACTCGCGCACTCTTTCGCGCCCATACTCAAGGGTGTCTTCGGTCACTCCACTCCACCTGGACGCCCCTTTGGCTGGGAAACTTTAGTTCTGCATTGCCGTCCCGCCGAGAGCCGAGGGCTTGGGCGAAAAGCGAATGGATCGAGATGAACCACATCGTAGACACAAAGTGAGCATCGTTGCATTGATGCTCCTCCCGGTGGGGAGATCTGATGCATGCACCGTCGGCTTCAAGTGATCGTGGTTTGTTTTTTGTCTTTATTTTGTTATGTTTCTGTTTTCTCTTTCCCATCCCTAAGGCGAATGTCTATTTGCCTTATAGCGCGACTTCTAGTGCTGCACGTCGAGATGGTTCCACCGATGCTGCTTTTTTTTCCTTCTATACATCATGATGACCGTGATGACATTTTTACCCATTTTCATCCCTTTTCCAATCCACATTGTGTGAAAGAAAAAAAAAAACTTTATTTTCACTCTGGTCGAGTGCAATCTGTAACGACACTCCCGAATCTTTGAAGAAACTTTGACTTACTGAGACGATAACTTTTGCCCACTGGCCACAGACGAGCCGCATCGTTGCGTAACCTATTTTCGCACCGTTTTTCGAATGGCCAAATAAAGCGGTGTTCCTTCTTTTCCCTTATTCGCAGCCACACGCCGAGTGAAAGCGAGAGTGATGACGTAGCTCTCGGGTAGTTTGCACCCAACACGATCCCGATGAGCTGTGGCGGCAACAGATGCGAACAGATGGTCCCGCATCCAAACGATTACACCGCATTAGTTGTAACAAATTACTAATCCGTGTGAAACTATCGCCCGATCGCCCCAAAGCGTTAGGCGTGAACATTTACAAACGCTATCAATTTCACGGTGAGCTATTTCTTTCCCATCTCATCAGCATATACAGTCTCTCACCAGCTCTTTTCGCTTTCTCTGTCTTTCGTTCGCTGCCGTGAAAACAATTGTTAAATTGAGTGATTCGAAATTCGATTCGCAACCAAAAACAACCGGCACTCACATGGCTCACTCCCAACCGGCAATTCTTACCCCGAACGATTGCACGAACTTTCTCGTGCTCACTGTTTTGCGTGCGTACCTTTTCACACAACAAACGATTTTGGCCTTTTTTTTTACTCTGTCGTTGCGTCTGAGGTTTTATTTCTCATCAGTGTGCTGCTGCACGGCACGCTGCTTGTGGTCGGAGGCTGCAACCGTAGCGTTGGGTTGTGTAATGCAACCACACACACAAACATGCAGCAGAAGATGGATAGTGGAGCAGTGGTCGGCAATCCCAGGTTTTCATGAGAACATGGGATCCTTCTAAAACCGCTGCGATCCTCTACCTCGGTTACTTAAGGTTTAAGGCATTACTTCAAATTTATAAATATGCTATAAGCTTTATAACCGCCTTTCAAACAATTGTCAATTGATACCTTTAAACTATCTACACCTAAACATGAACTAGCTTTAAAAGAGAATAAAAGAGAACAGCGCAATTGTTTGGATCTCATATACATTGAAATTCTTTAACAGTTTTTGTCAATATGATAAAGATATCTCACCTTCTGAACTTGTATGAGATAGAGAAGGATGAAGTTATCGTAAAGATAATTTAAAAATTTATTCAACGTGATCTAAAGTCTCTCGAGTTAATGATTGCGTCAGTCAGTCAGTCAGTCATAGTTGAACTGATCGGTCGGATCACCACAGTTCTTGATTTAACCGAGTTTCAAATAAAAACCTCAGGTCTGATTCTCATGCAGTGCACTTAATACCCTTTTGATATATTCAAATGTAATAAAAATTATAAACAAATAAGAAGGAAAGAAATCACTAGACAAAGTGATGATTAAGCACATGGATCAAGCTCTACTCAAGCAATCTACAAATGCACATTATTGACATCATCGCAAAGGAATTCCGGACGATGTCTCTCGTTCCTAACATCATTAGGCAAGGTATTGAATGTTTGAAACCCTTTAAAAAAGTGGATTTTCTCGCCTGAACTATCACAAAAGCTGAGACACACGCCTGATAGCAATGAACGTCGACTCCACGCTCCACTCTTGGCGATTAGTGCGCATGTAACATTGATATGGAACGACATATAACGAATAGAATAAACATTTGGAAATCAAACTAGATTCCAATCATCAACAGATCATTTCTTCGAAAAACAATCTAAAGTACTTGAATAAAATGGGAATTTTGAAGTACAAGAAATATTTATAAATTTGACGGAATATATTATACTTTCATAATCTTCATTGAATGGGCTCTCTGTTCTAAACAGTTTGCCAACCACTGGTTTTCTCCCTCTATCCCGTTCCTGGCGGCTTCCATTAGTGATTTCGCTATAAAACTGACGCTTGCACTATAAACTCCTTTTGGGATGTTACTACTGCTGCTGCGATTATTTACATAATCACGCACCCGGTAAAATAATCAATTCGTATCCCTTCCGGTTAGCGAATAGCGATGGAAGCTAACGTTGCCAATTTCAGTAGCGTCACGTGGTGGAAATTACACAAAAATCCCATTACTCCCATTTAAAATGGATGTCTTCAGCTGACTTCTTTGTTGAACGCATTCCGCATCGAACCCACCACGCCATTCGGTGGCAAAAATTATATAACTTCCCCATTTTTATAGTTGATCGAGAAACGGGTGACGATTGCCCTGCCAGCGCGTCTTCGCACAGCATCCTCACCGGATCGCCGCTGAAGGGCAGGCGCTGTGACTGGCTGGCTGGCTGGCTGACATTTAAAAACAACTTCAAACCTCACGAACGCTTCCAACATTACCGTGCGAAGCGTTGGATATAAAGTGGGGCAAGCTGTAAATATGGGAACTTACATTTTAGAATCCAGTTTGCTTCCACATTCGCTTGTTGTTCGCGACAGCGACACTCTGCCTTCCAGTCCTGGTGCCCTCCGTTCGTCGCATGCAGTCGCAGAGATTCGGCGGAAAATACCACACGTCGGAAACGAGTGACTGCAAGCGACGAACCCGTTCTGGTGGAGCGCGAACTCATCGCAAGCTGGCGAATCTGGCATGGCAAGAATCCGGCCGTCGGTGTGCATCCAACTCGCTTACAGCTTGTTCTCCGCTTAATCCACCGACCTTGAAACTCGCGCACAACATGCGAAACCTGTACAACCTGTTCGCCACTTTTAGGACATCGTCATGCCGTCTCCTTTGTCCACCAGTGCAACTGTTTATTTCTGTAAACTCTACATATATTGATCAACGCGATCGGCTAGATGGAAAGCGATCAAACAGCAAAACAACCTGCATCGACGGTACGCATATTGACCTTTCCCGGTTATATCATAACGATCAGCGTACCTATGCGGCCCAGCATACAGTGTGTGTTCTCTTCTGCTTCTGCTTTCCTTTCGATGCCCTTTTGCCCTTCACAAAACACCCACTGACCTACTCGGTATTTTACTTTCAATTCCCGTTTTTTGAGCTTTACGCTCTCTCCCTTTCGCTCCAGGCACGGCCGATACTCTCGTGTTTGTGAGTGCCCTTTGGCTGGATCAAAAGTCAAGCAAATCGTTTAGCTTCCTTTCGCTTCATAATTCCTATTAAAAAGCAATTTAAACCAACGATAATAGTGTGAACGGCTCCAACGAGTGAGAGTTTGTATAAGTTAGAAAGAAATCATTACATAAAAGGTGTGTTCGATAAAAATGGCACACCGAAAAGCTTCTGTATCTTGCGCATCGTATTATTTATTCATCTAAAATTTGTCAATTAATTTTTTTAGGAAACTTTACTAGCATCAGCTAAGTTGCATAGCAATTCAATCCGTAGTTTCTGTCATATTGTCTTAATAATAAATCAGTAAAAAAAACTTCTACAATTATAATAATAATCCCGAGGCATCTCAGCGATGGTTCACTAATGAGCTAGGAATTGTAAATAAAAATTTGGCTGGTGTGATAGGAACTTTCTAGAATCTTCTGGCTGCTCCAGGGAAGCAGGGAAGTGGTTGAAGAGGGGAAATCAATCATAAAATGGCAATGAAGACCCACCCAAACATGTCCATTCGAGATGTCGCTTAAAAGTCGAGAATGTAAGACCACGAACTCATGGAACCTACTGGATAACACGTTGGAATGTTGCGCAAAAAGCTCGTGATTGTAAAATAAAGAATGAAAAGTGTGTCTTAAAAAGCCATCGATATTGAAGAACAAAAGATATAGTTTGTACGACCTATAGTACACCTGGAATGGGTTGAAATGATACTGAGTGAACGGAATCAATTTTATTCCATTCCTGCCATATTCACCAGAACTTCTTCCAATTGAATTATGTTAAGTTATTATGAATAATAAAAGTAAAAAAACAAATAGAAATAGATGGAAACAAATACAAAACGAAAAACGCTAATATAAAAGAATAACTGTAGCATGAAAAGAATTAACTCTTATAAAACGAATATTAAAGAATGGCTTTCCGGGATAGAAAATGAAACTGATTGAAACAAATATTTCAAATCGATAAACATGAGTAGTTTTCCAATCCTGTAAATTTTCAAATAAATATGTTCTTCGTTTTTTGATTGTAAATATGCGTGTGCCGTTTTTTTATCAAATACACCGTTTGTTTAATCCCAGAGAGACTTTTTCATTAGCTCGTGTAGATTTAGAAACACAAATATTAACAAATTGCAAAAAAAAGCTTGCATATATTACGTAATGACTTTTAAGTTAATCATCCAAAATGTATATACAACATAAAATTGGAAACAATAAAATAACGAAACCCCGAGAGCGTCCTTAGCATGTACCGCTAAAAAAACATTTAATCATTGCAACTGCATTAATGAAGATAAACAAATCATCACGCCTAATGGGATAATCAGATAACGACAGACAAACAAACTACCGAAACGGTGGCCGAACACCAACCGAATCCATTTCAATCCTCTCACACACGCACTTTCACCTTTCTTTTTTGTTGCCACCACATCTTCCTCACTACACTACCAGCGATGATCTAATCACCGGTATAACCGGCTTTTTCTCTGCCAGTGGCCGAAACCGTATACAAAAAAAAAAACACACGCCGATACATACGTGCCCCATAAACGCCACAATCCCATAAACGTCATCTGATCATCTGATCGATAATAATATTATGAAATCACCTTCTTCCGCGAGGAGTAATTAATTATTCCAAGCTGGGTGTTCGGTCCATCAGAGTGAGAAAGAGTCAATAGTACAATTGTTTTCATTCTGGTGTAACTCAAGTTTAACGTACTTTGCATTCTTAAACAGTTTATAATTTGCAGAGAAATTTAGTTAAGATTTGAGGATATTTAGTCGATAAACGATCCTCTGCTTAGGTGAAATTTCGTTAATTTTATTTATTACCTTATGTCCCATAAAAAAACAACACCAACTGAAAGCAATTATCTAAGGGTGAGGAAAACTGGTCGGCATTACGACTACCAACCGCAATCAAATAGAAATTATCTGTCTAATGAACCCCAACCAAAAAAAACAACGATTAGTTTGTTGAATTGATTGTTCCCTAACGCTACCTTTTACCTTTTAGTTCAATTATAAATTGTTTGCTATTGATTTCAATTGTTGCTTAGCACAACACTACACTACCCGAAAAGCTTTCTCCCGCCATTAGAAACACTCGACCACGGCGAATTATGTGTTGCTTTCTGCTCGCAATAAAAAGCACCTTTCGGTTTGCCGGCATGGTAACTCATGCTCTGGAACTCATCCGTACAGTCGGTGGTTAATAATTGCTATCACAATCACGCCTGACGCCTGCATTTTCGTTCCACTTAGTTGCACACCAATCATTATGCTGCGGTACAGCCGTTGCCTACCCGTTGCCGGATCATAATTATGACACGGCCGGCATGTACGTGTCGCCCAACCGAACCGAACGGTCACTTTTCCTTCCTAATCTCATCAATCAGTTATGCCACTAGGATTTGTAGTCGTTTAGCGGCATGGCGACACGGCGTCACTAGGGACGGGGCTCTTCCGCTGCTTAACGAGTCGCGTACCATGTGCTTCACAAACCAATACTGCCTGCGATCGTGTGTCCGGTGCCCATTGTGTGCGAAATCAGCCACCCGCGAACGACCAGAGCACGTGTTTGGTTGTGCTTACGGTTCGTGAATGTTGTCGCGAATGATAGATTAACCGCACCCGTTTGCCATTTTCATTTCGCCCGGAGTTCAATGACTTGAGCATATATTCCGGCCGTCACCGGTTTACAATGCACAATTGCAACTGCAACAGAAAATGCATTCAAATCAAATAAATCATCATCGATGTCTAGGGTTTCCTGTCCTTCACCCTGAGCGCTCGCTCTAACATCTGCCGGTTGATACGCTGCATAAATTGTCATGTCATCAAAAAGCTGGTGAATTATTTGATGCACAAATGCATTATTCACATCGGACGGGTTATTCACATCGCCCATTCGTTCCATCAGCAACCCATCGTTGAGCGAATAATGCTTAACAAGAAACAAATAAATGCTTTGTTTCCTTCAACTTATTTCCCAAAATGAAATAACTAATCATTTAATAACGGCCATCATTCAGCGTAATGCTAATAATACGTTCCGTGCACAAAAAAATGTATTCAGAAGGTATCTTGAGCGTGTTAATTTCTTCTTCGTAACGTATAAGCAGATGTTCTAAATTTTCCACACACTCTGGCACGCAGCAATAAGCAAAACGCAATGCGGTAAATAGTTTTCCTCACTCTAACGGTGATCAAGGTCCGCAATAATCTTATAAACAACTGCTAACAAATGCTACTCTGCCCTCTTGTGCAAACGCGTCTTTCTATGTTGCGTTCGTCTGACGCAAGGTCCGCATCAAACCGTGCAAAAGATGGCAAACGGCTTGCGCATATGCCTCTTCTGTGGCATACTCATTGTGCATTCAAACGGCAGCAAAAGCGCACACATCGCACATGAAAAGATTGTAGCTCAGATGGCTCAACGGCAACCCTGTGCCTCATCTCACCCAATCGTATATTGACATCATACCTTTTTTTCTAATATAATGTTTTTTTTTGTTACCACTGCTTGATGGAGCTGATTGCGTAGTACGTAGGTGATGCGGCACCATCAAAGTCATATTGTTGTCTAATGTTGATGTTATACTGTAAGCTTAACCTTTGGTTTTACAAATACAATATTTAGGAGTTTGTGGAGGAGTGTTTAAATTATTCTTTCAAACTACTTTAACTTCACGTCCTGAAAGTGATGTTTATTTGTTTTTCACTGCATAGTCTTTTATTAATTCAATAGCTTAGTGTCGCAACTGAAAACGTTAAAATTTACAGCTGCATTACATGCGTCAATCGTCGCGTACTTCACTTCATTGTTATCTTAAACGTCTACAGTAAGCTACACTAGGGACGATTGCGCAAGTAATTGAGAAGAATCTAAAATCGATGCAATTAATCTGTGGTGAACCTTCATTTCAAGACATATACATTTTAGGTCGCTGTCGACTTTGGTCCGGACGTTGTGTTTAGTCATATGCAGATTGTATACGATCGCTGAACAAAATAGAAGACGTAGCGCATTACATCGACTAAGATTGTGGAAGAAACATAGATAATTTCCCAACGATTCTCTTGGATAGGTCGCTCGTGGTACTTTTACAATTACTATCGTTTTTCATGAGTTTGCATTATCTTTTGATGCAATGTAAAATAAAAAGGGGACAAAAAATTCCGTCATTTCCAAATCCTGAACAAAGAAATTATTCATTGCAGCACGCCAAATCGAAATATGCTGCGTTAAAAAATATATGTTTATCGCCCTAGAAGCAGATCAGTAGATGCAAAAAGGGAAAAACCAAAACTTGTTTGGAAAATTTACAAAATCTCCAATCCTTTCAAATAATAAATAGCCACAGTCCCTAACGCAATTTAGGGATGAACCAAAATGTTGACATGAACCGATGAATCCATCATGTTACGGGTAAGCATCCAACAGGGACTAGGGAGACCAAAACTGGCAACGATGGCAGAGTCAAATAGGAATAGAAAGAATGAAATAATACAGTGTATGGTGTCAGAATTGGAGCGATCGTCACAGTATACATTCATCACACTCCCCGATTATGAACTATAATGCAGCATAACCTCTGCAGTGCATCCTTAAAACTCCCGTCGATGATACTTATCTGGATCGAAATACGACGTAACGACGACGCGATCACTGAACTTGCGTCCAGTCAGTGCTTGTTGCGCTTTCTGGCAGTCGACGATTGAATTAAACTCGACAAATACCTTGCCACAACCGGGCACGTCCACACCCTCGATGGGTCGCGGGATTTCTACACTTCGCACCACACCATACTTGTTGCACTCTTCCCGAATGTCCTCCAGAATATCCTCGTACTCCTCCTCGTCCTTCAGCTCGTCCGGTGTGACCATGTTCAGCAGGCAAAGCACCTCGGTCGGTGGACCGGATGAACCGACAAGTGAAAGACCCGGTACCTGTGGGGAAACCAATGACATCGTGTAATCCAAAGCTGCAGCAGAACAGTGGCCGTTACGGTGGGCATTACATACCTGAATCTGTACCGGAGCTACGACGGCAGCGTTCGAGTTCTTCGCTCCTACACTGGCACGTTGTACGATCAATTTTTTATCACCCAACTGCATACCGTTCAACCCTGCAATTGCCTGCCGATGAAGAAGGGGAAAAAAGTAAACCAATTAGTCGTGTACGCTTTGTGGTGTCGTCCTCTCTGACATTGTCGTACCTGATCGGTAGTCGTATATTCCACATACTCTGCAAAGGCGTAACCTTTGCCCAGACCTGTCGCGGCGTCCTTGACCAGATTGAACGCCTTCAGTTGGCCGAATGAGAGCAACAGCTCCTTTACCTGTATACGGAGAAGACATCGTTCGACGAAAAACGACCAACAACGTGCCGTTTTACGATGGAATCAAGGGATAGGTGGATTAAGAACGGGATGGAAAAAAAGGACGGTGCATTGGAGTAAGGAGTGGGGATGAAAACGAAACAAAAGAAAATGCGCACATATTATTATCAATTATCGAACACATGCATGTTTGTAATCAATCGATGGAGAAAAGAGATCACCAACTCGATCAGCAACGCGCTCAGTACAACTTTACTGTTTGCAGAATATAACCTAACGATGGGAGAGCTAATTTGAAACACTACTAATTGAAATGCAACTAATTTCATAAAATTAGCAATTCATTCTAATTTTTAATTTCGTAACCATCTTCATCTTCCTAGGAGCCTTCACACCTCAACGATACTTACCGTAACCGTATTACAGGTTTAAACTTTATCATATCATCATTACCTCTCATCAACTAACCATGGACTATTAATTAGTACCTTCAATTCCTACTGACTGTTCGCATTTTCCCTCATATTAAACCTACTAACACCCTGCCTTCCTGTACTTTGCCCTGTGTGCAACTAGAGTTGTTTGCGCACATAAACGCTGAAAACAAAGACACACTTCCTGCGAAGAATGGGGGAGGAAAGAGAATAAATCGCTGCCATGTTTTTTTTTTTGTTTATGCTGAAATGCACTTGCCTTCTGGCCATAGAGAAACATGGCCCACGTGCTCCACACATACTGAAGCCCGCCAGAGAGCTATTACAAACGCCATTGGGAACATTTTTGCCTAAGAAAAGAAAACCTCCAACCGGGTGTTAGCCGGCATGGTGACAGCTGAAAATTATAATAAATTGCTAACATTTCGGTTTCCTTCGTTTCGCTTGGCCTCGTGTGTGCCCATTCACCCACCGGATAATGTGGCGCACACATTGCGTGATGCCTGCAAAATGGAGTAACAATTTCCTAAAACACAAACATGTAGGGAACACAGATGGACCCCACCCAGACCCGCATTGAGCAATCAACGTGAGTGATTCGCTTCCGTTGCAACTGAAACAAATAAACGGTGCGAACGTGTATCAAGGAACCCCGACCATCCCGCGCACATGGCCTCAAACCGAAGTCAGATTTTTCGGAGCAAGGATGGAAAGAGAGAAAAGAAAGAGAAGAAAAGAAGAGAAAATGGATCAGTTCTAGTTATCAGCTTGATTTTGGTTTTAGATGCAGATTATTGCAAGATGCATTTGTGTGAAGCACACCTGCGCACGCTAAATTATGAGGAACGCTGTAATTAGATTGGAAACTGAATACTAAAACAATGCTGCAACTGAAATAATATAAACGATCCTTCTCTGGGGTATCAAATGCAAGACGCTTTACACGTGGACGCCCCATCGTCGGTACCGGTTGTATAGAGCCGAGCCTGAAAACGGTACTGAAATCGAGAAAAGGAAAATGCAGGCAGATGCACCACGCAGTTCCGGCCAACTGAAAGGAACGTGACCCTCGCACACGGACGCTATTATGAACCTGTATTGCTGAAAGTTAAATTTAATTCTAGATACAAATCCTTCGGCTCCTTATTGTGCGCCCCCGGGTATTGTGCACTGAACAACTGTGGAACAAAACACGCATAAGCAAGGATAGCGATGTTCCTATCTGAAAACGCTGCCTAAACGTTGTATAGATGGGGAAGGGAAGGTAAAACAAAACGATATGTCCCAGTGGATAACAGAGAAAGGTCCTTTAAAGAAGCTATAACATTTTTCCGAAAAGACATCTGAAAAGAGACAAATTTACCGTCTGCTGTTCGAGCGCGCGGGAACGTTCTTCATACAACCGGGGCCAAAATCTGTGATGTCGTTGGGATAAAGGTAAAAAATCAACAGCCACCTTAATGGCACTAGCCAGTTTGGCAGCAGCGTGAAGCGAAATTTGCTTACACACCATTCAAATGCTAGGTAGGATGAAGGCTGTGGCAACTGAAATCTGTTTCAGCCTTTGTTGCTAATCATCAATTGATTGCGGTACCATTTCGTTGAACCTTTGTGTTTGCGTTTGTTAGGGCTATGGGAAAATGATCGGAAGATGGCGATTTTGTAACACTGTCGCAAGTACCTAAGACCGGGATGAAATTCCATGCATGCATTCTGTTCTATCGCATCCCGTAGCATTGGCATACGCACTTCCTCTCAACAACTAGAAAATAAATTGTCCGTTTCGAATTCCTGTTTGTTTCAAAGCCTGCTACAATATTAGTGCTTCCCAGCCTGCCTAGTGCAGGCTGCGAAGGGGACACCGAACGACATTGCCAAGCAACACGTACCTGATCCTCGTTCAGATAGTTCGGCAAACCACCGATGAAGATCTTATGCGGCGAGTCCGGTACCACTGTGCTGATGACTCCGGAGAATTTTTCTAAAACGATACGAGCAGACGAATTAGAACAACGCTATCGTAGATAAAAATCAACTCACTTACCGGGAACATTGACCGCTGCCGAATCGGTCATACCGGGCATGGGCTGATAATCGTGTGGCCTTCGAATTTTCAAACTTTGCCCCTTAAAATTTATGCTATCGAATGCCATGGCTTGCGTCGTTTCGTCGATCGAACGAAACTCCAGGAACGCAAAGTTTTTGTCTAGATTGATCTGGCAGGCCAGTACCGGGTTGCCGGCAGCCTGCGCCAAACCGGACAGATGCATTTGCTGGTTGAAGAACTCCATCATTTCCTCCTCCGTCACGCCAAACGGTATGTTGCCCACGTACAACCTACGTGCCTGGCGCGTGATAGTAGACCCGACCACCGGGACAGCTGCCTGCGGTGTGTCCGCCACTATGTTAGCCGGAATCTGCCCGGCAGCCTGCATCGCTTTGTACTGCAGCGGGGTAATGTGCTCGAAGCCGGGCGGCGGAACATCCCAGTACAGCGACGGTTTACGCCTACGCGAACGATGCTTGCGGTAAGGCGAGCGGGAACGTGACGATCTTCTCCGTTCACCACGACTCCGGGAACGGCTACGACGACGCTCGCGGGACCGTGAGCGATGGCGTCCACCACCACCACCTCCGCCGCCGCCACCTCCTCCACCACCTCCACCTCCGCCACCGCCACGACCACCCCCTCCTCCGCCACGATATTCACGATCACGATCGGCTGTAAAACGGAAAACGGGACAATGAAGATATACCACAGTGAAAACAACCCTCGACCAAAATCTCCCCCCAGGCGTAGCTGTAGCGCTAGCGACATATTGATTTTTGCGGTCTGACGCTAACGCTACTGCACGCCGGAACAGACGACCGGAAAACCACAAAAAAACACCACCACAACTTACACATTCCGTTCGGTTTACTCGGGCAAACGATTTTCTAGACGGGAAAGGCTATTTTCAGCTCAATGATGCTAATTTTCGGACGATGCGGAAGCCTTTTCGTTATTGCAAAAAGCGGCAACAATACGGTCCGTGTCAAAGTTTACCTAAACAAGAATACGCTATGGTCGTAGAAGAAGAAGCAATGAGCTGTCAAACTTCGGCTTGCTTCGGATCGGTTCGGTTCTGTTCAGACTGTCATAAACGTCAAATCGTATTATACCAGTTCAAATGAGCAAGTAGCAACGGGTTTTCAACGGTTTTTTAATCTTTGTTGATTGTTGAACTTTTAAACCATAGTTTTTCTGGAGATTTTTTTTTCTTTCAGTTTTGTTTAGTATTTTTTTGGGATTAATTACAATCAAGTATTACTAAAGTCATTTTCGGCCAATCTCGCTGATAGCATTGGACACAAAACCAAAAATGAGGTTGAGAAATTTTCAAATTGAAACTGCATAATATTTAATAACTTTATCTTAAAAAGCCATCATAACTTTAAGCGTTGTACTCTTTAGCAGCTCAAGCTTGGTCAGCACAAGTATCCTCCGAATGCGCTCCTTATCACACAGCTTGTCATGAAAACTCTTTTTACACACAATTTCAAATGTTATCATTTTATTTGCGTCTAGAACAAGTGGGATCTGGCAGGGTCGACGACACATGTTACAGGTGACAAAACGGATATAAATTAATTTAAAACATTTCCATACGCACTCGCTATGGAGTGTGTTCGTTAATACTATATATCAGTGGGATAAACGATTGTACTTTGATATTCGAGGGTGTCTATGGTCTTAGGAATGGAGTTGAAAAAAACGATTCCCCCAACGTCTATGCCCGGATACTTTTTACGCCCTTAAGGTATACACCATCACCGGGCGATGGCACATATTCGTTGGTGTTGAAATTCAATTCCGACGGGTTGATAAGAAACCGATGTGGATAGTACGATAGAACGGGGCTAGAGTACTGTCCGACTGGGCCATTACTGTACGCGGGAGCTTGTGGAGGCTGTCCGTGGCTTACGGGAGCATACTGTGTGGCCGGCTGGAACGGAATGAATCCGGGCTGGGTGGTAGAAGTGGACGGCGGTGGTGTTGGAGACACGTTGTATGGTGTCGGTGGAACGGGACCATGCGGTGAGTTGGAAAGCGTTGCAGGTGATTGCTGAAGATATCCCGGATACTGCTGATAGGCGGCTTGATACTGCTGGTTTGGCGCGTAGGGATAGACTACCGGGCGTAGTAGCTGTATGTACTGTAGCCCTCCGGTAGGCTGTCCCTGTGGATTAATGTACTGCATGATCAGGGGCGTCGTTGCTGTGGAGTGTTGGTAGAGAAACAGTTCATTATAGCACAGGTGGTAGATGCTTCGTAGGCTTAAGCGTCACATACCAGGCTGCAGCATATGATTGCCTGTGGGCTGTGGAACCATGGCCAGATAGTATTGACCTTGCGCAGGTACAGAAGCAATTGCAGGAGCAGGTTGTCGAAGGTAGGGCGACGGAACTACACTTGGTGGTGCAACAGTGTGGAACGGTGAGGCCACTTCCGGGGCCTTCACCGTCGTCAGCGATTTACTGGGAATTTGAACCGTCGGTGCCACTTGATTCTGCAGCTTGCTTAACGTTTCACTGTCCGGTGGTGAGATGGTGTTATAGCTCGTCGGCCCACTAGCAGGATTACGCACCTTTCGTGCATCCTGCGGTCCGATTACACCCGGATCACCAAGAACCAGGCTGCAGCATGCCATCAAACACACGAACAGCTTCATTTTCACGATCACTCAATGCACTGGCACAGGATGCACTAAAGACGGTGTACACAACCGCACAGCACAACGCTAACGAAGATGTCCGCACGTCAAGAAACCGCGTTCGCCTGCCACCGGTGCAGGGTTTTGATTGATAAATGAACACCACCCTGATAGGTGCTGGGGCTTTTATATTACGCCACATGCCGCACGGAACCCCATTTGCCCACCGGTAGGGCGTACTGTACGCTAGGGTTAGGGAAAAATAATCGTTCCAAATGGCGCTGCACAAATACGCCATTGCCACTTTTTTGCATTGGGCCGCGCTGCGAACGGAAGGAAAAGCGGAAAAACGGAAAACGCGAACGCGACAAAAAAGGATGGACGGTGAAGTTGGGGCAGCCCAACTGCAACAACACTTCGCCTGCCTTTAATGATGGCTGGTTTCGGTCGCATGATCGAGTTGTGCCAAGGGAACCCCGAAGGGGTGGGCGAGTAACGCGGTGGTGGTTGTTGTTGCACGAGGAAAATCATACCCATACGGACAGGACCAGGTTGCACCGCCTTACCGCTGAAGCCCTTTTCGAGGGCGAGATCCACGAAGTTTGCCGGTGCCAAGTGTGCGAGTGTGTTGATTACGCGCTATGTTCAAGTCACTTCCTTACTTCTGCTCGCGATCGACAGCGAATTAAAGGGCACCAATACCTTCGGCGATATCGCCCATCTAAGATAGTGCTGAAGGTGTTCGGTGTAAGTATCACACGCTTGGTACGCCTTCTGCTAATCATAGCCAACGTGCCCGTTCTTTGCCAGTACTTGCCCAGTCGGACACAAAACAAACCGTGCCGTTGGGAAATTTTGCCCCGAACCTACAACTTCGACCTGGGCTTGCGTTGTTTATGTGGCCGCGCTAATCATCACGGCCATTTATCTGCGTATCGGCACCGCAGATGTGTGTGCAGATCGGCAAACTGCAGTGTGAATGTAGTGCCACGCGCTTGGCATTCCGTTTTGTTCCGGTATGCATCATCCGGTTGCTAACTCGCATCACCATACGCAAGCGTATGCAAATACGTTGCTCCCTGTCGCACTTACCAACACACGGCAAATGGTCTCCACCAGCACGGACACGGCCTATCCTCACCGATCCTGCTCCGGGTGCACACCGATTCCTGATGCCGGTCGCTGGTTCGTTGATCAGTGCAGCAAGTTTGAAAATTATGTAGAAAGTAATCACACGAACAACGGGGTAATCATCTGCCCCCCGGGATCCATCCGATAGCCGGCAGGCTCCGGTTTCGGTCGGGACCAGCGTTTCACGCCATCGCACACTTAAAACCGAAACATACGCTCACGCTCGTGATCACGGGCAAACGGTACCGGGACGGTTAGTTCCGTGCGATTAGTGATTATGTTTCAAGTTCATTATCCTGCTTATCGTGTGGACAGAATGGACGTCAAGCGTACTGTGCGCGCGTATAAATAGACGAGGAAAGGCCAACAGATATGTTACCTTTATTGAGATGAATAGGTGTAGGAGTTTACGCTTTGGTTTGTTTCAACTAAGTAATGTAATGTTTTTGAAATTATAACTCCCAACCAGACTGGTCCGAGAGTTCGCCCTGTGTCATTGCACTGACATCAGTAACTCTTTAGAAACTAATCTTCGTTGGACAAGCGAGATTTCTAGTTCACTGGTTACAACTTGGTTAGCATAAGCAGCTTCACTCTTTAAAAACGGTCTCTGAGGAGGACTAAACCACCAGGAGGCTTCTTGTAATGAAATTTGGAATGAACCCTCAACCAGTAATCTACCGTCTAGCACAATTTGGATCTGATGACAGAAGTCTTCGGTGGATCTAATGAAGAATGTGTAGAACTAGCAGACCCAACGGACTTCGTTCTGTTTAACATTTATTTCTGCCATACTGCTAGAATCTGCTTGATCGATGAAGCACAACATTTTCATGCTTCTTTGTGTCTGCAAAAGACTTCAACAGATTTCAAGCGATTTAAGAAAATTTTGAAAATATCGGAAACTGTATTTTTGTGTGAGACGATTGGTCTAGAAATATTGCGTTGAAGCTGATGCAAATACTAAGGGACTTATTAACAAAAAACCCCTGACTTTCATTCCATTTGGCCCTAAATGGGGTTTTCAATCGACTTGACCTTCCACTCAGTTACGGATTTAGCGGTTTCAGGACCCCGAAGAGCCTCGTAAAGCATTGAAGCACTTCAAGTCAACATGCAAAGCATGATATCAGAGGCTCGTTCTCAGACGGTGGACTTAATCTCCATCAAAGTTATTCTGCACTTCGAAGATCGCAGACCCAAAGATCGTCGATGGCAACTAAACCCTCCAGGTTTCTTTCATCAGATTCAAGCAGGTCAGGCTCGGGCACTGGTGTTGAGCCCTAACTTTCATTCCACTACGGGCCATGCCATACAGATACAGAAAATTCGGAAGTTTTAAGTAGTAGTAGTAGTGTAATATATTTCCTTAAGTATATAACGTACAATCAATTTAAATACATACATTATTGGTTTCGGGCTATTTGTAGTCCTTTGCGCAATATTTTTGGGTTTAATGGGTATCTATTTCATGACGAATGCCAGGAAATTATAGGAAATTGCGGTTTTCCGGAATTTGTTGATTTCGTTACATGCAATCATACCGATTCGAAGCAATTTCTTTATAGTTACACTTTCCTCTTTCGCATGTCGTTGGGAACGTCAACCGATATTTGTGCGAAATCTTCGCGGTATCATAAGAACTTTCGATCATTGACCACTTTCCTGAACAAATTTACACATCAATATTCTCCGAGCAGGCATTGTTTTCGTATTTGCATTGCTCATGGCAATGCGTTGATAGAAAATTTTCCGGCTTTTCCTTGGAAATTTTACATCTTCCCTTTTTCTCTAAACCTTCGTAAAACAAAAAGGAACAAATGATCTGAAGATATATAATCATGTATATAAATTGGATTTTTTTCACGTTTTGGAAGATGTCATTTAACATCCGCTTCAAAGTTAGTTCTGTACTGAAGAACGAAGAAGGAAAGATTTGAAGTGATGACTATCTCTTCTTCAGTGCTTTACGCTGCTCTTCAGGACTCCTCAGTTGACGGACTGCAAATTGTATTATTCTCCCATTAACCCCACTCATAAAATTCCAGTTTGTCCAGCTTTTCAGGAACCCATTGGAGAGATAGCAATTTTGTGAATCAACCGAATTGCGATCGAATTCATAAATTTCCTTTCCAGAGAGCCACATGTGACAAATTTCCGGTTGATTCGTTTCCAAGTGCCAACCCGCTACCGAACACGTGTTCCGCATTCTCCACCAGATATTACGCCACAGATGTGGAACTAGCGTTTGTACGATTTTGTAACCCTATTTTTTTTTTCTACGGACCTTTCCCAACGCGCACCGTACAGACCGAATGCGCACAACACGATCATGGTGTGGCTAACAATCGATACGCTTCCGGTAGTCTCCTAAAGTAGGTAAACAAGTCAAACTGCCGGGCACGTATGGTTTTGGTCACTTGCCTTCTAGAGCGTTGGTTCTTGCATGCTTAACAGCGTTCCGTCAACACACAACACACGGACACGTACGCTTGCAGTTTCCCTTTCCATCGTCCGCGACGCCTGTTTACGCCTGTTGGACCTTATGCGATGAAAGGGAAGTGGCCGAGATGCTGGTCCACCGCTGGACACTGATGGGTGGAAAAAGGAAAACACAAAAACAAACCGATTGAATGAAACCAAGGGAACATCGGGAGATGGGCGGATTTCTTACACGCTCGATCACACGCGGCAAGTTAGGTCAAAACACTGTTTCATGTTTCTTTTGCGACGAATTTGTCAAAAAAGGGAATTATAGCGTCGCACCACTCTGGGCCATTCCACCCTCGGAGTTCGGAAGGTATCTGCAGAGACGAACGTGTCTGGGCACATGGTACCGCCGTTACTTCCGAACGCAATGCCTCGACGGTACCTTTCCGTGTTGCTTTCGCTCTCGTTTGTACGATCGAGCGTGCCTTTTCCGTGCACCAGTTCCGGACATATCTCGTGGCGCGGACGGATTTTTCATGGTGTCGATGTATTGTCGGACTAATAACGACAGTAATTACATTACGCTAACGCTAACATAATCAGCCCGGGCTAGAACCGGTTCCAGCCCGACCCGTAATCATCGTCACTAATCCCGCTGCCTTCGGTACAGCCGAGATGGACACGGATCACATCACTGTTCCACGGATTATGCCGCGTATAAGCCGGCAACGCAAACGAACCGAAAGGTTTGTTTTGATCGTGAAGGGTTACTTTCAAACAAAACAGCTTGTTTAGATCGCGACGTCCCATAAAAAGTCGAGCAAGCCGATTTGCAAGTCGCTTTGACTGTCGGTAATAACTTTTCCTCATAGCCCACCATTGCACCACTTTGTTGTGGGGGATGGGTTATAATTAGAGCGACGATTCACGCTCAGTTTGGACCCGTTGAAAGGAGCACGTTAGCGCATGAAATCGGCATTATTCGATCGGTTTGTTTTGCGGGGAGGAGTTGTGGGTATGTGAAATCCCGCGCACTAAACAGATGACTCGGTAACGGTCAGTGCAACGCTCTTTTCCATGATGCAATTTGTCGTACATTTGAGCGCATGATCACCATTTCACCACCACCGGAGCGGAGGGGAGATCGAGTGGGTTGGTGCGTAGATTTCTTTACGCTTTCCTTCGGTCGACCTTGCCCCGATGGAAACCGGTGGTGCCTTTTGTTACGTCCGCCACAGAAGACTGCAAACGATGATCGGGTAGCTTGTTTCTTCGGCGGAACTCCGATAAGCTTATGGCGCGGTGGGATTTTTCTTCGTTTTGCTTTATAACTTTACGTGGGAACCAAACCTTATTGTTCAACCACAACATTCATGGACAAGTTCAAGGTTTTTTTTTCTAGCTTTTTAGAAGTGTTTTTAGTTTTAGAGAAGTGAAGATTCCGAACACTCTGTAGCGATGTTCTTATGGTTTATATATTTATAAACAATTAATTGATAGTTTTAATTCGTTCGTTCTCATACACCGATGGTCACGGATCGCATATCATCTGGAATGGTGTCACGTGCTCACAATGAAGTATTATAAGACTTTTTAAGATCCCAAGCCCTCCAACAGTAGCCAGACATACCGCATAGCCTACGTCAGATGTCGTTTGAGAGCCCCAAATGGAAGAATATATACGGTGGGTCTAAAAAGTATTCGTCTACATTGATGTATTGCACTAAAATACGAATTAAGGAGGTTTTGAGCAATATCAGATAGTGAATTAGATCAATTGAAAAAACTCAATAACTAATTTTTGCAATGCGCAAAAAGTATTCGTCTACATGTCTTTCGGCGTATTAGTGGTCCCAAAAAAAGGACCCTGGTAAGGTTGGTGCGGACTACTAGTCCTCGTGGCATCGAGTAAACGAAATTTGCCGGTATCCAGGACATGGTTTTAGCTACTCTACTGTAATATATACAGTTTGACACTCCAATATAGTAGCGCACAATAATTCATTTAGTGGAGACACGTTAATCAGTATAACGTTTTATGCAACCGAACTACAACAAGATTCGAATGAGCCGAGACACAAACCGGTAATATTCAGAACCGATCCTAATTAATTACTGCTCAGGGGAAATGGGGCTAGGGCCCATTTAACCAGTTCCCTTCCATTCAGATGCCATTACATCAGGATATTGTACTGCAAATGTTAAAACGATAGTTTTTGTTAGCATCGTTGGTAAATCATCAAGTATGACTTCTTTATCGTTAGTTACGCTTTGTTTTGATGGCAAAGAAGTGACCAAACAGAGGTTTTAGCGTCAGGACAGGGTCTTTCCAAGTGTCTACCAACTTATCAATTTATTATTTACTGATTATGGAGGCTAAACACAATTTTTTCGTCATCATGGTTCATAGCTTAGGCTTTCCAGCCCTTAGCTACGCATTGTCCGTACTAGATGCCACCTGAACCCTTAACAATATAGTCGTATGTGTTCTTCTAGCAATCAGCTAAGTATTAACAAAGTTCAGCTTCCATAAACTGAACGAATTTATCTTTTAGTGTAGAATATACAGGTAGACGAATACTTTTTGGACTCACATCCACGATTGTTTCATGAGCTGCGAATCTCAATCTGAATGATTACTTCAGAACCTTAAGCAACTCTTCTAGGTCCCTACTTCGTCGAGTGTGAGATGCGTCACTGCGTTTCCAAAATAAAATTGAATTTAAGTTGTAGAATGTTAAATCAAAAATGAATAAATCACCCGCAAGATATTTCCCATCTTTCCAAAGTCTTCTACAATGCAAAGCAATGCATCTCATCCTCATTGCAACAGTCCATTTCATGACCCACAGCATATTATTGCAATGGAAACAATGAGCCGAAGCCAACCACGAAATGTAATTTCTACACACTCTCTGCTTGTGGCATGCAGCCTTAATCCGAACGCTCTTCAAGGACAGATTCGTGTAGTTTTCACCACACCTCAATATCCTGGTCATGGCACCAGGTAATAATTATTTCCCCGTGCAGAATTGTACTTGCTTCATCGCGTCATCAATTTTTTTTTCTCCTAACCTACATTATTTATAAACTTTAAACCCAACGAAACTTTCATGAATATCAATCACAAACTTTTACTTCAAAAAACTTCCATAAACTGAATTGTTCACTTTTTTCTATGTTGGCTTCATGACAGTTCGGTTCATAAACGCACCTATCGGGCTTTTCTACTATGCTTATCGGGTCACGGGACTATGCTCCCACACACACACACACACACACACACTTTTACCACCCACTAGGCGGTGTCGATTAGCGTTTAATTAGCGTAACCGTATCATAGCGTACAAATTGATTGAAACTACACCAACCAGATCGGTGCCTTCGATGGACGCACCGGAACGGAAAACCCACAGGGCAATCGCTGGATACATCTGACGCCAAAAACCTTTCACGAGATGAATGGAACAGAAACACCAGGTTGGAGAAAGGTTTCATGGGTATTTGTTTTGTGTTTTATTTAATTTAATGAGCTCGCTCTTACTAATGCGACCACTAATGAAGCACGTGACCGAGGTAGTATCGCCTCGGTGAATATTATTACACATAGATAAGTTATCGTATATTCTACACTCATTTCGCTGACAGCGTCAACGTCCATCACTTCAACGTTCAGTTAAATGGTTGGTGCTCAACTTTGTTTAATATTTTCATGCGAATCGGCCATTTGAAAGCATTCAGTTGGAGGATCAGATTTGAACTGATCATGTGTTGGAGAGGTGGCACATGGTGTGGAAATGCGTACAAAGTGGCCACCAAAAGAAAAATGGGCAAAAATGTGACCGCTGCATTACGAACACAACACAGTACGGAACGGAACTTATAGCCTAAAACCCCGATCGTACGGTGTATACCGGGAGGCTAGTGCTTCCAGTGATGCGAAGTTGTGACGGCAGATGGCGTTGGAACGGGGGAGGTCGCTCCACTGTACTCGAGACTTTCGCTAGAATGGTCGGAATTGTGCTGATGCTGGTTGTGGTAGTGGTGTAGCTGTGGCTTCCGGACCGTCTCCTCGTGCGAACCGGCCGATGAAGGAGCGGAAGAGATGTAGTTGGAGCTACCGCTACCACTGGACACGGGAGGAAGGTATCCGTGGGCGGGTTTGTTGTGTGGTGGTAGGTACGCATTGGTGGAGGGTGGCGCGGGTGGTAGGTAACCATGTTTGGCGGGCGATTCGTAGCTGTGCTTGTGCGTGTACGATGTCCCTTTGCTAACCGGCGGCAGATACTGTAGCGAGGGAGCCAGATACGATCCGGTGTGAGACGTCGACGGTGCGGAGATGGTCTCATGCGTCGAGCCGAGGTAGGTGGAAGGTTTGAACGGCTTCTGGTGACCGACCGTCGAGTGAACTGAGGTGTGCAACGGGGACACCATAGTGGCGGTGGTGGGCTGATGAAGATTCAGCGTGGAGATGTACTTGTTGCCGGAGTACAGATCGTTCGTCGGAACGTTCGGGGAGGAATAGTGGCGTAGCCCTTTAACACCGTTCGCGTACGAAGGTTCGTAACCGAGCGTGTGTGCAACGTGTCCGTACGTGGAGGACGTTGAGGTTGGACCTGCCGGGGCTGTAAGAGCGGCTGCATGCGGTAAACCCGAACCGTGGGTAAAGCTGGGCACCTCGTGAATCTTAAGCGTCATCGGTTTCAGATGGAAAGCGCCACTGTCGAACAGCACCGGAGAATTGCTGCCAGTGTCGTGTTGCTCGGCAAACGGTGCCCCGTAGGCGTAGCTGCTCGGGATGGCCTTAATCGTGAGCGGTCCTACCGAGTGTATCTGTTTGAGGAGATCCGACAGATCCTTGGAACCGAATGAACCATACTTGACTGGTCCAGTTTCGACGAATCCCCCGAACGACTGATGATGGCCGAGCGAAGGTGAGAAGAAGGCATGGGACGAAGCCACACCCGGTGTGTACTTGAAGCCGGTGACGGCCGGGGATGGTCCAAGGTAGAGCTTATGCGATCCATGCATCGAAGGGAACGACGAATGCTGCGGGATGCTGTAACTGTACGATCCGTGGCTAGTGGCCGGTGCGTAGAACTCCGCCAGGGGTTGAGCATGGCCGAGCGAGTAGCGATGGTGCGCATGGTGCGGTAAACCGTAACTGGCCACCTCTCGCTTACCGTGCGGAGCTTTCTTCACCCCGGCGACGACCGGCACCTTCGAAGGTGACTGGGAAGGTGGCTGAGTCTTTGGCGTGCTGGCAATGGCCACACTGTCGACCGGTTTGCTGGCATCTTTGCTGGCAAGGACGGCTACCGTGAGCAGTAAGACCGAGGCCACCAGTTTAACAGCCTGTTGGGAACCGAAGAAAAGACCCGCGTAAGGGAATGTGGTGAAACACGTTTGAAAACTAGTGCAAGATCGGTGGGATATTGTTATGATAATCGAGCATCGAGCAGATGCGAGTGAAATGAGATGGGCTGCACATGAAACGTGTGTCCTTAAAGAATAACACAATGACGAAACTGATCCATTTGAATCTCAAACGCGTGCTGATGAAATGCAGTCGGACAGAAGGAGTTAATTCATTTCTAAATTATCTCCAAGTCCCCAAAACAAGGTTTGGTAACATAAGATGTTATTGATTCCGTCATTCAATCAGTGGTTGACACTTTGAATGTGGCTCATTGTCGAAAAGCATCCAAGCTAATCTTGTTGACTCTTTGACACAAATGTAAGCTACTTTTGAACAACCTTACTACGTGTTGAAAATAGCTAAATACATTATATGCATTGTTCAAACTTTTCTTTTGAATATTTAATACATGGGATCCTTGCGATCTCCGTAGCGAGATGTTCAACGGACATAAGTTTGGTAAAATTCAATAGGAGCTAAATGGCTTCTGCTGCATGGTATCATACTTTTTTAACCTCAATTGGACAAAAAGTTTAAAAATTGTATTATTACTAGAACTGCAAATTTAGTGATCATTTTCCAATATATTGTTTCGAAATACTCAACATATTCAACACATAATTTAAAATTGAGTAAACAGATTTATCTTCTTCTATGGCCATTTCTGGCCTCCGTGACTTGAATTTACTCGCAACAGGATAGTCAGTCCTGCGTACAGTAAACAAATCAATAATAATAAATTAAATAAGCTTGACGAGTAGTTAACAAAAATTCTCCATACAAATGATAACGTCCAACACAGTTGCTTGGTTTTCCCAACACATGTTTGCCTCTAACTGGACATATTTGTTTTCGTTTTCCATCCATTCATCACTAAACAGCACCGCCGTGTCTTTATGTGGGGACATTTTCACTTTAACCATTGATTTCACTCGATTGAGTGTGCGGCTCGAATGCTCTGCATTTTCGTACACACAAACACACAGTGTCTTTGCACAGCCTGCAATCCAGCTAATACATGCGCAACTTTAATTGCTCCTGCCTGCTGGGGTTTTCTAGTTTCAAGCTTCACTAACCATTATCAGCTACACTTAGTTTGGCGGTTCCCGAAACGGTGCACTTTCCCGCTATCAAAACTATCACACGTTTACGACACCTGCCTGGGCAGCTTATTAATCACAGCTGAAAATGCTCGTTGCAACGTCTGGTGTACGATCTGCCTTCAGCCACCGACCGCAAAGGAATGCTTCAAAGACTGCCGAAATTCACCTGCTTATATACCACCTCCAACAACTGTGGCCCATTGTTGGTGCGCCGCCGTGTTGTGTCTTTGCCTTTCTTCGGCCGCCGGCTCCGATCACCCTCGGAAATTCATCGTCATCGTCGTCGTCGCGGTTGGCGATTCTGCGGAACGAGATCGGTACCTGATGATCTTCAAAAAGCGTCCACCAACAATTTAACCGGCCCGGTATTACTGGCAGGTCATGAGGTAAGTTCCTCCACCGCCACACTCGGGGGAAGACAGAAAAGAGAGTTTGAAAGGGTTTCTTTCGCATCAAAGCCCTTTTGTCTCTTTTTTTATTGCCTTACCCCAGGTAACACCAAGCTGAATGTGTAGCACGTGCTCGAGATCTGAGGTCCACGATTTTAAGCGTGGACTCCCTTCAATGAGACTTATTCTGGTATCCACCTCCGTTTGGAATTACCTTACGGAGTAAACTTCAATGGGTAGGGAAAAGGGAACAGAACATTTGCAATTGCAGTTCCGGACGTGATGCAGGAAGGCCTTTTTGAGGGAGAAAGTGCTCACTTTCGATCTTATTTAATTCCAACCGCCTGGTGCAACGAACAAATAGATAAAATTACAAATTGATCGTACTGCTCAGATGAAACGACTTCTATCGACTTCTGATTACATGATCGGTTCCTTTTGTTTTGGGCCCAGGTCCCCAAACAGGCGATATGGTTCGTCGCTTTTGACGCACATTCCCACAATTAGTTCTAATTAAACATCCTCCCTCTTAGTGGTGGGATGTTTTGTTGCATTTGCTAACCACCATTCCTCTGGAAGTTTGCGGATCTTCATCCGTGCCCCGTACGACCGGGAAATAGGGAAAAGAAAACATTTGCAAAAAAAGTGAAACCTTTACCCCAATAATGGTCTGTTGGGGTTGTATAGGGCTAAAAACCTTTAAAGTTTCTTTTTGTTTCGTTTTTTATATTTCAACCCACACCGATAGCTGCGTACTGTCCAGCGAACCTGCTCTATGGGGCGCCATATGAAGGGGGGAAAACGCAACGCATCCACGGACGGGTGACTTCAATCGCACGCACCGAAGACCGAAATAAAAAAGGAAAAATCTTATTGCTTCAATCAATCGCTGATTTATATGTCGCTTTACGAACGCTACGCACTCGGCCAAAGAAACAAAAAATAGAGGGAAAAAAAAGCACAACATTAACCTCCGAAAGGAAGAAAGTAAAGCGAGTAACCGAGCCGGCCAGAAGGTGAGTCATAAAACATAGAGCCCCAGCAAAATACATGATGGACGTAAAATATGAACTGCCAACGGTGGACAGTGCGCATAAAAATCTGTGCACGTTTTTTTTCGGTTATACGGATTGTGTTTTTTCTTTTAACGCTGAATGATGTTACTACACTGAATTTGAATTACGAATTCTTTGCTTGTTTTGCGCAGCGTGGAGATTTTAATGGTTCAGGTTGGTAAGGCTTGCTGATGGAAGAGACACAAGGAAGGAAGTTTGTTTTCATTGCGTGGTAAAAGACGCGACGTAATATTTTAACCCACCAGTGTGAAATGAATTGTTTTGAGTATGTTTTTCTAAATCTTCATATATTTAAATGAGTGTTCGTTTGTTTATAATGCTCGAACTCAAGATCGGCTGAAAAAACCTGATGGTGTCTTTGGATGCTTGGTTCGTTTTCGGCCAGCGAAGGTTTAGGAAAAAAGCAAAAGTTTGAAAATCACCAAGAAAAAGTCGGAAATTTGAAAATTCAGAAACAAATAAGTTTTCAGTCGACATAACGGCTCCATGAACTCTCAATAAAATTCTGAAAACAATTTCAGTTTTGGAAATATTTGATGTGAAATTTTCATATGGTTGGATGAGTATAAATAATGAGGGATTGAGAACTTCGAGGCTGTTATAATCTGGCGTTTTAATGTTTTTAATATTTCGTAAATAGTTGCTATTGATATTGAAAGGAGTTCGCAACATCATTGGAAGAAGAATTCCGAATTTTCTGAAGCCGGCGTAGGTTTGAGAACAGTTGAGGACCAAACCTCTTGGGAACCTCAAGTGGAACTATCACATATACCACGACAGATCTAATGGAAAATAGGCACAAACTGGGTTTCAAATGACAATGATCTTCGGCGCGAGGACGGACTCTTTGGGGCTCCACAGCAGGCGAAACTAACTTCAACTCAACCGAGAACTTCTACAAATGAGGGTTTAGAAGATAAGCATTATTGACAACTCTCCCTTCCAGATAGCCAGAATTCCAGATTTGATATAATGATGAAGCCCTAACTCTCATTCTGCTTGAAGCCTCCGAAAGGCTTAGACCATCTTAGATTAGAAGTAATTTCTCTCCATAAATAAATATTGGGTGAAACAAAGTCTGTTGGGTTAACTAGTTTCATATATGTTTTCTCTGGCCTGCTCTATCGAGCACGTCTGTGTGATATGACCTGATCGCCAATCCTTTTCCAGGAAACTCGGTCTACGGTTGCATACGATCTCCCCCAGGTTGGACTTTACTTGATCCAGCTATCGAGTTCGCTGTGTTCCTCTACGCCTCGTGCCGAACGGGTCGCTGACGAGCACCTTCTTGGTGTGGCATGAGTCCGGCATCCCCATCACGTATCCTTCCGGCTTTGGCTACCGTCAGGATATCCGCATCGCCAAACAGCTCAGCTAGCTCGTGGTTCATTCTCCTTCTCCACACGCTCTGCTCGCACAGACCACCAAAGATAGTCCTTAGCACTCGCCGTTCGAAAATGGGGAGTGCATTGGCGTTCTCCGCCAACATAGTCCAGGACTTGTGTCCGTAGAGGACTACCGGACGTATCAGAGTGCGATATATGGTGTATTTCGGGCGCAGCTGGAGTCTTCTGGATCTCATGAGTTTGTGGACCCCATAGAAGGCACGATTCCCCTGATCAATGCGCCTTCGGATTTTGCTGGTAATGTTGTTGTCCGAAGTGACGATCGTTCCAATGTAGCAGAACTCCTGTACTACCTCGAGAACGTCACCGTCAACTGATACTCTGCTTCCCAGTCGAGCTCTATCACGGTCAGAGCATCCGGCAAGCAGGTACTTTGTCTTCGTCGCATTGATCCTTAATCCAATCCTATCGGCCTCGGGTATCAGTCGGGTATATGTTGTTAAATATCTTAAAATCTTTTATTTATTTATTCATCAGGACCTGCCACGCCATATTGCTTTCTCAATACCTTTGAAGCTTCATACAAATAAACATGCATCATACTAATTTAGTTACGAAGGACAGTGCAGTATGATGAATCATAAATTACCTTAAACATTTTTGTCGTCATACCGATCGGTGGATTAATGGTAACCGCGTCAGTCTGCAAACGACAGCTCCGATATCGAATCCTATTCCGCTCCGGTTACCATGTTCCGTTACGTTAACTACTGCACAAACATTTTTTCTAACATGAATGTGGCAATCAATGTGGTTTCCATGTAAAGCTCGTTTGTGAAATTGCATCCTTTGTTTGTTGCAGTCTCTTAAATAATGCATCATCACGTTGTCAAATTGATTTTCTGTTAATTGTTGCGAAGTTGAACTCAAACGCCACATATCACCAACATTCGTGAAACATTATGATGGACAATCTCCGCCGCCACTCCTTCAATCAAGATCACCTTGTCAATCCAGTTGTAAGTTTTGCAGAAATATCACATGCTCAGTTTTCTGCCAACGGAAAAGATCCGAACATCAATCCTCATTTTTGAACCGCTGCGTGAGCTAACGAGCTGTTTAGCGTCGATCGAGAGACACCCAAATAAAGAAACAAAAATACCCTCCAAACGCTCTCCCCACCGATACGCCAAAAAATGGCTGGCTTCCAGCCAATTGATCATTCGACCATTCACAGCGATCATCATCGTCAACATCGGCGGCAAAAGGCGGACAAAACGCTTCCAAAATCACCTCGTACGCCTCGTATCGTCATTAGCGGAAAAATCGTACCGGTTCCGGTAGTAGCGAGGTAAACAGATGGAAAAAGCAAACAAACAATACCACACACACATAGAGAGAGTGAAATGATCTAGCGATCAGTTCGCGCTATAAGATTCCGTGAGATGAAACGGGACAGATAGGGTAGTGTGAAACAAAAGGGAAATTCTTCACCCGCGATCACCTTCACCAAGCGAGTGCGAGAAAATTTGCGGCCAATTCGCAACCGGACGCCAACAACGCGAGTTCCTCCCTACTCCCCTCATCGATCGTTTGCAATGATGACCCCCTTCACCAATTATGAATGATCGCAAACCGATCAAACACAGCATCACCCACAGTTCAAACGTTTGGAGCAGGTGAAGCAGTTGCAGGCTGAAAAGGGAGGTAAAGAATTGCTCTTCTGTTGGAGTTTTTTTTTAGAATGATCACCAGCACAAATGATGCTTTCGCTCCGTTTCTTGATGATGATCAAGAGCCTTCGAACCATTACCTCTCTAAACAGGTGTCGGCAGTTCTCTCACTCATTCTTTCTTGCACGTTTTAAGTTCCTTCCTCAACGTAACGAGACAAACAATCTAATAAACGAAGTTCAGCCGGGTTGTTCTCGGTCACCTTCTCGCTTGGAGCTATCTTCCGATCAAGGAAGCAAGGATTCGTCCTCTGGTACTTTCGCTTTCGCAAGCTGATCGTTCGCCTTTTGCCAGGGCTTGTGTGATTTAATAAAGATTAATGAAAGCAGCCGCCGGTGCTGTTGGACGCGTACCACATTAAAGGAGGCTAGATCATCTCGGGCTGAAAAGGAAAGCATCGCCCCATTTCCGTAAGGCATGGCTGCACCAACGTTGCAATCAGCCAATTGGTGCTGTTGCGTAATGACCGTTGCAAAAGTGGTCAATCGCACCGGGTGGAATTGGATAGCTCTGTTTCACTGTTATACATCATTATGGAGGTTATTTCTTTTCTTTTACTCTACCCTTCAATAGACAGGAGATGAATGGCGGACGTCACATATGACGGGAATTCCGAATGGACTGAGAAGGGTTTTGTTTCTAAGACATTGTTGGGTCTTTGGCATTTGTAGTGCATGTGAGTAATGAGTAGTGATAATGCATTTGCACTAGTTGATGACTTTGGGACTTGGGGATAAACTTCGGACATAAGGGAGCAACGTCATCATTATTACAATCGATATTCATTTTCACGATCCTTGCCATTTGGAACAGCTTTGCTTTCTTGTCTATGGGAGATATACAAGTATTGAGGTTAAAGCTAGACCACATATAAATGCATGGTTCATCTTCCACAAATCTACATACCTTCCATATGTGTTTCTTTTTCCCCCCATTTATGCGATCATCCCTCACTACGTGACAGGGACTCCACCACTTGTTGCAAGGGGTTCGTCGCCTAGGCAGTGCGCGGCTAGACACATCTCAAACAAGCATACATTATTTCATTCCACCCGCTGTGGGCCAATGTGGCTACTTTGAAGACAAGGATGATTTATCATTGCCATCAAATCTGGGTTTAAAGTTTAAACGCAATGGTTACGACATTTTGGGGCACGTTTCAAAACAATAGATCAGTGTAGTCTCAACAAAAGAGAAGGTCGTTATTTGTATTTATCCCTGTGTGAGGAGTGTTTGAACTATGAAGGAATTTTGTACAAAATAAACAAATTTACTCTTCTTGGTCCGGCGGTCCGGTGGCCACCGCTCGTTACACACGGCAAGACCGGGGTCAAATCCCATCCGGACCGTTCCCCCTGAAGTGAAAACTACCAACTACGTGGTAATAAAAAGTCTCGTAAGCCAGAAATGGCAGGCATGACCATGACTAGAACGAGCTGCCCCAATACTTATCGATCGCGTGCAATTGCTTAAAACACGATACACACTAATTTTGAGGTTTAGATATTTTCTACGATTTTTTTTTGTCACTAGAAACTATGTGATTGTTGTAGTTAATCTGTAGTTGAAAGTGATGATCCTAGCCTCTTAGAGATTCCAAGTAGAATGAAAAAAGCCTCAAGATCATGTCAAATCTGGAATTTGGGATTCTGGTCGGCATCCAGGAGGAATCAGGTTCTGGGGGAGGGTAAAGATGAAGGCAAAGTTCTACAAACGTTGCTGAATTCCATGCTCCAAATGTAGAATATGTTGAGTTGAGGTACGATCGGCTTTGATAGAGAACCTCCCAGACAGTGGCTGATTTAACAGTTGGCGGACGCCTCCGATCCAAATGAAATCTATAAAAAAGACGAAATAGTTCAGTTTTCATTTTGCAGTAGCAAAGTTTGTACAAATTTTCCCCGCTCTATTTCGCTCCCTTCTTTACTCATTAAAAAGGTCTATGTTTTACGTCTGGATGGTGGAGGTCCCGAATTGAACATTCCGCTTTGGGCTTCCAAAAAGTTTGATCCTCTACTGCTCTTACATCCGAATTAGTTTCGGAAAATTCAGAATTCATCTTCGAATGTCGTTGAGAACTCCAACCGATATTTGCGCGAACTTTCCCAGTCATTATAGCACACTCCGATTACTGACAACATTTAATGAGATACATATAAAACTTTAAATTGCAATATTTTCTTCATTATTTATGCTCATGCAACCATCCAATCATATGAAAATTTAACACCAATATAGCCAGAGAAAATATTGTTTTTATGTTTTCATAGAGCGATTTCCAATTTTTCAACTTTTGGATTTTTCTGGGAAATTTTCAAGCTTTCCATTTTTCCTAAATCTTCATTGGGTAGAAGGAAACAAATTATCTGCAGAAATCTTCTAGATAGGTTCTGAAGTTTAAGCGATGAAAACAATAAACAAATTTTTAATAAATGTATATATATATAGACAAGTGAATAGAAGTACGAACTAATCCAACATTTTTTTCTATCTCCAATATCTGACTTAAACCCTTCAATAAACCCTCAATGTAACGGTCCTCAATACAAATGCTCTGTACCATCTGCTCATGGATTAGAGCTGGATTAAATTATAGTCCACTCGTAAACAACAACAAAAACACAACGCAACGATATAATAGATGAGAAAACGGAAATGAAGTGGCTCATTTGCAAACAACACCATAAACCGACCATCGCCCACCTCAATGATGCAATCGCACATACCAACACTAGGTCTTTTTTTCAAGGTTACTGGACCACCGGTTGACATTTTCCCAGCTAGAAAATGTGGTTTTTTTTGGGGCGATGGAAATAAAACCCGCATCCACACCCTAGCCAATGTGGGATAACCTCTCGAAACTACAAATTGTTTGATTACACCAAGGTGAAGATGAGAATGGACACTCCCTCACTAATAACGGATCCGCCCCAATCACTGCCCGGTTTGAAGGTTTTGAGAGTTAGAACAATTTCCCACTCTATTCTGTCTAAACCGGCAATCATGTTGTTGGTTGTTTCACACCATCGTCTATTGCTGGGAAGAAACCCCAAAACGAATCAACAGCCACACCACGTGCCACACGTTTGCGCTTCAATGGAGACGCCGGAAAAATTGCTATCGTTGCAGACGACAGAGAAAGTATTGGGTTTTGGAGCAGCATCGGAGAAAAGTGGCCCCAAAACGGAGCGTTGATTGTACGTCATAAAGCGCGCCGCGATCAATCGGAACGGTTGATAATGAGCGTTAGTAAAACCATTGATTTCTGTTAGTTTATAAAGTCCACCCCATGTTGCTCCGTCTTCACCTTAACGCGCAGTGACATAATGTGAAAGGCTTTCGGCCGGGACACTTTCATCGTGCTCTGCGCCTCCACATGAATGGCAAACGATGCGTTCCGATGTAGCACCATTCGCGGTGCCTTTATTTCTTCAAAATCGCATTAGTTTCGCGTAACTTACACACGGTCGGTCCACGTGTGTGTTGAGTGACTTCGCTCTTGGTCCCTTGCACCATCGAATGCGCGATCGGTGAACATTGGCAGTATTATTTAATCCGTGTTTTTGCACCCAAATTCATCATCTGACCTAATTCGAACGCTATGGAAAAGATTGACTGAAAGGTAATTTACCAGTTGTATACTAAACATAACGATTAAATTGATTCGATTTCCTCGATTTTCAATCAAACTTGTTTTCACACTACACTATTTTCCGGGAAGATGTTATGTAGAGCAGTGCTGACTTCAAAGCGTAGATTATAATCAAAATATAGAACATTTGTTAATGAAAAAAGTACGATATGTATTAAATTTTCGTTCGGTCTGTTAATGTTAAACAAATATTAGAAGTTTACATAACTCTTACTAACGTAATTAAAACATTTACAAATTGTGTTATCAAGAGCAATATTATTTAAACTATTATTGAAAAGAGTTAATCATACATTAGATTTAGAAGTAAGGGAAAATATTTTTGAATAACTTTCCTATCCTGCATAAAATTGTGCAATTTGCTGTGCGTTTTTAAAAAAACGCTTAGTTCCACAAAATGCCATCAGAGGCGCTGGTGTGTTCGTTTCAAGCGTTTTGTTTGAGGGCCTTCGCGTTTTGGTAGCTGGGCCACATATTTTTATTTACATTCATTTGACAGTTCTCACAGCTCCGCTTTTTTTCTCCTACAACCGGTTTGCATGTTTATTATCTAATCGTCAGTATCATGTTGTGAAATTAAATAACCTGATCATTCGGTACACAATCGGTACCACAGCTTAGTTGTTTAAGTGCAAAAGCCATTTCATTTCCGTTAGATACAAAAGTGTTTCGTTACAAAAAAAAATACGCTTCTACAATGTCTCGTGCACAAGACGCCGTCGGTATTCTGCGCGGCCTCAAAATCGTGGCCGATGCAGTAGGCAAATCGCAATCTGAATACGCCAAACATCTGTGGGCCAATTCGAGCGTACGCGAAGCACTCGAACAGCAACTAGCTACGAGCGAACAATCCATAAAGCAAGTGCTGAACAATCCAACGAAGGAACTGGAAAAGACCGGTGGTATGCTACGCGAAACTATCGAACGGACAGCAGTCGTTGCGGAAGGTTTACGACAACTGACCGTAGCTGCGATGCCCAAAGTTGGACCACTATCTCCCGATGCCTTTTTGTATCAACGTGTTCCTGTAACGGGACCAGTATCGGCAACAGGTGTGGAACAGCCGGGCGATATAGGCGATTTGGATATTTCGAAGATAACGCTAAAAGAACTGGAATCAATTCTATCGGAACATAACAAAAATCGTGAAATAAAGTTAAGCTTAGACAGCACTAAACCATCCAGCACAAAAACGGCAGTACCCGTCAAAGAGACAGAGCTCCCAGCTCCACCACGGCACACAACGACATCACACACCAATCTACCTCCAGAGCCGCCACGTGCAACGAAAGCTTTTGCGCGGGACGAGCAACAGATAGAAAAAATGATGCATTTTGTTTCCTCTTACGATAAGAACCCTTCTGGGTCGGCACAGCCCGTAACGCCCCAAACCAATCCAGCCCAACCTATCGAACTACCTCAGCTAAGCAACGTCGCCAAACAACGCAAAGTGCCCTCTTCCCGTGTGGCACGACTCGCCTCATTCGGGGGACTTTTTGCCGGTCTTGGGCTGGGCACGGTTAATGAACTCGCGAAAGGTGCTTTAGGTATCGGAGGAACGCTCGACGTAAAGCAAGCCCTCTTCAGTCCTACCAATGCCGAACGAATCGTTGACACACTCTGCAAGGTCCGTGGAGCTGCCCTTAAGCTTGGGCAAATTCTTAGCATTCAGGATTCGAACATCGTTTCACCGCAGCTGGTGAAAGCGTTCGAGCGTGTGCGGCAGGCGGCCGATTACATGCCAGACTGGCAGGTGGAGAAGCAGCTCGTCAGCGAGCTGGGACCGGACTGGCGTGCGAAGTTGCAAAGTTTCGACCAAAAACCGTTTGCCGCTGCGTCGATTGGGCAGGTCCATCGGGGCGTTCGCAAGGAGGATGGCATGGAAGTGGCAATCAAGATCCAGTATCCTGGCGTTGCAAAAAGCATCGAAAGCGATATCGACAATCTGGTGTCGATGCTGAAGGTGTGGGACGTGTTTCCGGCCGGTGTTTTCATCGACAATGTGGTAACGGTGGCGAAGCGTGAGCTGGCCTGGGAGGTAGATTACACACGCGAGGCCGAGTACACGGAACGGTTCGCCGAAATGATACGTCACATGCCCGAGTACCGCGTACCACGGGTGGTGAAGGAACTCACCTCGAAGAATGTGCTGACGACCGAGCTTGTACCGGGTGTACCGATGGATCGATGTTTCGACATGAGGTACGGTTAAACTTATTATTGGAAGCGTCAAAAACTTAATGTCATTAAATATTAATTTTAGCCAAGAACATCGGGATCACATCGCTTATTGCGTGATGAAACTCTGCCTCAACGAACTGTTCACCTTCCGGTGCATGCAGACGGATCCGAATTGGTCCAACTTCCTGTACGACGCATCCACCAAACAGGTTATGCTGATCGACTTTGGTGCGACACGTTTCTACCAGAAAGCATTCATGGACGATTATTTACGAGTAAGTACAGCTTCTTAACAAGCTTCCAATACACATTCGATTGATAAAATTCAACTTGTTTCCCTTTTTTCAGATCATCATTGCAGCCACGAAAAATGACCGCCAAAAGATACTGGAGCTGTCGCGCAAGATGGGCTTCCTTACTGGCTATGAAACGCCAGCAATGGAAAATGCGCACATCGACGCAATACTCATACTGGGCGAAGTGTTCAGCGTACCGGGTGAGTTTGAGTTTGGACGGCAAAGTACCACCAAGAAGATTGCGGCCCTAGTGCCGGTAATGATCGCCCACCGGCTATGTCCACCACCGGAGGAAATCTATTCCCTGCACCGGAAGCTTTCGGGAGTGTTTCTATTGTGCGCCCGGCTAAACGCAAAGATTGATTGTAAGCCCATACTTAAAGAGGTGATGGAGAACTATAAGTTTGATTAAAACCCAGACACTTCCGGTGGTTGTATTGAGGTGAAATAAAACAATATCATAGAGCTATTTCTACCGGATCATCCTTCGTTTAATCGTGGAACTCTGGAAAGATATCGATCTCTTACAGTTTCGGCCATTTAGGTGATCTGCTCTTCTAAATAACAGTTGTCTCCGATGGTTACTGGATAGCGGTGTGATTTGATGCGCAAAACCCAATTGCTCAGTGCTTAAGCTCAATGCCATGCTTTTCAGCGGAATTCTTCAAACAGGTCATAATGTCCAGCGCTAGCTCGCACCGATCTTCGTTCGTTACGTCCTTGCAGTCGGCAGCGATCTCCCGCGCCAGTTCGATCTTGCTTTCATCGCCCTTCATGAGCATCTTCGCAATTTCGATAAATCCATCCTCCTGGAATGCCTTCCCGTTCGAGATACCGAACTGTTCCTGCATGCAACCGGCCAAACACTTCTGCGTACGCGATTCGGGCATCTTATCGTTAACGAACCGCTCCACATCGTCGTCCGTTGCACCTTCCTTCGTTTTACACTCGGAGGCCAAACCGCGGAGCATTTCTTTCGCCTGTTCCACCTCCGCATTCTCGCCGTCCGCCTTTTCGCAAGCAGGAAAGAAAAACCATGAAACTGAGAACGATTGTGTGTGTGCAGCTTGCATGAACAGTTCGTTACCTTCACACTGACCATCGCCGCGAAACAGAAGGCCACTAGAGCAATGCAGAACTTCATCGTAATGGCTATAAACACGAACTATACACCATCGAGCACTAACATGTAATCTTTTATATATACTAAAGGGACAGGTACGATCGCGACACGATCGTCTATTCCAAGCGATAGTGACAATTGCGTGTAAATCCTTTTTTTTTTTTTTGTTCCCGCCATCCACTAATTATAAACATTATGTGTTGCTCTACTCGGCCTCGCAATCACTACATCCGCCCCAAAATCGAGATTTCGACCGAACTATCATAACAACCGATGACGCAGACTCCCGTCGACACAAGTCACGTTAGATGGTGGTCACACATGTTTATCGGATTGTGTTGGAAAGATCGTAAACGATAAAACACTCCAAACAGCTGTTTGGCATGCAGGCGTCGCACATGTCGATGGGAGGGGGAGTTTACATTTACGCGACCGCTCACCGCCCAATAATGTTGTTCGATTAGTGTTGTGTCAACGTGAGCTGATAGCGAGCGCTTGGAGGTGAGCTAGCTAACTCAATTGAGAAAATGAGCGCATAAATGAGCTGGCTCGCGAATGCAGGAGCTAAGGAGCGCATTCGATTCTATGAATAGCGTGCGCTCATATGCTCATATACGTTCGAGCTAGCTCATTCTTTCTTCTATGGCACTACAACTTCGAGAGGCCCATTTCTGGTTTTCGTGGAGATTCGATCCCTGGTCCTCTACTAGCGAACCGCTCCAAGAGCTAGCTTATTACCTCGTACATTATTGTGCTCCCTTTAATGAGCTGATCGCACGAGCTCATGACACAACACGATGTTTCTCCGAATCATGTGCTAACTGTGCAAGATTAATGCCTTTATTTACAGTTGGCGAAGTAGTTAAATTTGTATCTATACAACAGTAGCTTGTTGCTTGAAAATTCACTCCAAACAATTCAATGCACTGTATGCACTCCAGCGTAATCGCACTAATAATAAAGAAATTTGTAATGAGCAAACAATTTAAAGTTGGTCCGTTTAAATCGTTTGCAAGGAAATTGTGTGTTGTTTGCAAGGAAATTAACCAATCAGCTTATCGAATTTGTTCGTTTTTTTTAAACATTCAATTCAACAAATGATATGTTTGCTAGAAAACACAGAACTTCAAATTGTCTTTGCTCGTTTTGTTTTGTCTGTGTTTATACGTTAATGTCGATAGTATAAATGAGGCACTCGTAGAGAAGGTTTTGAGAACCTCGGTAAGAGATAGAGCTATGAACATTAGTAAGGAGATTTGGGAGCTTACACGGTGTGAAGTTTTTCGCTTGGAGTTACACCAACTTTTGTTATGGATATGTAAGTTCATTTGCAGTACAATGTAGGCGATATACATAATAGCTAAATTCGTTCTAATATTTGTAGTTCATCAGCATTTAGCATCCTATTTCTGTACTTGTATTGTGGTAGGCACAAACCGTGTTGGACATTGGACGGCTGCTACAGAGCAATTTCCTCATCCTGTTATAATAGTGAACTTGTCCAGCAATGAGCCGAACGTTCTCTTGCAGGCAATTGAAAATGGTTGTCAGGTTAGTAACAACACTTGCTACTTTTCCGGTTTCGCTGCTCTACTTCAAGATCAACCTTAACGCTAACCATAACTCATAGCAATAGCGTTGAGTTGTCGTGATAAAGTTCTCGATCAGACATCGTGCGAAAATGTAACAACCAACTAATAATTACATCAACTTTAAAGCTATCACGCATCTTCGTTCCATTCCCTATTAACAGACCTTCATACTAGCGCAGTCGACGGCCATCACATTTTTGGATCAGTTCCACTACGTTCATGATCGCGCCATTGCCCGGTACTCGCAGAAGCGAATCGTCATCATACACGATGAGCCTCCGGAAAACGAGCGCACCATCTTGAAGCACAGTGCCGTGTGTGACTTGATGGATTTGTTGCTCGTACGACCTCAGCCAGATCACAACCGTGTGGATCTATTAACGAACGAGGTTGAAACGGACGAGTGGATGTTGTTGCATAGCTTCAGTACGTCCTCTCCAGCACCCCTAAGCGTAAATCTGTTCCCTAACAGACGTACCAATCTGCGGGGTCGTTACGTACGTCTTGCGATCTTCAACTACGAACCATACACGCTGTGGAGCAGTGTGGAGGATTCGGACGTTGCAAACGCATTCTACCAGCACAACCGTTCACTTGCGATCGACGGTACCGAATCACGGCTGTTCGTTGAGTTCTGTGCCAAACTGAACTGTAGTCTGGAGATCTCCCTGGATGAGGCAGGCGAATGGGGACAGATCTATGACAACAGGACGGGAGATGGAATTATCGGAGCGCTTGTCGAGCGGCGGGCTGACGTCGGAGTCGGAGCCCTCTACTCCTGGTACCACGAGTCTTTATATCTAGCGCTCTCGAAGCCAATCTCACGCACCGGAGTTACCTGTGTCGTTCCAAAACCGCTGCCACTGTCCTCCTGGATGATTGGTATACTACCGTTCTCGACGGTTCTGTGGCTGGCAGTACTCGCAACCATTTGTGTGTCCACCATTTTCGAAGTGATGTTTAACTTTGTAACGCAAAAGTTTAGAGCCAGTGAGGTAACATTCCAGATTTGTTTTTGCTCTGAAGAGGACGTCTTAACACACAGAAATGTACGCCTTTTCATACTGCTCCACAGTCACATCGGGTGGATGTATGCGAATCCATGATGGGTGTTATATCCATCTTCATACTACAGGCCGTCCTGCTGCGCACCAACCGTAACCCTTACAGCTCGCAGATGATCCTGATCGGTTCGTTGCTTTTCGTAGGCCTCATGATAGGGAACGCGTACAGCGGTGGACTGGCCAGTGTGATGACAGTACCACGGTACGAAAAATCGATCGACACCGTGCAGGATCTCGCCGATCGTAATCTACGCTGGGGTTCGACACACGACGCCTGGATATTCTCCATTCAACTCGCAACGCAGGTAACGTAACGCTTGCCGGCCGTTCCGTTTGATTCTCCCAATATGCGTTCCTTCCAGCCGACGATTGTGAAGCTGTTGGACAATTTCGTCACCTACCCGAAAGATGTGCTGCACGAGCAGGCAAAGCACCGGAACCTGGCCTTCAGCATCGAACGGTTGCCGTACGGTCACTATGCCGTTGGTGACTACATTACGGTCGAGGTATCGAAGAACTACGAAATCATGCTCGAGGACATTTACTGGGAGAACTGTGTGGCTATGGCCACCAAAACCTGGCCGCTCATGAACGAACTGGACGAGCTGACGCTGGTCATTTTCCAGAGCGGAATCCAGCGCTATTGGGAGTTGGAGGTGAGCAGACGATTATCGGTGGTCCTATATACAAAGCCACACAACCTAACGAGGAGGTGTTACAGTATGGTCAGTGTGGTACAAGTTAATTCCTGCGGACAAACAGGGACAGCTACTGTACCTAGCGTCAAACAAAAAAAAAAACGGGAAGTTTCCAATGCGCATGTATGTAGACAAATTGTGGTTCAACCCCCTCGTGGGGGTATTATTGGCAAACAGCAATTTGGAACATGGACGACACTCTTCACAGTGCGTCTTTAGCAATGTTGTCGATATTTTCCATTCTCCTTCCCTTATAGGGAAAATGTCATCCTCTCCAGCGTTACAAACTAATTCATCTTTACCCAATTTTTCGTCCCCAAAAAGGTGGTGACAAAGTTCGCCGATAATAAGGTCCAGCACGCCATCTCCATTTCGCGTCATTTCGACAATCCCGGACCGATTCCGCTGCAACCGTCGCACCTGCTTGGAGCATTCTTTCTACTTGCCGTCGGGCTCGGTTTGGGGTTGGTGTGCTTACTGCTAGAGCTACTGTGGCACAGATTATCTACCAGGCAGCGAACGATGGTGGATCACACGACGCAGAATGAAAGACCCCTTGGGCTGCTGTAGAAACATCCACGCTGCAAACACCCTTCCTTCGGTCGGTGCGTAGTATTTCCTTCCCCTATTAGGGGATGAAATGAAGGCAAACAAATTTCCACCCCCTCGAACGGTTGAATGGCGATGACTAGCGGTATACGAACACCCCTATTCCCCGGGTGGCACTCAACGCGGAACAACTTACTGATCGAATTGCGTAGGGTGGTAGCTTGCACTAGATAAGACCGATCGCGTGCAGGACGAACAATTTCCCATGCAACACCTGCACCTTGCAAACTGTTTCGTAAGTCCTTGCGTCCTTTTCAAGGTTCGGTTTTGTACGGGTAGGTGATAGACCTACACAAACATACACAACTACTCCACGCAGGGAGTATAAAACGATTAAGCCACCCTACCACACAAAGTTAGGCATCGTTGGAAGGACACGTGGGTAAATCGTGGCAAAGTACGTGTGAAGTGCCGTAGATGCAGACATTTATTGGTGGTGTCAATGATTGTCGCAGGGCAAAAAAAAAGATGTTACGATTCAAGCAAATGAAATAAAAAACAGTTTTAGATAAGGGGAGCAACTTGAATTTGTTGTCTGAATTAATACAAAAACGAAAAATGAATTGGGGACAATAAAATCTTTGAATGGAAAATAGAGCTGAGAATAATAACTCACTTAGGTGAATCGATTACAAGTGAGTCATTTAAATGAGTTAACTCTTATGTTGAATCTTTCTTTAAATTAAATTTCACTTACATGAGTGATATAGCTCAAAAGATAAACAACACATTACTTCATGAGTTACAAAGGCATCGCAAAGAGTCAATTCACCTCGAACGAGTTAAATAACTCACTAGAGTTAAACATTTTAATCGCCCATTTATTCTCACTCAATGCGAACTTCTCTAATGGTAAAGAGTTCCACATAATCTAAATAACTGAAACATATGTTAAAATAAATCAATTATTAAGGCCTTTTTTTCATTGAGCTTGTAGCACTAAGTTCATACTGATGTTACGACTCTTTTGAGGAATTGATACAGAAATATGGCATATTGTTACTTTTTTTCGGTAAAGCAGAGCTCATTCAGTGCTAAGGACATTTAGATGAAATGTATTCAACAACTTTCAGTATATTATTCTCTATTTGTTCAAACTTTAATCTATAAAATTGCTCATTGGATACAATTAATATACTCAAGAACAACCCTGTTTATATTGATCAAGAACGGTCAGGTCCGTATTTCAAATAAAACAATTTCTTTCAAATGATATTTGAATTTAAATATTTGTCAAACCGTCCACGGAGACATAACGTGCCCGTTCAATAATCTACTGTCCGTACTTCTCTTCGATATATTGAAAATAGGAGCTAAAGGATCTCCTACCTACGCAGTACTGGTAACGCTCGATACGGTTCACTGCACCTGCCACGCATAAGGTGCGTCGCGTAGGCACGGAACAAAATAAAAAACTTCGCACAACACATGGCACAGGGTCCACAGTGTATCGTCCCACCGGTAAAACAAACCTAACGGACCGACAACTTCTGGAACGACAACCGTAGGTTTAACAAGCCTGTGTATATGCAATGATACATACTTTTAATCTAATAGACAAGACGGAGGTAAATTTACCTACGATGGACAATATCTGTACACGTGCTGAGGTCAAAGCTTGCTCTTATTTTTGTGTCTTCTGCGGAGCAGTAAAGACCCAGTAAAAGCCGGTTTGTTGAAGACTTGGACTTCCCCTTACCCGCCCTTCATTGCCGTAGAATTGGACAGTAAGAGGAATGACCGATTGGGGGTTAGTGGTTGGACAGGATGCCTACCACTGAATTACATAATGACGTCATAATGTCCTCACAACGAACTTTAATATCAGACCGGATGTAGTCTTATATATAACCGAACAGAAGGTATAATGGCACACACAAACGTACACAAGGGCTAGTAACGCAAATTCTTTCCTTTGGACCCCTTCAGCACTGTGCCGTTTGAATTGAACCGTCCTTTTCTAGCTTCCGTAAAATATATGTTCGCTTTCAGTTCTGTAAAGCAAACCCGAAGTCCTTGTTCATTCTTTATTCATTACCGTTTCACGTATACGAAGTCAGTCATTGGAACGAGTACGGGGCAGCAAAAAGGAGAACAGAAAAATGGAACTAGAAAGCAAAAGGATAACAGCATATCGGTGGCGTCCTGGTGTCCCGGCGGGGAAGGCCAACGCACATTGCCACCCTTCCTTCTGTGTACGTCTCCCGAACTACCCTTCATCATTCCTATTACTAGGCTAAGTGAGCGTTGCTCAACCGTTAAACAATTTTAACATATGCACGAACGCATGCCCAGGCACTGTTTAAAGACCCGGGCACATGATGCAACCCGCCAGCGAAGGAGAAACACCGACAGGGAACAGGAATTATGTCCACACGTTGAACTCCACACGGAGGCGACACGTTGGGATCCGGAATAGAGCAGGACCTCTTCCGTTGGGTTTCGTCGCGCAACGAAAAAGGACATCTGCCGAAACGGTACGATCGAACGTGGGGACGTGTTCATTTTTCCATATACCTCACATACACATTCATACACATCCTGGACGTTCTCTTCCCGCGCTGGCTAACGTCCCGTGCAGGTCCCGTGAGGTCAAAGAGTAGAGTAGGTGTCAGTAGTGTACCATTCAGTAGGGCAGAACGTGTGTACTGCGCGTCTCTGGCAAACGGTCAGCTCACAGTCAGCGAGTGGAACAGCACATCCACCCAGCCGCCGAGAGCCAGAACGGGACGAACAGTGACTGTGCACCGACTGACCACTGCTGCGACCGTACGAAGCTCGGACCCCGGAACGCTGAAGCCTTTGTCCAGTCGGTCATTGTACGAAGGCGACAGCAGCAACGGTTTACGTGACTTCAAATGGTTGAAGGCGCGCGCACGACGAAAGAAAAAAGGAAAGGATGGAAAATTCATCCCCGGATTTCCTCCCCCGTGGGTGGTTTTGCATCTGAGAAGAGTTTCGCAAAAGAAACAGTTTAATTAAAATTAAGCAGCAATCCACACGAAAAAACCCATTTAAAACAGTGCCATGTTGAAGTGGTGAATCGAAACTGAAAATAATCGATGAAAGCTCTGCCTGTGATCGAATCGTTACGCGACATTAAAGACACGGGCGGCTCAGTGCGCGTGTTTTTCCGTTGGAAAATTTGTCATCGATCCTTGACCGTAAAACGGCTCACCAATTGATTGAAGTGAAGTGAACCATGCATGAAAAAAAAAGCCTAGTGCAAGTGGAGTTCTAAAGTTGTAAATTCAAATCAAACGCGAGAAATGTGCCTTTTGATGAAATGGCTGGAAAAAAATGCACTTTACGAGAAAGTAGCTTTTTTTGCTCGCGTGCGTAAATAATTAATAACGGCCTGTGATGCGTTGGTACTGACGTGAGCGTGTGAAAGTGAAAAAAAAAAGATCAGTTTAAAGGTCCTAGTGAAACGTTAGTGATTCGATAATAGAGAAGCGCATCAGAAGCGCAAATCTATCTATTGGGAAAGTAGTACGAAAATGATGACAATTTCTCCCAGTTATTACAATGTCGGATTAATGGCCCCCGTTGACCGTATACGCAGTGCGCAATTTCTACTGTCCCTTGGATAAAGCGCTGTGGAAGCGGGTAGTATATGTGGAGTGTGTGTCTTTCGCCGACCATTTCGACGGGGTTGAGGAGATTGATTTGAGCAAACGCAATTCCGACAGAACGCCAGTACGGCTTTTGCGATACGCAATCACACAATGACGCAACTGGAGGAGGACGACCTTTTGAACAATTTGCTGAAAATTCCGGGCACCATTATTATTTACAACAATGATATGAGCTGTAAGTGACCGTTTGGAATGGCATCAGACTAGGTTCGCCAATATAATAAATTTTAAATAATACTTCCATCAATGCCAGAGGTGGACTAAGCGGTCGAACTCTCGATCACGCAATTAAAGGTGTTCGCAAGAGTGGTGGTAAATCAATGATCCAAATATTTTGCGTACGGTGACCCCGAAGATGTTCGAAATTTGCACTCCTCTCCTTCTGATATTTGCTCTTCAGAAGTGAAGAATATAGAGTTCCCTAAAAAAAACCCGCCACTACACATTTTACTATTTCAGAACATCTATATATAATGCATCAGAACTGATAACAAATCAGATGTATCTGTAAGATTCACTAACTCTGAAGGTTCTTCGCTCTATTTGGCTAACTATTTGAATGTCCACACCAACCATTTTCTTTCCTTACAGCCTATGATTACATACTAAACGCTCACAATGTAGCGCTCCCGTTGACACCGGCAACTTCTACAGCCGGTTCAGCCACTTCGGAACAATCGGTGGATGACCTGAACAGCAGTGCATCGATCGATGCGGACGTGGCATCCTTGCCAAGCCCCTCGAACCATAACAGTGGTGTTCCACAGCTGGCAATCGGTTCTCCTATCTCCATCGCTCTCGATACTCCTGGTAACTCCGAACTGGATCACAGCTTCAGCAGTGTTGAACCATCCGAACCTGCGGCATCGGAAACATTGGCCGACGCAGCTAACGCCGCTGGTCTCACCGACGAACCAGAAACAGATGAGCTCGAGTATGAAGAGATGGAAACTGGAACGGGTGCTGGAGACGCGCGGGAAGAAGAGGACGATGATTCCGAACCGGAACTGACCAATCTGTCGTGGCTGACGGAGTTGAAGAACATCACCAACCTGACACCGTCCGACGCTCCGCTAACGGATTTGCCAACGGCACGGTTTAATAAATTTATCGCACAAGTACGAAGGTATGTACCGCGCTGGGGAATGTCGGCAGAATTTACACGTCCTTCGGACACTATTTCTATTTCTAATGTCTTTTGCTGCTCTGTTGGGTAGGAGCCGGGAAACATACGACAAGCGCAAAGAACAGTACACGTCACTGTCGAGCTCGCTGGAAAAACCACCCTTCAACTATGCACAAATCATCGCCATGGCCATGTTGGAGGAGGGCCGCATGACGCTCAAGCAGATATGCAAATGGATACAGGAAAAGTTTTCCTACTACAAAGTGCACAAAAACTGGAATGTAGGTATCGCGCATGTTCGTTTGGTTTGTCATGAAAAAAAAAACACTCCATGTACTAAAAATGACTCAAATTACATTGCTCTACATCTCCAGAACTCCATCAGGCACAATTTGTCGTTGAGTTTTTTCTTCACCAAAGTACAACGGGCCAAAGATGAGAAGGGCAAGGGAGGCTACTGGGAACTATCTATGGATGTGTCAAAAAGTGAACGCCGTCGGGTACGTGTTCGGCAGCGGAACAAATCAAACAGCAATGGTTCACAATGCAACCGTCGATCGACATCGGCTCGTTTCGAACTAAAGCAAGCCACCAATAGTACGCTTGCTCATGGTGGTTCGATCAACAACAACAACAACGAACAAACGGTCAATAACAATCTTCCTAAGTATCCAACGGTGCCATCTTGTGAGGCAACGCTAGAAACGATCCCAGCACCGTCCCCAACAACGATCGATTGTGTATCCATCGTCGGTGACTCGCAAACACCGCAACGGGAACAGTTGCCCACACTAGACAGCAATAATAACAATTGTCCACAGACGCAGGTCGTATCTACAACACCTCTGCAGGTGCAGAACGTAATGATCGATATCATTGACAACTACAGCAAGTCGGCTATGGATAGCGTTCTTCAACCAGTTCCGCTTATTCCCGCTGGGGACAGTGTTGAACAAGCAGAGCTGTCTATCCTGCAGCCAGTGGCGGAACTCCCAGTTAACGAGGAACAGCTGTTGCGAGCCAGTGCGATGGTAGAAAGCTGCACGATTAACTTCGATTCCATCATCAACGGCGAAAATGGTGCCAGCATCTTCAGTAATCTCAACGTGGACGAGGTGAGAAAACATTTGCTAAGCTGACAGAGTCTTAAATTCATTCTGCATAATCGTACGTGTTAGAATAGACTTTTTTCCCTTGAGTTCTCGTTTTCCTCTGTGTGTACTCCAGGGAAGCGGGTTTAGTCATCCTCTGTCCCTATTGTTTATCAATGATGTTGGGTGTTATACTCCACCTTATCTCATCTCCTATTGTCTATCGATCTGATGGTCACGTCCTTCAAAACCGCCTTAATGTGTTCCTCCAGTGAATGTTCTTCTAACTTCCCCTTCCTCTGTCTGGAAGTGATTGATTGGCTATGCTTCTTTTTCACGAATGCTTCACTTGCAACTGAATAGACAGTCCTGCGTACGGGCGAACGGTCCGAATGGGATTCGATCCCTAGTCCTCCCCGATGAAGACATGTGCCGCTATCTCCTTTGCTTCTTGGTCCGTTATTTTGGAATGTATATAGACAATAAGCTTCCGTGTCATACGAGATCTATGGCAAAAGAGCTACACTTTGGGTCTCATTACCAAGATTACAGCTGATTCCACCGATTCTTTGTATCTTACAATTTTGAAGCGTAGTAGTAAAACTTTGGAGAATGGACTTTAAACTAAAATACTCATGTATCTCTCACAGCCTGACTATTTTAATTAGGGCTGATTGTAACGAGAGAGTTCTCCTACTCTTAGTACTTAGTCATATGTCAACTTCTGAGCTGGGACTCAGAAAGTCCAATTAATTGCAGAATTATTATAATTTGAATTATTCGTTAGAACATATTGAAACTATTTCTGTTTACTCACACAGATCTTCTCCGACAACGAAATACCGCAGCCTGCAAACGACGACATCATTGTGCCATTCTTCAGTAACGTCCAGCAGGTCCAGGCTGGTCCAAACGTGGTGGTCGAAACCATCCCCTACTATCTTCCCGATATGGGGAACTTCGATGAAAGTGATTTTGGGAACCTGATAAATATCAACGAGCAGGAAATTAGTGACGAGTTCCTCAACGAGCATGGTTTTCTGTAGAAAATGGTCTCAAATCTCAAAGCTGATCTGGGTTTCAGGGTTCCAAGTTTTCATGTTCATCGCAAGGACGGCATTAGGGGACGACATAATATCGTTCCTATACTCCTTCCTTCTTCAGAGGAAATCAGAGTATACTCTACACAAACCGTCAAAAGTAGGGAATTCTAGTCTCGTACATTATTGGAGTTCAGTGGATGTTATGGTGTTTCGCTAGTGCGTTCAACATAATGTGCTCAATAGCATTAGATTCTGTGCAACTCTAGAGTAAGGACACACGAATTATTGTTCGATTCTGGCATGTAACCGGGAGGAGTTTCTCGCCCCAAACACATCGCCTCGATTTGTAGCGCTCTAGCTTATAGGATACAACATTCTTCGGACGAAGCCCCACATTCGTACGCGTTCGTTCCTCTTCATCTGTAAATACATATTAAGTGGATGGATAAGTGATGAATAATATCAAATAAAAGAGTTTTCATTTCAACATACATTTTGAATTATTCTTTCGCATAGAAAGTGGCAGAGGTAGGTGGTTCTCTTTTTCGGCACTTTCATTTGTCCAAAAACTACAAGCGTATTGGTTTGCTGTACTGAATGTGTAGTATTGTGTATTTACTTAAAAATAGTGGATCTTTTTATTCATAAAATGATGCAACTCATTTACACTTCGCAATAGGGATAAATCTATAATGTATATATTTTGTTTCATTTTCCAACCCATTTCTACCTTAGTTTGCAAACTTTTTTATTACTTTCTGGTTTACTTTTTCGTCTGCTTGATTCTCTGTTTCTTTAATGCTTTTTTTTGCTACATTTTCTGCCAGGTCATGTTACTACTTGCCCAAATTGTGGGCTTCTCATGCTACTGTAGTTTATTTTGTTTTCAATTTTGATTTTTCCTGTCTTGTTTACACATTGGCTCTCGGAACATTTTACATTTGATTTGTTGTTGAACAAAACAAAACAAAAAAATATTTCATTTTCATAACAATGCATACCAACAGGTTAAATTTCCAAAATTGTGCCCTCGATAAACAAAGCCGATAAAAAAAAGTCCGTTTGTCGTGTTTTAACCATTTAAGCCTCAATCGACTCAAACACAAAACCATCGTAAAAAAGGAAAATATTGTGAAAACCTGATTAAGCATTAAACTAAGAAAACATTTCAAATGTTCTATTTAACACAATGAAATTAATAAAGAGAAACTATCTACGTTTCGAAGCATGTACATCGAACGTGTATCACAAACAACAAGCATATAGTGCTGTTTTTCTTCAATTTTCAAAATCATCAACCAAAAGCAAAGTAGTGAAGGATGGTACAAAGTACTCCAAAAGCAGAATACACGTTTCTACTGAAAACATACGCAAGAAATCACATATAGGTGGACTTTTGCGTGGAAGTAAGGAGCAATGGATAAAGGCACAAGGAGCTGTTGTGAAAAGAAAACTCTCCTCTGTGGTCTGTTTGTTTGTCTTTTGAAGATAATTTGTATCCTTGTAGATCGTACGTTGCGTATGTATCACACCAAGTGATGCTCATTTGATTTACCGAACTATGTTAAACGTTGCCGTGCAATTCTGCCTGATGCTTGCATGTGCCATTGTGTCGTTATATCGTTTTTATGTCATCTTTACTACAATATATTCGTTTTCATCAATGCTTGTTTTACAACTATAGTTTACTCTTTTCTTAAGTTGGGGTTCATTGCACTTGTGTTTTTTTTTCTAACGAAGTCAAACGAATTATTGTTTTTTTTTTTTATTTCATGCTGTATGCGATCGAGACTTTAACCTGACATCGCTATTATTGTATATTCTCACACTCATCAGTGAATGTCTTAAGTGGAAACGCATCATTTCAGTAAACCTGATGTTTTTTCACGACTCGCAAGTTAGCGATAAATTAATGCCAAGGACATAGGATCATCAATCAATTCTAGCGAATGGAATCGGCTTTCAGAAATGACAGAATTGAAAGGACTGCATTAAAAATGTGCATAAAAGTATAGAACCAGTTTAACTAATTCACAAATTCAACGAAACAATACTCAAAGCAAACAAAAATGGCACAAAGGTGAAGTACATTTTAAGCTGCATATCGAAAACTTTACTTCGCTTCTCTCGGGTCAACGTATGGGTACTATCAGCACTCTGCAATAGAAACAATGTGACGATCACGCACTCTTACGGTTTAATCCTACTTGCGGACACAACCCACAGGCATAAACATTGTATGTACTTTCAGAGGAATTTTTTATCTCTTTATGTTGTGTGTTTTTGCAATTAGTTTCCTGCTTCCGTTTTGACATTGAAAAACATCAACCAGAGGCTCTGCCTGTAACAATCACCAACAAACATACGCCCAATATCGCTCATCCTGCTCAAAGTTATACCCAACCGTTTATAACACCGATTTCTGTTGTTTGCCAATGTGGTGTCTTTTCTAAAAGCAATCAAATCCCCTCATGCTATTCCACGTGTTTAACTTCCTCACACTCGTTTCTAGCACAATAAAGTAACGGTTTATAGGGCAAGAAAATTGTCACATCTAAATACATGTTTATACCGCGTCGTTAAACACGTACGAATGGCTCACCAACTTTCGATCGATAACGCTACCTGTAGCAATCATTTGAACGTTTCTGGATAGCATTGTCCACCAGCAGGAGAAGTTGAACGTTTGTTTGACATACTTTTGTTTGTTTGTTTTCATTTAGAGGTAGACCATTTTTGTAGGTTGTTTGTTTGTTTGTTCCGTTTGTTTTTCCTGTTACGCTTGATGCTCGTATTAGTTGAATTTACACTACTACACGATTCGTTTGCAATTTAATACCAGTTTAGCGTGGTTTCTTTCTGCGTGTGCCATTTGCCCACAACGTGGATTGAGGCAGTGTTCTGCTATTTAAACATACTCATAAATGTATCATCATTGAGTGCACATGCATGCAGCTTCTAAGTCGTTAGAATCTTGCTTGCCCTCTCGCTAGCAGTAGTATAATAAGCCATATACAATTGCTCTTAGAACAAGTATATTCCACCCTTACTATTATCCGCAAGTTGCCAATCCTTCCAGAAAAAAAAACCTGTCACTCTGGGTTGTTGCGTAGTGTTATGCGACGTTTGTGATTTTGTGATCATAATATATTTTTCAGCACATTTGCTTACCACTGCCCAACATTAGTATACATGAGAAGGTTTCAATAACGTTGCATCACTTTCATGCCCTAGTTTTTGTAGTACCACTATATTCTATCACCTAGTTGTGTCACTCTCTATATCGGGGCATACACGCGCAAGTGCGCATTTGCGTTACGGCGTTTGCGTATGCCATTCTTATCGAACTAAATCTTTGTCATATTAGAATCACACTTGTACACACTACGAAACCCACTCATTATCGTCCACACCCATTCACCCGGTGTTGGGCCGTTTGCGGGCCAACTCTATATTTACACCGTATTTCCACCGCGAATTCCAGCTCCATGCTACGACTGTAGATCGTATATATTCGGTTAAACCTATCGATGTAGTGACTTATGAACGCTACTTATCATACCTCACCTGCTGCACAACGGCTCAATAACCATTGCCGAGATAGCTAAGTAACGTAGTTTCCGTGCTACTCGCTAGCTTACCCCTTACTCGATGGCACGGGGACCATCGATGGGCATCTGATGCAGCACCTCGTCCAACAGTTGCAGCGCACGATGAAGATGTACCTCTACCCAGCATGGCGTTTCCTTGATCGATTGCCGCGGATAGTCCGGACCCCAACCCTTCACGAAGGACAGTCGCAAAATACAGAGACGTCGCAAATCGTCTACACCAATACCAGCGACAGCCGATAGACCTGCAATGCATGAGGGGAAACGAAACGTGGTTAGAACGCTGTCGCGACCTCACATTCTACCAACGGACATACTTCTAGGAGCTCCTACAGCAGACACACCCGCCACAACGGCGGCTTGCATCTGAGCCGCTTTCTGGGCACAGTTGGCGAGGGATTGCATCTGCAAATGACACTGTCGCAGATCAAATACCTGTCAGAGCACACAAAAAAGGGTTATAATAAGGAAAGTTTCGGATTTAAACAGTTGGTGACGGTCGGAATATACCTTTATACATGCTGCGGGATAAATTTTGTGTACGGCATCGCCAGGTGTTCGGCCCGCTTCCCGGTCGAGGTAGTAGCTCTGTACAAATACTGAATGATCACTGAGACATCGCAACCAGACGTCTCCTTCGCCGCGTAGATCCAGTTGTACACCTTTGCCAATATGTAGCCTGCAAAGGAAACATCAATGAATTTCAATCAGTTTAATTTGAAATTAATGAGCTTAAGATACATGAAACGATTACAAGAATTAATACTAAAAAGACAGAATAGAGCCCCTATCGCAACAGATGTCAGCAAAGTATATCTTAAAGCGAACAGAACCAGAGTATATTTCACACTGGATTTTTTATTTTCGCTATTAATTTTTAATTTCAAAAATGTCGGTATGTGTGACATAAAACCGCCAAATACATTAAGAGATGATATGCGAAACTTATTTATCTTTTAATGTATTTGACGATCTAATGACACATAAACCGACATTTTAAATATATAAATATATTATTTAAAATAGCTGATAACTCGTAACAGTGACAGACAACAAAATCATCTTACCAAAAATAATAATAATAATTAATTTTGGAAATCTGATAGATTAGCCGTTCGTTAGTTCTTAGGGACAGTCAGAAATTTAATATTGATTTCTGGAGCACTGGAAAATTTCGAGCTTTCGTGTGAATGTCAATTCGAAATACTATGCGATATTCTGACGAGAAATAACAAATTAAACTCAAAAAATGATCATTTTTGGAGTCTAATCAAAATTTGCAAAATAATCCTCCGGACAACTTATACTCCGCACATTGTGCAGAGAACATTTAGACACTTGTGGTACATCAGATAACAACCATGGCTTCAAAAAGACCAATCAAAATCAAGATGTTTGTTATCGGTTTAAAAAAAAGTATTGAGATCAAAGAATCCAATGTTTCATAGCTCAATAGTTCCAAAATTAACACTAGAGATTTGAGCGAATGGATGGGGCTTCATTTTACCCTATTTAACAGGACTAAACTTAACCATGGGACGGTTTTATTTTTAGGTTTTATGACAAAGTGATCTAGAGTGGAAAATTAACTATCGAATAAACTCTGTAATGTGTAATGAACTGGACAAGCGAATCAGCAAAGGGAACGGTACCAAGAGTTCACTCTCTTTCGCGGACATTGTTAAACGGACGTAAATTCGCACCAGTCCCTCAACCGATAAATGTATATGCGTAAAGCATTATGCTAACATTCCCAAATCGCGTGGGCATAAACTTACCTAGCCTTCTCGCTCTGCTCCGTTCGATGCACGTTGCTAAGCGCACCGAGACAGAACCGGTTTCCACCGGACGGATCAACGTATCCATCAATAGTGACGTTTGGCCGGTTCGACGGTACCTTGAACATTTCGCCGACCTGCGTATCCAGCTCGAAATAAGCCACCGAACACCAATACTCGGGTGCAGGCTGACGTGACAATAAACGTTGCTGACCGGGCAGTTCTGCCAGCTGGCCACCGGTCGCAGTACCAACGCTGGAACCAGTGGCAGCACCAACCGCTCCACCGGTAGCACCGCTGGAATTATGCGGCCAGTACTGTGTCGATGCTTGTTGTGATGCTTGCTGCTGATGCGAACCACTGGCATGTGCTGGAGGTTGTATCGATTGTGTGTAATTGAGAGTATTCGAACCGGACCACGTTGCGGAACCACCTTGCTGTTGTTGTTGCGATTGTTGCTGCTGCTGTTGTTGCTGGTATTGTTGCGCACCGGGTGGGTTTGGTTGCGGTTGACCACCGGATGGACCGGGCTGAGTCGACTGACCATTGCTGGCCGACACATATCCATTCTGCTGCAGATGTGGAGAGACGGGCGAGGTGGCTGAAAGCGAGCCGGACATGCTGGACGGTCCCATTCCACTTTGCGGATCGTTTCCCATCGACGGGTCAGCGCTGGCAGCGGTGCTATAGTATTGAGAGGCTTCTCCACCGATCAGCCCGCCGCTGCTACCACCACCACTGGAACTAGACTGGGAAGAGCTGCCCAGTAAACCGCTATTACCGCCATTTGTCAGCTGGGAGCTGGATTGTGATGAAGGCTGCTGTTGCTGCTGTGTTGGTGGCGGTTGTTGTTGTTGCTGTGAGCTTTGTGGCGCTCGCAAACCATTGTTAGTCAGCCCGGCAGGACCACCAATAACGGAAGCTAAAAATAGTAATAACATTAGGGAATATTTAGTAATTTTGACAATAAATTCATTTGTGCGCTTATAATGTTGTGATAATAATGAAACCAAAAGAAAATGCTCACAAAGCGGTAAGGAAGAAGACAATCGTGGGTGTTGCTGGCTTCCGGATGAGGAGGCCGCTGATAACATGGCCGCCGCGGCGGACGATGGACCACTGACGCTACCGGCACCGCTCATCCAACTGCTGGGGCCACTATTTCGAGATTGTTCGGCAGATTCCAGTTTCGGGATCGGCCGTGGACCGCTACTCGATCCATACAGACCGCTCATTTGAGAGGGGTCTGTTGCCAAGAACAGGAACCGCAAACAGATGGCAAACAATTCATAACCCAAAGCAAAGAATACCGAGAACATAAAGTAAACGAACAAAAAAACAAAATTATTAAACGAAAGACAACACGTTTAAGTTAACGCTCTTCCTTACCGGGCACTTGCGGGTGCATTGACATGGTGCTGTACGCACCGCCTGCAACCATCGAGGGATGGTGCTGTATGGTACCGATCTCATTACCATCAATATCCATTCCACCGCCAACGACCGAGCCCGGTGTGTATTCATCCTTGATTAAGCGGCTTGGGCCGGACTGCAGCGTGAGACCGGACAGATCTGCAATATCGAAACAATCGGAACGTTAAGCAACGAAATGAATGAAACCAAAACCTTCCACTTACCGATTCCGGGTGAAACAACACGCTCGTAATGGTAGGGATTAACACAGACCGAGTCACACTTTAGATCGAACGCAAACTGACAAAACTTTACGTGCTTCAGTTCATTCTTGTGAAGATCGGGCCAACGCCAGATACGCGCATAGATCACATGCGGGAATCCTTTGCGTCCAGCGACCTAAAATGAGAAAGGAATCATTGCAATACATTAGGTAAGTATTATAAGTAGAATTAAAACACCTTATTGCCAAAATAATTTACTTTCAACACAACAAATGGATAATGTCGAGTAAACATTCAGACGATATTTCCGTTTATTACGGAAAGAACAAAAAAATACGTAACTCTGTTAAATATTAAACAAATAATTTTGCTCTACTATTTCCTTAAATTATATCCACATGCTTAATTCTAGAAACCTTTCTGAGGAAACTCACCTGCAATCGACCATCGAGCGTGCGTTGTATCGTGACACATTTGCTCGGATGTGCCCCGTTGGTCGTGATGGCCGTAATCAACGAATCCAGCTCGTCCCGTTTTTCCTTCAGCTTCTTTACCAGCGACTCGATGGCACGCTTGGAAAAGCCTTCGCTTTCACCACCCTGCCGGTGGCACATCAGCGAATGGACGATGCTGAGGCACGCGTCCGCACTGGTCGGGGCCGCCGTAGGCATGGCTGCCATATCGCGGACGACTGAAGAGGGAAAGAAGGAGAGAACGGCAAACCCATTAGACAGGATACAGAATAGTGCCCCAAAACATACTGTACATACTTTCCTGTGCGGCCGCTGGTATGCCGGCCGCATACAGATGCGATCCACCCGTCAGCCCGACCATCCTCTCGAAATCCTGGGAAAGTCCCAGGTTGCTTTTAGTATCCACCTTGCTAAACCCTGACGGTGCCGTCTACCGGTGTGATGTGGATGAGCCTGGGTGCTTAGGGATCTTACGATCTCACGGTAGTGAAGATGCAAGTAAAATTACTCGCACAAACAACAGTTCCGCTAGTTCGTTTGTCAGATTGTCACTTCAGTATTTCGCTAGTATTTCTGCGACTGGAGTTCGTTCTTTCACCTTCGCTCTATGTTGCACTTCCACCACACATCAAACTAAACTGCTGCCGCCGTTCGTTCAAATGTCTTCAACTAGATGCAATTCGCTTCGGTCACGTTTGTTTGTGTTCTCTGCTATGCACCACAATGCCAGGCTGCATTCCAAACAGGAAATGCATCTGGCGTTGCACAAGCTGCTGCAACACTACCTAGACACAGCAAAATGTTGCTTATGCCGCTGTTGCTGGTTTGCCGGCTTTTGCGGTGAAAGTTTTTGCACCCGACCAAGGTAACGTACACTGTAGTGGAGTAGATCGAGCAGAAACGGGGTTACTTTTGATTATACACTTTATGCTGACCGGGAGGCGCAAGAGGGAAACAAAACACCAACAAACCTCTGTCAAACCGAAGTTTTGACATTCACCATCGGGAGTACACGCACACTATGATGATAACGCACGCGCTTATGCACGAACATACACACACGCATATATAAACACGCGCGCGCTTGTAATGTGCTATAACACACGATCCCACGAAGGGAAAAGGAAAATTTTGCTGTTTCCTTACGGCCGGACGCACAACTGCATACAGGAAGAATATGGCAATATTATTTTTACAACATCTACCGACACGCAACAGTGTGAACGCTTCTGGTACTGCTTGCCACAACTATTTGCAAATTATATTTTACCCCCCACCAGGCGCCAAGGAGTGGGCCTCGGGAAAACGTTGTCTTCCCAGTTATTGTTTCGTTCTTCACTGTTCGCTCTTCGCGTGGGTTCCCTTTTTCTTATGCTGTGGCTTTCTTTTCTGAAATGCGTCGGATACACACGCACGCATACATGCACCAACTTGCTGAGATTCACTGTAAGCACACATAACAATTTTCATGCTACATTGATGTTCTATTGGAAATGAACGATTCTGGTACGATTTAAAAAAAATTATGAACAGTTGAATCGAAAATATACCGTCTTCCTGTAACTAGCTTGAATCATCAAATGACGATATCATCCGTCCGGATGTGAGGTAACGCGCTGATGTTTTGTTGTTGTTTTCTTTGCAACTGTAGCCCTTGTAATTTTACACTTCACTTTCCGTCAAAAGGCTGTACGGTAGAACATAAGCGTCTACGATGCAACAAGCCATTACACGATGCGGTTCTGTCCGATTTCCGCATTCACATATGATATTGCTGTTGTTGATGTATCGAAAAAGGGTAAGGACCACAATTGCAACCACAAAACGGGGCTTCGCACTAGAACAGGTTCTTTACGCGATATCCGTAATAGAAAGTAATTAACGCGATTCACAAAACCAGCACGGTATCTCGGTAGCGGAGGAGGTTGGAGATTTACGGTGTGCGCGATTTCAATTTTCGCTTCCTGCACTGCATACACTGACGCGTTCGTCTTGCACGCCTGACGGGTGCTGATGGGTGGCCGATGCAACTTTCTCGATTCTAGACGAATGTCTGCACTTGCTCCAGCATCCGCACCGCTCGCCAAAAAAAAACACATGGACGTAGGAGCAAACGCTGTTACACCATGTTGCGGAACACACGGAGCGCGTATGGAAAACTAGGGGTTGCTATTTATTGTTCTTCTCTACTCGCCCCCCGCTTTTTTTTTTATTCAATTCTACGGGGAGCAATCGTACCAGTAGCAGCAGCAAGTGATAGACTTTTTAAAATGGCGAATTCCTTTTTTTGTCTGTCCCGTTGGGGTGCGTTGCTATGGTTATCCTTGTCGTATACATAGTGATGATGGGGTATTTTCCATCTTATTCATTCAGGCATTGGTGTCCTTTGGTTGACAGCTGGCCATTTGACAGTTCTATAGATTGCCAGGTCCAAACACGCGCAATGCCTCGCCACGAATTGACAGTTGCTTCCAATCGATCATGTAATTCATTTTCATAGGAATTCTACAGAATTTCAATGATTTCAACGTTTTCAAGTTTTTCGTACGAGGAAATCAATATTTTGCTCTTACAACGTCTTGCAGCTCTCAGATTTCCATCCATTTCTTTCTTGAAAGGATGTTGTACCAATGAAATCGTCAAACTTTCCTTCCAGAATCATTCTTCCACTCGGAGTTCGTTGTAATCTATACTTTATTGTTTATAACACCCGATAGTGATAATAGTACATCAACGAAACACTCAGGTTCCATCCTATAATTAGTGTCATTACATAGAACAAACACAGCAGCGGTAGTGTTACGAGAATTGTTCGGGTATTTTTCAACGATGGTACAACTGTAAATACAAAAAACAAGAACATAGCTGTTAATACAGAAACGCTCGCTTTAAAACAATACTTTCCACGTACCGTTATATCCCAGGAACGTAATATAGATGTAGTATCCTAGTGCCAATAGCCAGATGGTGTTGCCGATAAAGGTTGAAACAAACAAATCTCTGCTTATCAAAGGATGGTAGAAAAACAGCTGTATGAAATGTAGCAGTATTAGTGGGGGGAAGAATGCATTCAAGTGCACATCGAACGCGTAGCCCCATTCCATATCGAAATCGCTGTTCCGATCGCGAAAGTATCGATTTGCAATCATCCAAAGTAATGTGGCCACGATCATACCACAGAATATGCAGTCGACGAACACGACGTATAACGTGAACAGAATGGTTTGAGCGAATCCTAAACTTAGAACCCATGCAAAACCAATTGATGTAACTGCAAAGAAACGGAAACGGTCAATAACGTGGAAATAGGGATATATTTCCCCCCTCGATTATCCTACCACAAAGGCATCCTACAAGCAATACCAAAAATGCTGGATCATCTCGAGCGAACTGCGATTTGGTTTCTGTAAGAGAACGGTAGTCCATTAGTAGGCCAAGAGAAGTGGAGTTAATCTTGTTGCTTACGTTTACGGTAGTTGAAGTTCCGATACACTTTCTTCGGGGCTATGAATAGGTATACCATCTGCCACATTGCATACTCAAAGTCCATTTGGTCAAATTTGACGAAACGCCGCAAATATTTGTAGCTTTTCGTGGTGGCACTCATGCAATCTCTGTAGTTAGCCGGTGCAGGTAATGGTGATGTAGTTCTGGAAGACATCCCCAGCAGTGAGCTGTTGCTGCGAGATGGCGTAGGTGACGTAGCGTACTTCATTGTATGTGGTTTTTCGTAAAGATTAGTTATATTTCCTTCTTTATATCGTTTTAAGCACACGTTCCAATAGATTCCAGGCACGCTCACAGCATTTTTAACAACTAGTTTCGTTACTCATCGCTACTGCGCTAGACGAAAAATTATTTTGGTAAACAGTAAATAACTTCACGTCGATGACGGCTCACGTCATGACAGGTTGGCCGCAGCGTCAAATAATCTTTTGCAGGGTTGAATAGGAAGTTGTTTAGGCGTACGCACAATAATTTTCAGCTTTCTCGCAATCATGCTAACAATGGGCAGATTTGTGAAATCGATTTTATTAAATAGATCGGTAATTTTTACATTTGAATAGTTACACATTTTGTGCACATTTTATTCCGTTTCAAATTCAATACAAAACGAGTAGAACCGTCCTGTTGCCATCGGCATTTTGACAGTAGTTGAGTTATTTTGACAGAACTTCTCGTACAAAATTATGCGTGATTTTAATAACAACACAGTGTATGGAATCGCAAAAATAGCGTGAAAATCGTGAAAATATCGTGTTCTAATCGGCCATTGAAGTCAAAAATCGGGGCATACTTCCATCGCCAATCCACAGAGCATACAACAATTCAACAATAGTCCCATTACCCACGGGATACGGACCATTGTCTGCCCGTTCGATGATTCAGACTAGTTGGGCATATTATGCTTAATCGGGCACAACCATGAGCTATCCGAAGCAGCTGTATATGGGCGAGCATTTCGAAGATTTGGAGAAGCTGTACATGAAGCTTCCGCCCGACATTAAGGATCGTGAGCTGGACATAATATGCAAATCGGCACGCAAACTGATCGAGCACAGCGAACGCTACTACATCAACCGGGATGAGGAAATGGCGTACATTGGATACATGAGGCTTATAAATCTGGTGCAGGTCATACGGAAGAATAAGGATTACGCGCGGAAGAAAGAAACGGTCACGAAGCTGCTGGGCACGCAGAGTGATTTCAACCGGATCTTCGAGAAGCTTCACAAATTGAAAGACAGTCTAGAGCATCGGTATAAAGAGCGAGCGCGCCAAAAAGGAGTAACGCCCCTCCCGAAGACGGTTGATTCGGAACGGGAAAGTAAAAATGGATCACTGGTAGGAAAAGATGAAGGCATGATGATACCGGCATCGGGACACAAACAGACCGTCACGGCGATGGAACTGCACGGAATGATCAATGACTGTCGTATCAGTATGCTGATAATGGACTGCCGTCCAGTGAAAGATTTTGAAGCGTCCCATTTGCGGTATTCGTATCTGGTTAATGTACCGGAGCATTTATTGGTGGCCGGTATGACTGCGGGAAAGATTAACCATGCACTTCCACCTGAATCGCGTACGCTCTGGTCAAACAGGATGGTGAAGGATCAAGTTATACTGATGGATTGGAACACGGCCGGCGCACCGGTGAAGGATACACCGATTTACATTTTGAACTACATCCTGTGTCATGTAAGTAGATTAAGCATATGAGCTGAGCGCTCCTGAATTATTTCAAACATGTTTTTGCTTTCTTTACTCCAAACAGTACGATCAGGATATTGAAGATACGAAAATCATTCGGCTGAATGGTGGCTACGAAAGCTTTGTTTTGCACTATCCAGCGAGCTGTTCGAATCCTTCCTACCGTCCACCGATGGTAGTGGATGGCATAGGCGATAATATAGGTATTTGTTTTACGATATTCCCGATACGTTAAAGAAAAACATCCTCTTAAACCATTCTTTACCATTAACAGACGATATTGAGTATCCAAACATAAGTGACATTCCAATGAAGGAAGAAAGTTTTACGAAGCCCGGCTTTAAACCTACGATCGACCGTAACAGCAAGGTGGCAGCAGTCAGTTTGTACGAGGCGCGCAAAAAACCGCTGGAGGATATTCTAGTCGAACACGAGCAGATACTGGACAAATCGAAGCAAAATGCACTGGAAATTATTAACACGGAAACGGAACTAAAGAACCTCGAAAAACAACAACCGCTAGAACCCGGCGTGGACGAAACGCAAGAATCGCTACTGTTCGAAGTGATGCAGCTGAAAGATCGTCAGCGTGATTATGTAGGTTTTTTTTTTAAACATTAACCCCCTTTTGACTCAGGATATATTAAATGGTTTTGTTTTTTTCCCTAGGAAGCGGAAAAAGCACGCATTTTAGAAGAGGAAGAAAACTACAAGGTAATGGAAAAGGAACAAAAGGAACGAGGAGAGCAAATATCTACCGAACAAGCGGAACAGCTAGAACGGGAAGCATACGAGCGCAGGTACGTTGACGTAATTTAGTTATTTCGTTCAATGGTCTTTGTCTCTGTAATTAAAATACCCTACAAACGTCAACTTCCTCAACATATGTATTTTTCCTCCTATCTCCTTCATAGACTGCGCGACAAGGAACGAGAACAACGGGAGCTGGAAGAGAAATGCCAGCGGTTGGCGCGCGAGCGCGAGGAAAAGCTTGCGCTGGCCCGTGAGCAAAAACGGCACCTTAAGGAGAACGTGCCCGAGACATCGAAAGGCGCTTACCCCGAAGACGACCAGGGCCCCAATTCGTATGGCAGCAATGCGATGCGTTTGCCACTGTTTGACCGGTCCGCAAAACCGCTGACGGACCACAACCAGAACTTGCGGCTACGTGATCTGGACGTAGTGCAGCGCGACTTTGCACCGGTGTACGGAAGTGTGGTAAGTAAACGCATGGGTATTGGGGTTTGCTTTTGTACGATTTCCACCGAACGCCATCGCCATCGTCCGGCTGATCATTGTGCAGAACGTGACTCGGGGAGGGATTATGGGATGACGCGTAACGTGCCATGTGTCGTTATGTACACGCAACGTGGCAGGTTGTTGTGATTCCTGTTGAAACTTTCGGTTTCTTACGCGTTATGGGCTTGTGTTCATACGAAGACGTTCTATATATTCTTATGCAAAACACTGCTAGCATTTAACCCTATTTAATCGTGACTGGTCTTTTTATTAAAAGGGTTTTATTTGCTGGTTGTTGTAGGCTTCTTAAAGGGATTTTTAGTGTTGGAGATGATAGCGGCGCCAGTATCCACACGTTAGGGCTCGAATTCCATCCGGACCGTTACGCCGTAGTGAGGACTGACTATCCAACTACGTAGTAAAATAAATTTAACAAGCCAAAAATTTTTGTGGGCAATGAAGAAAGAGACGTTTGAAGCGCTTTATTTCTTGAACATAGTCATAAACACATGAAATCAAACGAAAAAAAAGATACTCTGTTGGTAGAGCTCATCATCCATGGCTAATTTGGTACTCTATACGAGAAGTGAACAAAGATAAATGCACCTTTAATGCTAACATTCAACAAGAGTTCTATAGGGGAAAGTGGGGTAAGACGGACATGGTGGGAAAGATGGACACTTTTTTTAACTAATTGATAAACGATTCTCTGGAATATTCCAAACTGAACATGTAAATCAACATTTAAGAACTTAGATGAACATGCCATGCGCAAAATGTTGAATTAGTAAACAAATTAATTTTTATTTCTGTATGTACGCTGGTTGATGTAATTTTACAGCTACTGATAATAAGTAATACATCTCGAATTTGTTGTACTTGTGGCGAGTGTCCTATGTCGGCGAGTTGTTCTGATTGCCAAGCTAAAAACTGAGGAAAATCGTGCCAATAAAATAGTTTCAGGCGATTCAGACGATTTCACCAACAGGCGCCAAAGTATGAAAGACAGACATAAGTGTTTGTTTCATTTAGCTGATATTATTTTGCTGTTATTTTTGGTTTACAGATGTCATCAAATCAGTATGACTTGTAAGGCGAATAAGTTGTATATCTGTACATAAAAAAGCCCTTCATATCTGTACCGAGAATCGTAGTACAGTAGAAAAAATGAAAGCACAGTGAAATTTATTAAATTCCAAAGTTTTTCGAAGGTGCCCACATGAAACATGTTTGTTTCATGTTTGTTGAAATGAAAAACAAGTTTTTCAATCATTCTAAAAATAGTGATTTTTATGGAAACTCCAATGTATTGATAATTATTTTGATAAACGAAGGTTGTAAAATTAGTCCTGCGTATCGTTCACAGCATTTTTATATTGAGAGATTTCCCGAATTAATCTCAAAGTTTCCAACTTTACCTACATTCCCCTAATTAAAATCGCCGTCAGTATGAATCTTTTGTACCTTTCCCCAAAGTATTTTCCGCGTATAGACCGCGTCGCTTTCATCCATAGCTCAAGCGCCTATCTCAAGTATCCTTGTTTCCGTATCTCATCCCAGCGAAACCTAATAATAACGATGTGCTTCCTGTCAGCTGTATTCTCCCATTTCTCCCATGCGCCTATTATGTCCAAAGTGGCGCCGTCCAACTTTTTCCGATACGCGAATTCAATAACAACTTTTTGCCGCGAGAGTAGATACTTGACTCGGCCCCCCCGGGCCGTTAGCTCTACGATATGCTTTTTCGCACCAATACCAATCATTTTTCGGGTAGTAACGGCAGCATAAAGGCGCTCTAGGAACATGGAGACATGGGTAATAATAGGAGCATAATTGATGCGTCGAAAATACTGTACCGAACATTCTAACAACCGAGGTAACGGCCACGAGCAATGGTTAGTGCCGAACCGTGCACACTATTATTCGGCAAACCGAACACGGTGCTGATGTGGTGATGCATTGCAGATGTAGACGAGCAAATTGTCATGCAATTGGAAATGCCGGTGTGCCGATGCGACACCCAACACACAAAAAAACAACGGCAGCATCCTCCTGCATGATGTGCCAAAGTGTCCTTGACAGTGGCATACCACACCTCCAGCTCGTTCCTGATCTCATTTCCTTATACGTGTGTTTGTGTAGCCCGGAAACCGCTTCCTCCGCACCACAAATAAAAAGTAATCAAAAAACATCCTTTCTACCTTGTTGGTGGAAATCAGATTTGCGTGTTTGGTGGACTGGTTCCGTTTCAACCCCATCGTTCGGTTTCGTTTGTAGTTCTATCATTTCATCAGTAATGTTTACGGTCTAATTTGAAATGAAAGCTTTCGCCCCCGGTTGATTGTTGCCAATGGAGACGCCTGGTAGTTGACGCATGGGTCGATCTTTCTCTTTAAATTTAATTATGTTTTGTACAAAATATACACTTTAATGTTTATTTTTATAAAAGAATTTAAATGCTATATTGGTCAGCAATCGCAAACAGGCTTTATTGCTGCTTGATCTTTAATCTTACCGTATTTATTCTACGATATTGTCCTTCCTGTGGGTGCCACTCGTAAACCGGCGCTCGCAAATCTGTTGCAAACAGTCCACGAGTCGCTCGAAATCATGTCCAGGGGTGGGAATTAGCCACACGCATTTTGCGCTACCCACGTGTATCGAGCACGTACGCAACAACCGGTGGTAAAAGCTCTAAGCGTTGTTTCATGCTGGGTTGTACTCCTGCACGGCGCTTACACGCTTCCTCAGCTGTGACAATGCGTCCCCGGAAATGACGGCGGCCGTCCAGAACACGTTGCACAGCCGTGCGTCGATGGACAGAATGCCACAACATGAAGCTAGATATGTGCGGGGTGGTGTCCCCCGTTTGTTCGCTATCCCTTCTGCTCATCCGTGCCAGACAGACCCGTTGGCCGTAACATTCAGGCGCGCACGGTCTGTTTTGCGATGTATTGCTGCAGCACCATGGCAATGACTTTTGTTTGGCCATGTGTCTGCATCGTTCGTGTTTCGTGTGCTGATTCCGGTCAATTAGTGGTGTCTAGTGTAGGAACATAGTTGGATTTTGTTTTTTTTTGTTTCGCCAAACACAAGAGAGTAGCCGGAATATCGGAACGCTCCACTTTCAATCGCTCTCATTCTCTCTGCATTTCCATCGGGCGAGTCCTTTCGGGACGCTGCGTGCCGAAGTAGTTCGGCTTTACCGGATCATAGTGAATATGTTATTGCCAGGCGATCCAGCACCGACCAGTTTGTTCTAGTCGCCGGTGCTGAAACGTGGTCCTAACGTTGCTCAGCTACAAACTAATTGAGACACAACGATAAGGTCGTTTTTGCGGAACGTTTCACTATTTGTTTGACTATTTTTTCCCCCCGTTCATGTGATCCTTTGTGTGTGCGTGTTCGTGTTGGTAATGTTGCCTTTCGGTCGCCTTTAGTGGTTGGCGAACGATTGGACGTCTACCGGCTGCGAAAGGAAGAGCAAGAAATCAAATTCCTCCGCACGGGGAAAACCTTTTCCCGCCTGGAGCTTGATGCGTTCGCTTCATTAACGCTTTGTACGGGTGCGCAAGTGTGTGGTGACGGTTTTTGTTCTATTTGTTTTCAAAATACACCCAAATCAATACCGCCGGAGCAGTGTGCGTATGTGCGACCGTAAAATGAAACGCGTCGTTGACGGTCAATGATGACGAAGGGTGAAGATTACTGACGTTGATGGCTTAATTGGACGGTTGGGTAAATGTTGTGAATGTAATACGTCCCCTCAAAGAGAGCTTTTAACAGTGGGATTAAGACGGAATAATTAAACATTAAAAATCATTCGAAAGTTCGTGCCTTTCTGTGTGTGTGATTTTAGTGCCCTGATTGACTAAAATCCCGTCAGAAGCTGTTCCAGTTCCAGTGATCGTTTGGCTCCCCAACTGCAATGAGAACTAGTGCGGGTGTTGATAGTTATTTGAGTTTATCGCGTTACCTGAACGCATCAGCCTTACCACTAGCGACATCCGCATTGGATGAGCCTTTAAAATTAACGGCATCGCAACGATCGGCAGTAAGGAACGAGACATCTACACTCGAATGCGTAACAGCTAGACTTGCTCAACGCGCGTACCTCAAGTGCCAAAGCAGCAGCATCGACTCTTCGGCCATCGAATTTCACTGCTGGAACTAGACGGAATATAAACAAAGGATTACTTAGCCTGGGTGGTTGGAGACAACCACAACTAAGAGTTGACACGCCACAACGTCTTAAAGCTATCGGAAAGTGTGTCATGCACTAGAAACGTACAACAACAACATACAGGGATAAAGTCTTTCGTGCTTTCAACACCAATACCTTTATTTTAACGGCAACAGTTCCTCGGTTAAAGACTAACCGGACAAATCAGCAAGATGGTCGTTGTCGCAGGTTATAAAATAAAGCTTCCACACTATCATCAGCTTATCCCGTACAAAAAGGTATGTGATCGCAATGCCGCGGGGAGGTGGTTCATCTTTGTTGTAAACTTGTTTATTATATTGCTTTTTATTTGCCGCTCGAAAGCTTCGACACGTTGCAGTGGATGGTTGTCTATCCATCCGCCGTCTCGTCTATTCGTGTTTATCGCTTTCGAAATTAAACAGAGTGGTAAAATTTATCACACCCTATCATCTTTTACCAATCCACCCGCCGGTGTGTTGCTACCCAACACAAAGCCACGGGTAATGATAGAACTTCGCCATAGCGTGACATCAGCACGTGAAGAGTAAATTACATTCGTTTTATCATGTCTCCCTGTTCTCTGTTTCCTCCGAACGTTTCCCAGTCCCGATTTTCGGTTGGAGGTTTGCCACATTTTGGCGGAAAATGGCCACTGAGTTGTATCCTTTAGGGGCCACCAGGGTTGAAGGCCATTCCGCCCGAGGGTTTGAACCAGGTGTGTGTGTGTTTGATTCCCCTCGACCGTATGCTACGGGGCAGCAATGAGTAGCATTAATTAGCATAGCCAGTGAGCGTGAGCTAATGCCGTGGCGGCTGGGAATTAATAATTTCAAAATATATATCCTTTGATGTCATGTTTGTGCGGTTTTTTTTTTGTTGGCGATATTTAGTACTGCAACTTTGTAGTATGAAGAGACATTTGTTTGAAGCTTTGGCCGGCTTCGGGAAGGTACAATTGTGTGCAATACATTAACAAATAATACGTGCACAAATGGCTACGCTATTAATAGGCACATTTGAATAGCCAATGAAGGGGAAAACTATATAATACGACCGGAAAAGGAACATCTGTCAGCAGACTGTCGGCACGCTTCCTGGTTTTGCTATTTAAGCCTGCTTGCGATTGCCTGTGTGTGTGTGCGTGTCTTACCGGCAGACGACGGGACGGTCACACCGTACTAGGTTATCCATTACACTGCAGCAAAATGGTCCGCAAGTCTGGCGGTGTCTTTGGAAGAGCAGCGTGGGTTTTCCTCTGTCATTTTCACTCGCTCCCGGGATTAGACGATTGACGCTATTCGACAACAACACTAGGCAGCTTTTTCCCGTCTGACGTCTTCACGTTTTAAACTTACTTCCCTCTTCCCTGTGGCGCATGGAGCACGGTTTAATTATTCACCGGTACAGTAAGCTATTTTTAATAAAATTGTTTTTGCACGGAAACGGATCAGGCACCACCGTGCAGCGGCAGAAAGCTGAACTGATGGATATTATGTACCCTTTTATTCTGCCGCCGGCATTGCCAGCGTGGTTGGAAAGCTTCAGCTGTATTCGGTGCTACTGCTGCTGCTGCACGTCATGCACTAACCGGCGTCACTGGTCCGAATCGGTGCCGAAAGGGGCATTGCCGATTGGGTTGTGATATTTTTGGTTCATCCACTACACAACCCAACCTTCCCTGGGAACGGGAAGATGGATGACCGCAGCAAACAAACAAGTAACACGAAATGAATGGGAGAGTTTTCACGAAAAACAAAAAGTTTTTTTGTTTCTTCGTCCAGTAAGCGAATATATACTTTTTTTCTATCCGCTTTACTTTACTGCACGATAGCACGCCTTTTTGGCAGATGTATGTGTTATACGATAAGGAGTAAAGGGAGTTCTGGTTTCGTTCGTAAGGGAATACCAGTGGCGAACAAAGGCGGTAGAGAGAATTACCATAAAAAAGGGAAATGGTGCTATGACCGCACTACATCCACTGTTTTGGTGGCTTTGGAGCCTGAGGCAATATGAGAGAAAGATTTGGCTCGGCTGTATAATAATGGTCCCGCTAGGAACCGGGAAGTGGTAAAGGGAGCTAATGGTAGTAATTGATTCTTTCGTTTTAGTGTTTTCAGCTAGTTCATGGCCGTTTATTCTATATGATATTCTTACAATCGATATTTAATACAATTGTTTGAAGACTTTTAAGGATATATTTCTAATACACATTGTATACAGGGTGTTCGGGATAGATTCGATATATTTATAATAGTTTTTATTTTTCTGAAGGTTAGATGCATAAACACACACTACTCTTCTTTATTTAAAAGTTTCGATCCTTCTTCATTTTTAGTATAAAAGCTCGAAAAGGATGGATGACTGAAATCCGAATTATGGGAGGGATTAACTTGCAGCAGCATGATGATTTGTGCCGGCCATCAAAATGGGGAATTTATTATTGCTACCCAAAGATTCCTGTATACAGTAAAACAACTAGAACGAGAAACTTGCAATAGTGAACTCGAGAATGTAGCAAGAAGAATGATTAGTATCAGACGATTTGATTGCGTCCTATTGCGTTTATTACGTGAAATAAATGTCGCAGCCTAAGCTTGCACTCAATGAAAACCTTCATTACTACTCATACAAGCACTCTTAAGATCAGATGTTCACAGAAACAGTTCTTAAAAAACGTTTGATAAACGAAAAGAAATTTCTAAACAAGGAAATCGTCCTGCGTTTAAATTCTTCACCAAATGTAATGTGTAACTCCAGAGACCTTAACCCCATGGATTAATTTGTTTGGGGCGCAGTTAAAAAAGACTCCAAACGCACACTAGGCCAGGTAATGGATAAAATTCCAACAGTTTTGAAACTCTCCCCAGCTTGTTCAGGTTTCCGAAGCAGGTGCCAAGATGGTGTTTATTTTGAGTGAATGTTGTTGTTAGAATTTTATACATCTCTGCTTCTATTTCTTGCTCCACCATTCGTCAAAATGTTAAATTTATCAGTAACATCCACTACTTAAGGTCTATTTGTGTTTAAAACATGGAAACCAGTTAAAATAACATCTGACACGTTCGTGCTTTCCCTCAAAGCTGTGATGTGAAGTTCGAAAGTAAGAAACCGATCGATTATTACTCAACATACGGTGACCAATCCATTCCTTTACACGCTTTGCTGCCGAACGTGGCGGAGGCCCCGTTTTGAATAAGGCATTTTTTTAATAGTTTAATTTAATTACCCGCGTGCAAAACCCATCGCGATGGGCAGTAGGCAGCCGTGAGCGGATTACACGAGTTCTTGTCATTTTTGGTTTTCTTGCCTTTCCGGTAGCGGTCTTGTCGCTTCTTGAGACGACGTCGGGAGAAAAGTGTGAGTGCTGCTGCATTTGCATATTTGTTTCTTTCCCCTTTAGCGTTTCCCACCACCGTAATGGCGATGAGGGGAAAAAGCTTTCTCGGTACTAAAAATGGAATCAAAGTAAAAATGGCAAAATGTCGTGCATGCAAAAGTGTAACTTGTTATAACATTTTATACTCACCTCATCGGTCATTCCGTTTCTCGTCCATTCCGAACAGGGACGTGGCCTAACCGGGTTGAAGAATCTAGGTAATACCTGCTACATGAACAGCATACTGCAGTGCCTCAGCAATACGTACTTTCTGAATGAATTCTTCCACGATCCATCGTTCAAGATGCACCTCAATCGGTGAGTATGATTGGCATCTGGAAGGATTTAGCACCGCGGTGTGGTAACATCGGTTATGTTACGGTTTTATTTTCCATTCCCTCTCTCTATTTTTCTCTTTCGCCAGCAACAATAAAACGCAAGGAAAAATCGGCGAAGAGGTAGCGGCCGTCATCAAGGCGCTCTGGACGGGACAGTACAAGTGCATTGCCAGCAAAAATCTACGGGTGAGTTACCGTTATCCTACGCTGCACGCCTAAGCCGACAGGTGCGATGGTTCGTGTTTCGCTTAATTTATGATGCAAATTGTAACCGTTTGGGCACATGGTTGAGCTAGCCCCTGCGGGGTAAACTTGAAGAAAGGACCGCACATAAGGTAGAAAGTAATTAGCTTACTCACCGGTTACGAGCACCCGTTCACCGGTCGGGGTACACATGTAACGGGGAAGAGGGATTTGAATTGAATGAATTATGTATGGATCATATGAAAGAATATCCTTGAAGTTAAGAGGATATCGTTACATGAACAAATCGTTCCATGTCTTACAACGTTTTGAAGGGAGTATTGATGTTTAAATTATTGCATTTTCCCTTCCTAATTATTCCTTCCCTTGCAAAAGCCTAGACAAAGAACATGACAAAAACGCAATGTTCGATGGGGTTAAGGGATTTGTGTTTGTTTGTGTAAAATTAATCGGTAGATTAGCCATCGTATGACACGATGTCATCAAAATAAAGCAGTTTAAGCTTGTTATAGACACAAAATGTGCGAATGTGTGAACCAATCCCAACGTCACTCATAAGGCTATTACTACAGCGCGTACCATAATTTTATGAACCTTTTTTTGCGATTTACAAGCATATCTTAAGTTATACATAAAAACAATGTTCGTATGTTTTGTGTTAAATGAAATTTTACGTTTTTGAGTATTTCTCTATAGTTTTCTTTCCAAAACCCACTAGACAGTTGTTTTCGTTATTTTTCACATTAATCACATTAGTACTAAGGGTAAAAAAGACATGAACAATGAAAATCGTCCCAAAAACCTCAAGCTTTTCTGGAAGTCTTCTATGTTTGAAAACATTGTTTCTATCCATCTCTTCAGTGTTGAAAATAAATCCCTATCAACAAATGTCCATATAGGATTGGTGCGCACTGTAAACAACTGCTTAGCACAGAATTGAGTTTACTAATCATTTAATTTACGTGTTCCATACTTACAGTACGTCGTTGGGCAGTACGAACGACAGTTTGGCGGTATTGAGCAGCAAGATTCACACGAGTTCCTCACCATACTGATGGATTGGTTACACTCCGATCTGCAAACGAAACAGATGCAGGTAAACTAAACATTGCAACGGGAACACATTCCAAATGGTACGGTTTTATGGAACGAAACAATTGCTTTTCTTTTTATATAGATACCGCCCAGCCTCGATCAGATGCCACCGTCCGAGAAAGCGTGGATAGAGCATTTCAAGGGCAAGGGCAGCTATATATCGGAGCTGTTCTATGGTCAAATCAAAAGTACGGTCAAGTGTACCCGGTGCCACAAGGAGAGTGCCACGTACGAGTCCTTCTCGAATCTCAGCCTGGAGCTGCCACAAGATTCGAATATCTGTTACTTGGAGGTTTGTTCGTGTTTGTGTTTCTATTTGCTTCCATCTTTATGAACGATTTGTTTTTCCATTGTCCTCCACCAGAACTGTCTCGATATGTACTTCAACGGAGAGGAAGTCCGTGGATGGCACTGCCCGAAGTGCAAAAGCAATCAGGATGCGATTAAAAAGTTAGACATCTCGCGGCTACCATCGATACTGGTTGTACACTTCAAGCGCTTTTACGCCGATCCGGACACGATGTCGACGGTATATCGGAAGAAGCAAACGCTTGTCAAGTTTCCGCTGAGCGAACTGAACATGACGCGCTACCTAGCCCGTACTGAGGTGAACCGTAACAAACGGCTAACGACGTTCCGCTATCATCTGTACGGCGTCTCGAACCATTACGGCTCGATGGAGAGTGGCCACTATACCGCATTCTGTTTGAATAATATACATCAAAAGTAAGTACTGGGCTCGGTTGGGAATGTTTCGTACAGAAAGATTAATCCACATCCGGTTACAGATGGTTCAAATTCGATGATTACAACGTGTCCAGTATCGATGCGTCGGACGTGCAAGCCAGCGCGGCGTACATTCTTTTCTACTCCTGCTTACCCGACCGACCACAGTCCGATGTGCGATAGGGGGGGGGGAAGGAGAATTTGTTGATCGCGGTACGATCAGCTGGGAGTTAAGACTTGTGAGAATGTTCAAAAGGAAATGTTAACGCGCGAATGTTTACTGTTCAGCGAAGCGATGATAACATACGAAACGAAGGGGTCAAAACGGGAGCTACCACACACTACCACTTCGAAGGAGGAGTACGTAAGAAATTATTATGTTTGGTATTGAATTGAAATGGATATGATACGGCGCAGCGAGAGGTAAATGGGCTGCTAACTGTCCATCTAATATATTGCTATTACACTATTACTATTACTGTGATTGCCAATCAAAAACAGAAGAAGGAACAAACTAAAAATACGACTGCATGTGCTATAGAAAACAACAGATAGAGAGAGAGAGAGAGAGAGTGGGAAAGAAAAAGATAATTTATGTAGGATGGAATGATAAAGAAGCAAAGCTAACGAACTTTTTGATAATATGACCCGTAGTCAGGTATAGAGTACTGATGTACGGATATAGAACAAAAGAAAAACGATATTGTTCTGTTTGCGGTGTATATCTTGAATAGGAAATGTATATACATATACACAAAATGGAACAGTGGTTTATATAAAACGATGATGAAATATGTTAAAAGCTAGGAGCATATTTTTGCAAACAAATATATGAAACAGTCCAATCGGGATGGACTTAATTCTATCTTTCGTTCCGCTTCCTTCCAATGTCCCTCTGTGAGACAAAGCAAACAAAGAAATTTTTATTTTTATTAATTTTCTTTAATACACCCTTGTCGTATATTGATACATTATTATAATGCATTTCCGATGTGCCGATCCCCGTTTTGGGGGGAAAAGCAAGGAATAATCCCGACCGGGCCATCATTAATTTAATGCAAACGATATATATATGCACCCCCATTAGCACCCGGGTTCTGTCGGTATGTAAAGTCTTGTCGTAGTATTTAAATATGATTTGATTTTAGCTTGTTTCGCACCTTGTTCCTTGTAATGTGAGCTACACAGTCTCTCGTATTCTATATTTTTCGATATCGCTTCGCAGATTGTATTTTTCGTTAATTTGGAAACACATTTTTCCGGGGTTTTCCGCTCTGCTGTTTTAGTCAATTTGATTTTTGATAGTAGCATAGAGATTGATAGAAAGTGTGAGAAAATATTACATATAAAAATGAATTAATAGCTACCGAAACGAGCTACCCAGATTAACTAGCAAGCAGAACACATATGGCAGTAGACGAAAAGTGTGTACCTTGTTCATTAGCTTCGGTCGTCCTTTGTTTTTTTGTTCCCTTTTAGTAAAGTGTTTGGTCCCTCGCACCTTTCTACCAAATTTGACTAAAGGGTGAGGGAAATTCTGCTTTCTACCTTGTCCCGCAACGTTAGAATGATTAGAAAACCAAAGATAAACAGTTGGTATACTTTGTCCGATTAACACCGCCCTGGAAATATTAGCCCTTGAAGCGGTTTCTCACAATACTTATGATGTGTTTAGTTTTAGTTGTAAAATTCACACTTTTTCAACTTATTCCCCTAATTTAGCTGGGTATACACTAGACGAATTAGTGTACTTGAAACATTGCAGCAAAAAAAAACGTGTTTCAGTACCTTCAAACCGACAGCTCTTCGGTGGAAGAATTAATCTGCGTCGATTCACCCTGCAATCGTCCGTCGCTGGGATGCACCCTTCCGCCAACCGGCAATCCATCCGTGCCGGCCGTGTTTCCACTCAGTTGAGTACTGGCGGGACAGATCTCTGTCAGTATGACCACCTCGTACGGACTGCAGTCGGAAAGGTGCAGCACGGAACACAACCAACCGTAAAATCCCTTCTCGATGTCCGCTATTTCGTTGAGCCAAGTTCTCAGATGGAAACTGATCTGCCGGATGCCAGCGTAAAGGGCGAGCCCCACCGTACACAGTACAATGCCGAGCGGGTAGGCCAGTATCAGCAGCGGCGACATCAGCAGCTTGTGACAGTATGAACGTTCCTCGTTAAAGTACGTGAACATGTTATACCAGGTCACGGTGCCCATGTAAAATGAGTAGATACCGGTGGTAAACGTCACGAACGGTAGACATATGAGCGAAAGCAGTAGAATGTGCACACCAGTCCGAAGCGTACAGCAGCTCCGTTCGGTTCGGCTGGTCTCTCCATGTACGGCCAGTGCCTGTTTGCTGATCTGCTCCAGCTCTTCACGGGAAATGTTAAGCTGAACGTCGATCGATTGTCCCTTCTTGCGACCGCGCTTGATCGTACCGGTCATCGTAAGATAGTTGTCGGTGGATGACGCATACGACCGGTTCGTATTGTACCGCTCCAGACTCTGCTGGTCAAGATCCGCGTTAAGCACGCTCGTTTCACCAGATTCCAGATCCTCATAATTACAGATGGCGGACGGTGAACGGCGCCGACCGATTTCATCCAAATCGGTGCGAATGTTTACACGTTTTTTCGATCGCTTCGAACCACTGCCTCCGGTAAGCAGTTCGGCCGATTTGCTTGACTTCCGGTCGAGACTACTCTCGGAGATGCTGCTCGGCGTAACGGTGGAACTATCCTTCAGTGGGTGAAAGTTTTGCAATTCGTTCAAATCATCTTCATCCTCGTTGGTACCATTCGTGTTCGGTCCTTTATGGTGGGAGTTTATCTCGATGATTTCTTCACTATTCCATCGCTTATTTCTTCGGCAATCTTCCCGTTCCGGCGTCAAATCCCATTCCTTGCGCGTACCCTAAAAAGAGAAAAGTTTACTGTTAATGATCCTTTGTAGACAAATTGATATTAGGAATGAGAGAAAAAAGGACGATAAATTTTGCCGGCCCCCAATCAAAACAAACACCCTATTTCTACGCACACATATGAATCATCCATGCACGTCAAAACAAGCGCACTAATACTAAGGTGATAGCGCGGAGAAAGGATATTCGCTGCAATAACAAAAGCAACAAGATGACCCACCCACCGAAGACGCTACAGATTTGTTACGCGGTAAACGTTAACGGCATCAATTGTACAGATCGCTCTCACCTGTATGTTGACGATGTGATCAATATGATTGCTTAGGTTGGATTTCTTTCCCGTTTGCCGTTTTCTCGGAGGGATAAACACAGGAAACTCACTCTGGCCACCGCCTATATGTCGGTTTGGAGACGGTTGTTGTTGCTGCTGCGTCCGGACGATCATATCGTCCGTCGTTAGGCCGACCATTGTATTAGCGTCACTGGGAATGTTTGTTTAATGCACTTAAAAATACCATTTCAGCCTGATATGCCTGAGCGCCCAGAAACGTACTTATGTATGTGGACGAAAGTACTGCACGATCCTTGCTGAATGTCCTGTACAACAATTCCTGTCAAATGCGAAGCCAACATGGTCCCCGCAACAGACAGGCGCAATGAGACGCGAATACGATATACCCGGTAGAGGACCCCAGGGATAGAATTTTGATGTAAAATCACCGATTTTTGCACGTTCAATAGTGTTCGGTGTTGGTAAAATTTAAAGTGATCGATATTGATTTACTCATATAACGACAATCTTCACGTGGTCTGAGCCGTTCTAATGATATTTCGTTACTATAGCAACGGATTCAATCTGCTACGAAAATGATCGTCGGTTGCTTGTAATTATATGGGTAAAATCGAATTTATCTATTGTTATTGTCGATATTGACCTCCCATGTCCCGTTTTCTGCCAGTTTTTAGGTTAATTTTCATGAATCTGGTAGTTATTTCAATTCGAATGTTCCCATTCGCGCCAAACTGGCATCACTGGCGAATGCAGCTGTCAATTCCGTTTTGTTTACGTTCAGTTCAGATGAAAAGTATCAACACAATCCATGATGTGATCAAGATTTGGGAACTAGCTCAAGTATAAAGCAAACAGCATCAACAAAATATGCAAAATTCTACGCAATACTCTTCCTTGATAAAGGAGCAACGACAATTGAAGAAAGCGGAGACCATACTCAAATCAATGATTGATAAAATTAACCATGAACTGAACCAACTGGTGGTAAGTAAAAGATTCTCAATCGGTGGACGTTCATTTCAAAGACGATTTCTTTTTGCAGGTTGAGGAACTGCAAATAAAATCCCGCGATGTCCAGCTGAGTGTTGAAACAACAACGGCAAAACACGTTAAACCAGTTCCCCTGATGGATGTAGCTACGTGCAGCACAACAGAGATCAACCAGCAAACGCTAAATCTGGAAGTGCAAGACCAGCGAATTATGAAATCATTAGAAGAATCGGAAGACGAACTGTGAACACGATGCAACGATAGTTTCTCACAAGAGCTTCTAAGAATACTGCGAAACTAATCTCCTGTAGCACTAAATAGACATGTTTACTTATAAATTTAACAGACATCATTGCACTGAACCTGTCTTTTATGGAACAAAACCAGCACCGATGCATAACGGATTACTGTGCCGTTTCCGGTTTCCCCGTGCCGGTGTCTGTTTTCTCTCCTTCCGGTGGCTTCGCTTCCTTCAGTTCCTGATCTATTCGTTCTTTAGCGCGGAAAACTTTAGATTGTAGGTAGAACGATCCTCCCTTCGATTTATCGTTCACGTTGAATAGATGGTCGTAGTTTTTCTTCACCTCTTCTGGGTCGAGCTTCGTTACGTTGAGGATTTGCTGTGCCTCTTCGAGGGTCATGCCTACCGGGAAAGACGAGAAAAAATACATGTAAGCGCATAGTTTTGGGGATAGTTACGGTTTCACGCTACCTGTCCTTAGGTTGGCCGCAGCCCGATTTTGTCCCCTTTCGCCACCACCAGCGCGCTTTGCCGCTTCTTGGGAAGCTGCTATCTCCTGCTTAAGAGCACGCGTGAAAGCCTTTCCTATGATTTGGCCGCCAAGCACGATTATTTGAGCTATATACTTTGCCATATTGATGTAGCGTAATTAACTTTTTGATGTGTAACCGAGTGAACTATTGAGTAGTTAAGGAAAGTTTGGAAAAACTGCTGTAAAATTAACACAATTTCGTCATCCTTTCCGGTTGCGCCGGATCCTCAAGAATTTTAGCAATAAACATGGGTTACACAACAAACTTTTGACAGTTGTCAAATTTCAAACACCGCAGCTGCACATCAATGCAATTTCGGTCAATTGGTTTTGTCATGATCCGCATTGGTCATTCAGGAACTTAGTTGGATTAATACATTTTGTTCTATTTTCTTTGTATCCAATTATATTTCTCTGATTATTACAAAAAAAAAACGTATGTAAATTATACAAATGACCACCATGCCGCATCACCATTGTGAATATTCACTGACAGTGGGTTGACAGCAAAAAATAAAGCGTAAACAAACGATGCCGGCTATTTGTGCGTTCTTTCCAAAACAGTAGTGAGTTTTTTAGGGCTTTTTCTTGTGCTGCCCGCGCGATATTCGACCACACCGAATTTTCCACTCTTGATTTACAATTCCCATTTTTGTGATTTTTGTTTTTTCTGTTCAAACCCTTCACATCCTTCGTCTCCCTTCTGTTTATAATCGTCACACAAACCCCGCACACAGTGCGCTAGGTGCGGCAACAGCATCCCTGAAACAGTTTCCATTGCTGCGGTCGTTAACATACGGCTTCAAAATTAATTACTCCAAGTTCCATGGCTCGATGTCGCTGTCCGCGATGTCGAAGGTAAGCAAGCGAAACACCAAAAACAGACAATTTAACCATCTGCTACCAAAAACCCCCTAGAGGATATGCAAACCGCGCAACATCATGTGATGCCTTTATGAACTGGTTTTTTTTTCCTGCGCCTGGTTGCAAGAGAGTGTTCAGATTATTAGAATATTGATAGAGAGAATAACAAAACCAGTTCTTGATAAACCGGCTACATTCCGGCCACGTTTGAAACACGGAAACAGTCGCTAGCAACCACACTCATTCGAAATCGTTCTTTGCGTACAGCAGTGTTCAAACCAACATGTCTAACGAAGATATTCTTCCCGAATCGCAGCCCATCCTGTACTCGTACTGGCGCAGTTCCTGTTCCTGGCGTGTGCGCATCGCCCTCAACCTGAAGGAGATTCCGTACGACATTAAGCCGATCAGTTTAATCAAATCGGGAGGCGAACAGCACTGCAATGAGTATCGAGAAGTGAATCCAATGGAGCAAGTGCCTGCACTGCAAATCGGTAAGTGTTTATTGTTTACTTTTTTCTTCACTGAAACATGCTTCCAGTTCCTCCTTAACATAAGCGATCGTGTAGTCGTAAAACAGAATGCACTGAGCAAGGCACCGTTCCAAATTGTGCAGTGCATCGTCGTATGATTGAGCTTTCCTTTTGGCGATCAACTGCAGCTCGATTTGTGATAGACGCCATGCTTCGTCCAGATTGGTTTGCCGTTGGCGTAAAGCTTCTAACTGTTTTAACGGATTGCTTTCCAATTCCAATACTTGCATAGCTCCTCCAATGGTTTCAGTGGCCAACCGATATGCAGTGACAAGTGCTGCATTATTTTCATCCCTGTGTTGCTCTGATATCGAATCATGCAGATAGTAATTACACTGCGAGATATCATCACCAAACAGTTGAGCGTAGGCTGTATGAGCAAGCTGTGCTTCTTCGATACAAGCTGCTTCTCGGGATGAAACATCACCTTCGAACGATTCGATAAAGTCCCAAACTTCCCTGGTTCTTGCACGACCAGCGACGATCGCCTCAGCGGTCAGTTTCAACGCTATGCTAGTAACATCAGCGAATGCGTTTCGTTGATTGTCGTTAATTTGAACCATTTGAAAGTTTATGCTCTGTCCTTGCGCTGCAAACGTGGCTTGATAGTGTAGAAGGTTGCAACAAAATGAAGGTAAGGTGGTAAAAAAGATCGCCACTGCAAGCCTTAAATTGTTTTCACTGTTTGGGGAAAGCAACATTTTTGATTTCGACACAATGTATAATTAACGGTGGCCCGTTCAATACTGCTTTATTATACCATACAAAAGGAATGTTTTTCAATTGCTTTAATTACCATTTAATCTGCGTTCTGTCGCCACCGTGCTTATCTTCATTACTATATTGCAAAAAAGATGAAATGATTATACGCAACGAACGATAAGAGTGTATTGCTTAAGGCACCAAATTATTTCCGCGTCGTAATTCAGCGCAAAGTGTACTTCCAGTCAAATACAACCCATGTGCATGTTTTTTTTTTATTTCGTTACTTTTTTCACTTGACTGTCACAATTCGATTCTACCATTTCCTCCATCATCTCAATATCCATCTGCTGATAATCCAGAGCACGATCGATGCATACCTCCAACCGTCCCATCGTACCACTCACGATCCCGTCATGCCGGTCTAACTCTTCCTGCAGCATCGTTTCATAGTAATCCCATGTGTTTTGGTACGATTGTAGTTCTTCCGTAAGTTTTCCGCGTATGCTCGGTTGGTCGAAAATGTCGCTCATCGCCAGGGTACGTATGACCTGATAGGTAGCGGTCTTAATGATGCGTTGTACGGAGGAAGCCTGCGGACGGAACCGACCAATCCTATCGTACTCTAAATCTTGGAAAGCGTTTTGCATACAGTTGCGCAATTCTCCTCCCCACAATGAACGGTACCGGGTGTAATATTCCTCTAAAGATTCCCGGCAAAGATCGCTCAAAGTATCTCGTTCGTTTTCCAACAATTCCGCCACATATTCATCGCGATACCTCATTTGAATAGTTGCTTCTCCGATTTGCGCTAAGATTCTGCGATTGAACAGTCCATTCAGCTCACTATTGGCAGCCCAGCTGACGGTGACTTCGCGCATCACTTGCGTACTGATGTTGGCCAGCTCATCCTGATACTCTAGAAGGTATCCCTCTACAGTTGAGCGCGGGAACATGATGATCCCAAAAGCGCCCAACATCAGTAGCCACTTTGGTACCATATTGGAGGTCGCAGCGCGGTGTAAACTATGCTTGTCGTCCCGGTCCGGTAGCTTGTCGACACTAATCGATGTGCTGCGGAAATTGAAAGGAATTCCCCTACAAAACAGGGTCATCTTTGCGAACGCAACCAACTACCAAAACCCCCTCATCATGTGCTCCTGAACGATTTATGATTTTATTGTCAGACCGATAATGTGCGCGGCGTAACATTTACGATCGGTAACTTAAAAGTAGCAGTTTTCATCCAGATAGCCCATAATGTAATCGATATCGTTATCCTGCCAATAGAACGCCTCATCGCGGCAATCTTCGAAGCGATTGATCGTGATATACGCATCGTCACCATGCTTGGCCAGCTCCTCCTGCAACAGCGTACGGTAACTGTCGCGTAGCGTCGAGAAGTATTCCCATTCCTCCTGGAGTTCCGCCTGCACCTCTGCCGTCTCTAGCACATTATTGCGAGCGAGTGTGATCACCGTCTGGCTGATGGAGCGATAGTTTTCGTGCGCATACGATCGTTCAACCGGCAGGAACCGGTAAAGCGCATCGTTCCGCAGATCGGCATGCGCGTAAGCTGCACAGTCCTGTATGTCAAACTCCTGGAATGTGCGGTACAGCTCGAACAGAAACAACGTGTACTCGCGACACTCGTCATCGACGTCATCCCGATTTTCAATGTACATCTCCAACTCCTCGCTAGCCTGGCGCATGCGTGGAATCATGCTGGCAAACTCGAGCAACAGCTCCCGGTTGAACTCCCGGATCAGGTCTCCATTGAACTGGCGCAACTGCTGCAGCTCAAACTCTACATCACGTGCAAGCTCGGAAAAGTTTCCATTATAGTCGACGAGAAAGTTGGCCAACGCTGTGCCAACGAATCCCGACGAAAGTAGCAGAGCTACCGGGACCAACAGGTTCGCAGCTGAACGCATCGTTTTGTAACCGAAACTGTACCTTCTCACACTTCCCCCTAGACACGAATCCTTATGCAGACCAACGAGTACTGAAATGACGATCGAAGTGCGTCGCAATAATGACGGATTAAACCAGGGCCAAGATAAGCTCGTTTTGTGGAAGTACACACCAATATCAATCTTATATCTTGTTGGTTGTAAACTTCCGAGTAGTAAAGAAAATTATCTACACTATCTACCAGCCTTGCTGATTCATGTGCGTCATTTAGGTTTCCTTCATTATAGCAGATGTGGAAGTCAATCCTTCGTAAGCGTATGAAGACGTATAGAGTTTGTTATGAAACGCTAATTTTTTATTAATCTACACCACCTCAGCATTCATGAAGTAATATATTTCACTGCTTATCGGCATTCAGCTACTAGACGGCACCTTGTAATCATGCGCATACGGCTATAATTTCGAATGTTTCATCATATTGCGTCTGCTACGTTCATGCAGCCGCTATCGATATAGCTTAACACGTACTCCATGTCCAGTTGGTGGAGTGTCACGGTTGTGTCCAGGCAATCGTACAGTGCTTCACGCAATGGATGATCCGGTGGAGCGAAACGATCCAATTCTCTGTTTAATACCACTTGAAGCGCATTGTTATAGTTATTGAACCGGTAATATTCTTCCGACAGTACATCAACGATGTTGTCCATTTGTGTGATCTTGTTGTACTGTTCCAGTATGAGAGCCACGCGATGTATGTGTTCCGTTGCTTCACGATGCACTATGTTAGCATAGCTGAAGAAACGTTGCGTCGTCCAGTAGTGTAATTCGTTGGTAGCGTACGCTGCACATCCCTGGAACTCCGCCTGTCCGATCGTGCGGAAAACTTTAAACAGTTCCAACACAAGCTGTCGGCAAGGCTGGCTGATAGAGGCCGACTGAAGAATTGTACTCTCCGTTGTGTTGTCGATCAGTCTCATCTCGATCGTGGCGTTGGATAACAACTTCAACAACTCTATGTTGAAGTAGAGCGTGGCGTTGGAGTTGGCCTGACGTTTGATCTGCATAGTATGTTCTAATATAGTGGCGTATTCACTGAACTGTTCTTGGTATTGCACAATGACGGGCACGTCTTCACTTAGGGCGGTTGCAAATGCGCAAAACAGGCAGAACGTACATAGCACAAGTTTCCAATTCACGGGTAGCATTTTGTTTGTAAAACAACTTAACAAAAAGTCTCGTGTTTGATGGTTTGTCAAATTTGCAACCTGACGTGTTTTGGCGACGGATAATATGCAACTGTAAGATAAATTCTATCGACCAAATACGACCCTTCTGATGATCGAGATAAGAAGCTCGATAATGTGACGATGCCAAAGCGTGCCAGACGCGACGTCAGAGAAATATTTGTTTATAGTAGCTAGATCTAAAGCTCCGATTTCAATAAAACAGCGTACGTTAAGAAGCCGGAAGAATGTCTTACTAAGAGATAGCAGGTTATCGCAACAATCACAGGCCTAAGTAGACTTAAGGAGGACGGAATAAGGAAGGTTCACACGCGATGGGCTCAGTATTATGTTGAATTACCAAACAATCAGTTGGAGGAGCAGGTAGAGCAAGCATTGTCGAAACCCGGATGGACACCCATCGGCTCAAATACAACAAGGCATTAGGTACTGTCAGAATAGTAGCTGAACTGATGAAAAATTTAGGTACAACACTAACATATGAAATACAACAAATTATTACTGAGATATGGTTGATGCATTGTGATAAGAATCTGGGCATCATCTACTACATACACTATAAGGATGACATGCGAGAGTCACCGTCTATAAAGTATTCCACCTAATACTACAAGATCGACATGCCCCATTTGTAGACGTGGTAATTGGAAACTATCAGAGAGGATTCCGAAACGGGAAGTCAACTTGATGAACTTACCATCTTACAAAGCATTTGACCCGCCAGGCTTCGGTGGGCTGGTAACATTGCACGACCCCACCCTTGAAGTCATGTCAGGCCATCCACATTGACAGAGGAGACGTGTTAGAACCAAAATGAAGTGGCGTGATAGCGTTGATATCACAAAGGCCGTTTTGAAGGACTTCTGCCACGGGCCAATAATGCGAAGCGCTTGTAGCATCGGATTAGTAAATAAGTAGATCTATTACTGAACTTCAAACTGCAGGAACACAGCAAATATGTAGCAAATAGTGTTCAGAATTTTATTTTATTGTTTCATCATATCGCTAGTAGTGTTCGTCTAAACTCATGCAACCGCTATCGACATAACTTAACACGTACTCCATCATCAGTTGGTGGAACGTCACGGTTGTGTCCAGACAATCGTACAGTACTTCTCGCAATGGATGATTCGATGGAGAGAATCGATCCAACTCACTATTTAATATATCCTGAAGCGCATTGTTGAAGTTGTTGAACCGGTAATACTCTTCCGACAGTACATCAACGATGCTGTCCATTTGTGTGATCTTGTTGTACTGCTCCAGTATGAGAGCCACGCGATGTGTTTGTTCCGTTGCTTCACGATGGAGCATGTTGGCCTGGCTGAAGAAACGTTGCGTCGTCCAGTAGTGTAACTGTTCCGCAACATAGGCTGCACATGCCTGCAGTTCCGCTTGTCCGTAAGTGCGGTACTCCTGGAACAATTCCAACACACGCTGCCGGCATGGCTGATCAATAGAGCCCGACTGAAGAATTGTGCTCTCGGTTGTGTTGTCGATCAGCCTCAGCTCGATCGTGGCGTTGGCAAGCACCTTCAATAGCTCCTTGTTGAAGTAGAGCGTGGTATTGGAGTTGGCCTGACGTTTGATCTGCATCGTATTTTCCAATATGGTGGCGTACTCACTGAACCATTCTTGGTATTGTACAATAACGGGTACATCTTCGATTAGGACAGAGGCAAATGCGCAACACAAGAAGGATGTACAAAGAATAAATTTCCAATTCCAAAAAATCATCTTGCTCTTAAACGACTCCGGAAACCTTCTTGTGTTTAATACAACTAACAGCTAGCTGACTTGTTTTACCGACGGAAAATTTGCAACTGGAAGGCGAATTCGGTCAACCAACAATAATCCACGTGATGTTCGAGATAAGTAGCGCAATAATTTCGCAATACTACAGCGTCCTGCATGCGACGGTAGCGAAATATTTCTTTATCATTCCCTCTCGATCCATCTCGAAGGCTATTGTGCAGAAATGCTGAAAGTGTTTGAAATATTTCACCTTCCCTTATCGATCCGTTGTGATATGTAGCTTCCGATTTCCGATTTGTCGTTTAAGTACTATTTATTACTTTTTTATCAACAGTAATTATTCGCATAATCCAACACAAACTCCATGTCGGATAAGTAAACCATCATTGTTGTGTCAAGGCACTGATACAGATCCATCCTCAGGGGATGTTCCGGATCGTCGAACCGTTCCAGCTCGTAGTCGAGTATAATTTGATAGCTGTTGTAGATCCAGCTGAAGTTTTCGTAATACCGCCCCAAGAGATCTTCGATTCCGTAGATCTGCGCTAGCGAGTTGTAACTAGCCAGTACCCGCACTACACGGTGTGTCAGTTGCGTCAATTGATAGTACACGTAATCCGCATAGCGGAAGAATCTGCTCGTCGTCCATGGTACCATCGCCTCGGCCGTGTACCAAGCGCACTGCTTCATATCTACAACCGCGAACCACGTATAGCTATCCTGCAGATCCAGCACTATGTTCCTGCACGCATCGTCCGTGATTCCGGCAACTTCAATGCGCTGTAGTGTTTCGTTACTTGTTTGCCTGAGCACAATCGTAGCGTTGGCGAGCATTCGTAGCAAATATTCATTCAGTTGACGGGTTGCAATCGAGTTAATGTTCCTTCTCTGTTGCATTAACTGTTCGCCATCCGCTGAGTGGTTAGCAAAGCGGTCCTGGTAACTAACGATGGCAGGAACTGCGGAAACACCCTGCCAGCCCAGTGCCAGGACTAGGCAGCCGCACGTTACAATAGTGTACCGGTTGAATAGCATATTGCTTCCCGTCGATTCACTGATTAGAACTGACAGGTAGGCACTTGCTATGTACAATGTTTCCTTTCTTACAACTGAAATTCGCTGATAAGTAGACGCTAATCGTAAAGGTTGTAAATTGTGAGGCTTCTGTGTTGGTTATCAGCGGCAGAGGACAAGGATGGAGTTGTAAAATTCGTAGTTAACACACAGTTTAATATATCTGATAAAATATACCATACACTTAGCTTATATTTAAGTTATTCAACGGAAATGTTTTATTTCGCTCTGCTCCTTCTGACGTGTGGTCACTTAAATTTACAAATCCCGGCGAATATCTGCACAATTAGCGTCGATATAGCTGAGCACGTACTCCATGTCACTCTCGTACCAATGGACGGCCGTATCGAGACACTCGTAAAGCGCTTGTCGCACCGGATGTTCAACATCTTCGAAACGTTCCAGCTCGGCACTCAGAATAAACTGGTAGCTGTTGTAGATGAAGTTGAAGTCTTCGTAGTACAGCTGCAGCTGGTCGTCGATGCGATCCATTTCGTTGATCTTGTTGTATGTCGCCAACACTTGTGAAACACGGTAGGTCAGCTGTGTTAACTCGCTGTGCACGTACGCCGCGTACCGGAAGAAGCGATCCAATGTCCACGGTTTCAATTCTTCCACGGCAATGGCGGCACAGTAGTTGACGTCCATCTCGCTGAACAACGTGAATATGTAGCGCAGATCATTCACAATCTCCCGACACTCATCATCAATACCATCGGCACCGACGATCGTTTCGACCGTAGCATTCGCTATCTGTCTCAGCTCGACGGTAGCATTTCCCAAAAGTCGCACCAGTTCCACGTTGAATTGCGACGTTACCATCGAGTTTGCGCTGCGTTTAGTCTGCATCAGGATCTCTCCTATTTGTGAGTAATTACCGAACTGTTCCTGAAAGAACACGAACGAAGGTAGCGATCGTACGTGTGCTGGGCCGAAGCCCAGACACACAAAAACGAAGATCGTAATGATCGTGGTACGGGACATCTTCTTTTGCTGCAACACAACACTTCTTGCCGCGTCAAGCCAATGATTACTTATAAGATTGCTTTAGCGTTGCTAATGACGCGCGGAGCGGATGTTGTAAAACCGTGTACATAGCTATCCGGTCGTCACGATAAGCCAACGATAATTCGGTTACCGAACGTTGAATGTTTGCCACCATCTTTTTTGATAGTAAGAGATCTGGATAAGTTGGTATCAGCGCAATAACGTGAAATTCATCAAACACGACAATGTTTACCGTGTGCTCTGTACCCAGAAAGGGTACCGTTTTGAAAGGTTTAGCTGTGGTCAGTTAAGGGTAATAAAGATGGCCGATAGTAGATACGGTTGGGAATGTTACGTGACCATCATTGATTTACGCTGGCGCCATCTGCTTGGAAAAAGTCTTGATTACATATTTCGAAAAAGCTTTAGCGTGTTTAACGGTAGTTGCATACAAAATTGCGTTCTTCTAAATAGCTCTCTATGCATGGCATTACCGATAGTTCTTGGTAAACCGGTCGGGATTTTGGTACCGATATTGCTCTGTGGAAGATCTATCACTACCCCACCGGAATACCCCGAAATTTAATATGTCCTATGCTCAATAAAACCAGCAGTATGGTCATTTTGCCACTCATATATCCATAAAAACAGCTACTTCAAGACACATTTGGAAAAAAGTGCATATAAATCCTTATGGTACTACTTGTGCATTAATGGTAGATCATAATTATATACAAAATGATCGATGCCTTCCTAATGTAGCATCGTATCACCACGAGGACAGGATGTAGCTCCGTAATGGCATGAGGGTCAAATTCGTTATCAGAAAGCAGTGAGTGACCAACACACCTGGTCAGTAATAAGAACAGTTGAGCCAAATATCCGCCACCATCTGCAGGTGCTCAGAGTACTGTCGTAAACTGGGCGCTAACATCTGGACATTATTGGAACAGAAAGAAAAAAAAAGAAACATCGCGCACGAATATTGGTTGTACGTTGATCCAATCTAATCGGACACTGGATGGCTTAACTTAACTATACAGTTCGATCTGCTTCCTTCGCTTCCGTCGCTATTGATATAAGCTCCCGGTGTTGGTAGCCGCGGTTGCAATTAGTTAGTGGCTGCGTGCAGTGTCGTTCAGAAGTGAGGGAACTCTCAACAGTCTTCAAAATGGCGTGGAATTTTTCGTTCGTCCTTATCGCCGCATGTGCTCTGATGGTGAGTAGCCGCTCTGGTTAATCGCGTGTTCCATCGTTGCTGGAGATTATCGCTGATTTCACTTGTTTCAAGCGAAAGCGACACACGGTGTACCGCATGGCACTTGAAGAGTGATTTTACCGAAGGTATGAATTCATTTCCAGGCTAGTACCGTCAGCGCTGCTCCCTCCAAAACGGCCATTAAACCCCGCAACCAGGAACTGCGAGATGCGATCGAAGAGTATCGCGTCCGTTTCGATGAGCTGCACACGGAAAAGGATCAATTCCTGCAATTCGCCCGGACCGGACTGTGGGCCACGGTGCGCCGAATGAGCGAGGAGGTACTGGTCGATCTGGGCGAGACGCGCAACATTGTGGAGTACGGGTTTGACGATGTGCGCCTAGAAATCAGTCTGCTGATTGTGGAGGGCAATCACAATGAGCAGTGTCTGTTGGATCTGGTGTACGAAATCGTCGCCGAGAAGGTTCGGCTTGGGGAGGAAATCAGTCGCTGTTCGGCCGGTACGACTGACACAAAGGATTCACTGCCCGCATCGTTCTACGAGTTCCTCAACCTGCTGCAACGCATTTCCAGCTCGATCGCCGAGACGACGCTTTACACGTTCGTGAGCCAGAATTCGGTGACCGATCCGGAACGTCACCTCGAGTTTTTGCAGGAGGCATTCGAGGAAACGGACCGTGCCTGGAACGAGGAGGCTCTGCCGCTGATGCAGTTCGAACTGGACGCCATGGAGTATAACCGTCCACTGATCGTCGCCGACAATGCAGAGTGTCTGCAGGAAATCGAGAACGATCAGCAAGCGTTCGAAGATTCGATTCGTCAAAGAATCCCGTCGTGTCTGTAAAGCAACCGCAGAAGTACATCCGTAAGAAATAATAATAAAATAAAGAAATGACTTCTATGGGATGCCTAAGCAGTAGAAGAATATCGATAAGACCGGCATATGGCGGACTAGTTATGCGTACAATGAATGAAACGTTTTCCAGTTGCTTACAAAAGATAAAACGTCACATGACAGCTGTCAGATTGCTAGTAGCTTGCATGCTATATGAACTGTGATTTAAAAGCGTGATTGTTTTGCTGTACCTTTTTCGTTTTTTGGAGCTCTTTTGTTACATAAATCCTTTTGTATACTGATTTTCTCAGAAAAATAACTTTTCACATTGCAAACCTTTTGGCGTTTTGTGACACATGATTGCTTGTTTGTTACATGATGAATTGGTTTAGACAAAGTTGCTTTTAGTCAACTAGTCTACACAAAAAAATCTAAAAATCTACACAAAGCGTTTAATTTGGGTTTACATCCCAATTAGACCAAGCGACCTTGCTAGTCAGCCTTTAAGCACATCAGTCCCGATAGAGATCGTCGAAATGTTTTGTTGTACTTTTAAAATGCATCACAAACGTCCTCTTCTACGTCATCTTCTATTTGCTAAACACTGGCGTTACAGCGTGTCCTTCGTTACCGGGAGAACTAATACTCATCGTGCTGATGTGGACAAAACAACAGATACCATCGTTACCTCGGTTTAGGGGGGAATGTCAGGCAATAGGCCGAAAGCCTCTATAAAATGAATGAAAAAAAATCGTTTCCTCGGATATTGTGCAGTGTGATAAGAACATTAATTTTCTCCTTCGTCATGCACATCCGACGATTAACGATTATCGTTCGATGTGATAAAGCTAACTGAGTTGTTCCATCCAGCAATATCTTATCTAAATTTCGATTGCCGTTGGTCCATTAATCTATTAGCTAACCATCGGCAATCCTGATAGCATGATCAATCGAATTAAGGTTGCGGTTTGATAATCCGGTGGGCGGATGGACCCGTTCGGTAAAGTTGCTATGAGATTGAACATTTGTGATGGATCTTTAACGTCCAGCCTATTATTACGTTACTGGTTTTTATTTCATAACTGTTTCACCCATACTCCCATGTACGGTAATACAAGAAAAATAGAATTGAAATGCTACTACTCCAATTAACAACTGTTGATCTGTCCACGCACGGTGTTCATGGCCGTGTTGAGGCTAGTAATGACTGCCTGAAGGCAGAGACGGTTTTCCTCCACCAGGGCCGGACGGTTAATTTCCAGATTGTCCAGATCTTCCTGCGCTTCCGGGCGGGCCACATTGTCCCAGAACTCGACCTGGTTATCGTAGTTCTCCTCCAGCCATTCGACATGCTCCTCCGGCTCGGTGAACGAGTTGTGGATGGCGAACGTGTACAGCGTGTACTCCGATGCGGCCGTCGCAATGCGCTGCAGCGTGTTCGTCAATGCCCGGAACTCATCACCGAGTCCTTCCTTGATGGCGATCTTGTCAGCGGCACAGGCGCTCATACCTTCGCCGGCACGGCGTCCCTCAGCAATGACCGTATCGACCAGTGCCAGCAGACACTGTTCGTTCGCGTTCGGTTCGAGGATGGCTTCAGCAATGTCCTCACGGGTTTCCGTCAGGATGTCATCGATATCGTTGCGTGCGTTGCCCAGATTTTCCAGCGTAGCCTCATTCAATCCCTTCAGCTCGGCCCGAGTCAATGTACGAGCGAGCTGAATGAAATCATCCTTGTCGTCGTGCAGGTCGTCAAAACGCACGCGGAAATCCTCCGTGATTTCGGACAGTTCGCGCATGGACAGTTGCGCCGTGACCGACTGCATTGGGAAAGCGAATTGTAATCAGGTTGTATCTCAGGATCAGCTACTTCTTTCCCTGCGGGATTTCACCGAATAACTTAAACCACTTACCACGGCAGCAAGCAGAACGCACAGCGCGACGGATGTGAACGTCTTCATCTTTAGCCAATAGAGGTTACGAGCAGCGACACGAGCGGCAGTGCTGGAGCAATTACTATATCAAAACAGCCGCCCAGTCAAGGCTCTTATATAATTTTGAATTCCACTCCGGGATAAGGCTGAAGGGCAAGGCTTTGCCGTGTACCGAGTAATTTTACGTCAGTACGAGAATTACATTTTCCTACGAAGCCAGCAGGCGGAAACGAGAGATCCGATGTTGTACTATCGCACCGATTAGATTACCGATAGGCAGGTTGTGGCTGTTGTGAGGGTTAAAAAAAACCGTTTAATCAGGAAGAAAAACAACGTTTTACCTGCTAAAAACCATTTATTAGATGCCATATCTCGTTAATTGAGCAGCTCATACTCCCCTTCCCGGCCTAACTCTTCGCTTGGCCATGCTGAGGGGGAGGCACTAGAATTGTGATATCTTTTTACAGCAGGCTCAACACACCGGAAGATGAAAGCACCCCCAGCAAATTCCTCGCAATCGGGAAGTTAACGCGAAACGGTTGGCCGTGTATTACGAGCACTGGAGTGCATCCTCGAGCAGCAAGCCCATGTTGAAGATGAAGTTACGCCCGATCATGTCGGACATGGCCCAAATGTCGCGACGCACATTGTTGACCACCTCCTGGAAGTTGGCCAACTCCTCCTCAATGCCGGCCACCACCCGTTCGACTTTGTCCTCCTCGCCTTCGTACATGTAGGCCAGCTCGGCAAGCGTAATGTCCAGATCGGTGACGGCGTTCGAACGGCCCAGCTTCTCCAGCACCGCATTCTGCAAATCGGTCGAGCTGTTCTGGAACGCTTGCACCTGCGGGTAGAAGAAAACGCGCGATGCGGTAGCCATATCGGCGTAGGCCAGTTCCGCCGCCAGGCTAATGTCCGCGGCGGATTGTGTCGCCTGCCGCAACGCCTCATCGTTCTGCTGGACGATGCACGGGTTTTGCGTGTCACCGATCTCCAGTGCGTGCTGCAGGATGGCATCCTTCACGCGCAGCTTCTCCTCCTGGATCTGCGTGATGACAATTCCGAAGCGCGAGATGAACTGGGCGTTCAGGTTTTTGATCGCGAGCGATTGGTTCATGCGCAGCACGCGCAGCTTGTAGTCGATGTCATAGTGCAGCTGGTTAAACAACCGATCGAACTCGATCAGCACATCACTTTCGGCAAGGGGCACAACTTGTTTCACCGCTTCCGGCACAGCTACCGTTTTCGACCATACGAGCTACGATGGGACAAAACATTCTTAATGCTCTTCAAATTTTAGACCAAGTCCTAACTCTCACCTGCTGACAGGCAAAGAATGCCAACACTGTCACTAGAGCAAGCTTTTGCCACATGTTTACAAAAATCACAGCACCGGTGGGCCTCTTTTATGTCGTTCGAAAGGACACTAGTTGGACAGTTTTGATCACCTCAAGTTCCGGAGGAAAACTGATGTGAATCTACTGCTCACATTCAGTTCTATAGCTGTTGCCGTGTTCTGCGTTTCCGTTGGATCGGAACCTCGGAAGCGGAATTGAACGGTCAGTCAAATTTCGATTATATTCCTCAATAAACCGTTTATCTAGTCTTGTTTTCGGCTTCAACCACGTCCGTCGTATTCTTGTCCGTGCGCTTTATGGTCGCCCGCTGTATCGAGGGATCAATAAGCAAAATGCCGCCGCAGGCAATGGTCACTAATGTATTTCCCGTACTGCGTAACCTTATCGCAATTTCTCATGCCGTTTGCTTTTTTGAGGCGATAGTAGCAACAGCTGGATGCGCTGTTGGATCATTAAAGTGATGTGTCCCAACAGGTGTTTAGGGCATTTCGCTTTCGATAGTATAACTCCATAGGCTTCGAAGTAGTGTCATCTGAACTCTCCAAACTAAAACATTCAATTACTACTCCTTTATTCGGTATTTTCAGTAGGTCCTTGAAAGACAGTTTATTCCCCTTGATCTGAAAACGTGCCTGGTTCTTTCTGATTTACAAGAAGAACGATTGCTCGGTATATGTGAATTACTTTGGTGTTTCGCTATGTGTCCTTTCCCAAGCTTTTGAATCGACCGTGCATTCTTCGGTGTTGTCTTGTCTAGTAACGTATTCGCTCAACATGTATGTCTTTTGTATATACTGTTTTTGCGATTATGGCCACCGGCAGTCAGATAGACGCCATATATTCAAATGTCAAGACAATCTTCCACAGTATCCCTGAGATCACATGATCTTGAATTTTAATATTGGCTATGGAGATCCATTTTGATTTCATGGTTGAAAGAGTTTCTGTACGATAAGAGTTATAGAGTCGGGTGGAGAACACTCCGGCTTCTTTGAAGTCATGCCAGGAGTGCCTGAAGGTAGCGTACTGAGTCCTCTATTGTTTTCCTTGTTTATAAACTATTGTATCAATGTTCTTTCTCAAGACGACTGTCTTGTTCGTCCAGATGATCCTCCAAATATTCCCCAATTTTGTCTATGTTTGATGCTGCTCCAATCGTCTAGTGCTTTGTCTTAATAAGTGTTGTGTTATATCTGTTGGCCACTCGTCTTCCAAGTGCATGCCGGATTATTTCTTTTGTGGATCGAACTCAAGCATCCTTTCTTCCGATATCGACGCTTCCTCACTTCTTGAAAGTATACCAATACATGTTCCTTCTCGTCGACTTCGGGACAAACCTTCCATCTTCATTCCCTCAAGCCGTACGGCTTTTGCCCAGAATGATCCTTGGTTAAGAGGGATTTGACAGGGATCATCACTTGTTCGACCTCAACTTTCCTATCTCCCACTTCCGAGCACGCCTGTTTGATTTTAATATCTATCCTGCGTAACTACCCGAGCTCGATGGCTGGATCAAGTGGAGTCCAATCTGAGGGAGATCGGATGCGGCCGTGGGTGGAGGACTGCAGCCCTGGATCGAGTTTCCTGGAAACGGATTGGAGACCAGGCCATGTCTACTAGACGTGCCCGATAGGGCAGGCCAGCCAAGAAGAAGAAGCGTAACTACCCTTGTGTCTTCCTTCCCTAGTTCTCCCCATTCCCTAGATATTTGAAGTAAATAAATTAACTTAAAGTAGGGTCATCTCTTCTACTTTTTTTATTCATAAAGAATAGCCAGGTCGCATTGCTTACAATTATTATCTTAAATCTAAATTTAATGTAGTATACGATTCACATTGGTTGGGAGACATTTCCTTCTCCCAACCGTGAAAGGGCACTTTATCCCGGGTGTACTCGGTTGGATCATAACCTCTACTTCTTGTATTATTATTCGTTTGTGTCCTCGGATATTCAGGTCTACTCTGTCTCAAATCCCTGTACAGCTGCTGAATTCGCTTGTTTTTAAAACACGGGTCGGTAATTTTAAACGATGGCCAGACAATGATTGATCGGATTGTGAAGGAACAGCAGGAGATCTTGCCGTGTTGCTGTCCACCGTATTCTGGTCGGTTACAGGGATGTAGTCATCCTCTCTTATCCTCATCACTAACAATTACTTGGATTTGAATCGATCAGAACGCGATACGCTCATATACGATTCTGATGTATTACTATCTTGTACGATTAAATTGTTTCATCAATGGAATATTATTTGTTCACTTTCAGATGGACACACGCTCATCGAATCGCTCTCGATAATGTACTATCTGGAGGAGACGCGTCCTCAACGTCCACTGATGCCGCAGGATGTGCTGAAGCGTGCCAAAGTACGGGAAATCTGTGAGGTAACGTAACCGCTACAACAACAATTTCTTGCAATGTTAACTTATTCATGATTTTCCCCTTCCAGGTAGTCGCATCCGGCGTTCAACCGTTGCAAAATCTGATAGTGCTTATTCATGTGGGCGAAGAGAAAAAGAAGGAGTGGGCCCAACATTGGATAACGCGCGGTTTCCGGGCGATCGAGAAGCTGCTCTCAACGTCGGCGGGCAAGTTTTGTGTGGGCGATGAGATCACCCTTGCCGACTGTTGTCTTGTGCCGCAAGTGTTCAATGCCCGCCGTTTTCACGTAGATCTGCGTCCATATCCAATCATTTTGCGTATCGATCGGGAGCTGGAGGGTCATCCCGCTTTTCGGGCTGCCCATCCATCGAATCAACCAGATTGCCCTCCGGAAGCGGCCAAATAAGTGAGGCTATCGTACGGCTTACGATGTCCGATCGATAATCGACTCATCAGCATTCCCGATTTCACTATGTCCGCGCGTGTATACGATGATGTTATGATGCAGGAGCGGAAAACGCGTATAACCCGCAGCACAAATCAATCGCATCCCACCTTTTCTTACAATACCTCGGAATTCTTTACCAACCCTAAAAGAAATTCTATTTTCAAGTTCAATTTGAAATGAAACATTTGTCCCGATGGCCATTATTGGAAAAAAACCAATCTAGTCCTTGAAAAAGAAGTATATAGTTGAATAGTAAACGATCAGATGCCATTTACAACTAAGAACAAAAGTCAGATAACACATTTTATTTACACTGAAGATGGGAAAATGAAAAATCAGTAAAGCAAGCTAAGCTGTAAGAAAAAACGATGCTTTATATCTTTGCAAATGATAAAGTGTGTGTTTTTCCGCAAAATTATCTTGTCACTATCGAATTCAGGGAAGATTAGTATACTAAATCAGTTACCACAATAGAACGAAGGAATACGCTGATTCCGACGAAAAGACAACCGAACATGGGGTTGGTAGAAATGCTTCCGGGCATTCGCTTCTAAAGTGACAATGCAGGGAAAAGTAAACAAAACCATTCATTTTAAGTTAAGCGATGGTTGAGATATCATTCAAAGCTATTCGATCGAAATCGCTGCTGCATATGCTATGCTTTCTTATCAGCAATTGTGCACAACACACCTCTAAACGATCAATCGCTTATTTAAGGAAAGATGATTACTCACGGAGAAAAAAGAGTGATGTGACATCTATAAAAATATATTCTTTGCTATGGTGATTTGAACTTATTTCTCGTTCTGCATAATATATATTTTCATGAGTCGGTACATGTACGCACGCTTTTCGCACTAGAATTTAAGACAACAAAACATCACTTATAAAAGGTTTATCGTATATGTGTTTTGTGTGGGTTTTCCTTTAAACTTGGTGTGCTTTTTAAAAAACTATCTTTTGTTGCTAGTTTCGCGCAGCTTTATTAAGCCATTATATGTGTTTGTCGTGTGGTTTGCGTTGTGTAAAAGAAAACGAAATGATATTCCATAGATTCCACTTGCTCCATCCAAACGTGAGCCAAACATGCCGTGCAGCTGTAAGAGTAATCATATATATTGCGTGTGGTGTTTTCGCGTACTCAAACAATAAATATTTTGTGAAATTTATATACCTAACTCGATGCGCAGCAAGTTGATTGTTAATTGTTCTTTTTTCCATGCAATTATTTGTTTCACACTTACACCGAAAATGACTTTTAACTAACAATTTTGGGATGAAAAATAATGTTTGAACATTTATCTTGCATTTTCTCTGCATCCAAAGTACGACCTCCACACGTGGACGAGGAAGAACGCTTCGCGCATGAAGCGTTTTTGTCGGTTGAGGTTCGTGTCAACGATAGCGTTTCGTTGTTCGTTGAATGCTGGGTTTCGTTAAATATCTCACGAGCTTCGAATGGTTCGTTGCAACATTTACGATGGAATGCAAATGTTTGAAATATGTATTTACCAGATAGGTTAAAGTGAAATCAATGTATTGAATTATAATTCAAGTGTTTTTTTTTAAATAACACTGCAAACATCGCGCCATTCTATGTTAGTCAACGCATGAAGTAAGAAAAATGTATTGCAAAACGAGTTTTTCTAAACGATAGCAAATAGCACATACTAATTTCATTTTATCATTGCAGCTTTTGGACTTTCTTAACGTATTCTAAATCACAGATTAATGTGTGCAACAGTAATAAAAACGCAATAGCAGCGAAACCCATACTTTGACCAATGTAATCGATGGCCGAAGAAGAGGCTGAACATACGGAATGAAAATGATAGCCAAAAAGAAATCATAACATGGACGCAGTGGTGCAATCTTCATCAATTGAGATGTATTGCCGGATGATTGGCCATATTCGCACGTATACAAATTGAACGCGTATCATTCCGATAGGCTTCGCTTCCATGCGCCAAATCACGAGCGTCGAACGTACAAAAGTAACCGAATAAAGATGACCATGAATGCTCGTTAGCGTGTTCTTCATGCCATCAAGGTTAAGCAAGATTAAACCACGATGATCATCTTCCATGTGTTTGTGTTTCGGTATTTTTTTTCTTTTAACGGCACGCGTATATTACATCATACTCGCGTAAATATGCACAATGGTGTGATATTTTGTGGCAGATTTTTTTGTTTTCGCCAAAGTGTGTGGAGTTTCTATGATGATCGTCTTTCGTGAAGAGCGATGTATGGTCATCGACGTCTATTGTTTTAGTAGTGCAGATTCAACACTACCGGCTGCTTCCGCACGATCTTTCTGAAACGCATCGAAAGAAAAAAACAACAAACAAGTGATAACATGATGCTACCAACTTCACAGACTCCTGCCACTTTTGAATGCGCAACAACTTGTTTGCCTAACTCGTTGCCAAGGCCAACCGAGTTAATCATATTCGTCGTAGTCATCGTCATCAGCAGGCCTCACAGTCGTCGGTTGTGGTCGTACAAATCAATTCCTCAACTGCCACACAACGCCATCGCCGTGGATGCACTCTGGCCCTGCACCGGGAGATGTTGACGCACACCACGTACCGGCACGGCACGGATGTGGACATTAAACTTACACTACCAACCAACCAGCAATGAAGTGCGGCACTTGGCCCACCATCGAGTCGGGTTTTGGGGTACCGTGATCGTGGAGTTCCGCTTGTAATAAACGGAACGGAAAACAACTGCCATGCAGCAGGCTCGCGTTATAACGCTGGCAAACCTTATTTGGAATGCAAATTGACCAGAATGGGGAAACGGGGAATATTCTGCTTTTACACTTTGACCCGGATCGACCCACCTGGATAGTTGTGCTTTTGCTTCCATTTCCGACGCTAACAGGAAGCCCTAGGGCAACGTTATTTTAAAGGTTGCGTACCGTCGACCGTAAGATCTTCGCAGCGTTCGTACTGTGCATATGCATTTAACCTTGGCATTGGCCTCGATCTTTGGAAGGGTGTTCAGAGCGTTCATCTATTGGGCGGAGGTTCTTTCCACAAATTCCCACTTTTCTAACCTCGTGCTAATGTATTAGTAGCATGTACTAAATTAGTATCTTCCAGCAGCGAGCTGCTGCGTTACTAATCACGTTTTACACGCAACTGCGCACGAGCTTACCTTAATACCTACCTCGCCACACCGGTGTAGTTGAATTTCCTGTTTCTCTCGCTTAAACAATCAACCATTGTTAAACGTTCGTTCGCAAATGCATCTGCTTCCGACCGTACCGCGATTGACGTTGCATTTAGAATGATTCGAAACACGAAAGCAAGAAGAACTTGCGATTACTTTCAAACGAAACATCGTACCATGATTGAAGAAGTTTTTTTTTCTCTCTAAACGATGAACATCAGCACGATCACCGTACTCAGCCAGACAACGCTCACCTTTGTATGATCGTCAACACGTGCACGGATAGCTCTAAGAATTTGAAACGCTCGTCGTGGTGTCTAGTTGCAAAAACTAAATGTCCTTGACATTTGTCTCATCAACGTAAGCCTTCCACGCGTTTCAGTAGAGGAAACGAATCCGGCACAACTTTTATTCGGTGGCACATTTTGGCTTGCTGTACTTACTGTGCGGCAATGACAGTACAACAATTACACATTACTGCCTATTTTACGTCACTGATGATTATGCGGTTTTGCATTTTTTTTTCTTCTTCTAAATATATTGTAATATGGGATACGGAGGATGATTCGAGTATGCAAACAGTCTAATCCTTGATAAAATGTAGATTTTTTTTAACCCAAGCATGTTCTTCACGATATTCATGCGATTTTTTATCAGTGCTATGTAATGAAATGAAAGGAGACTCCGTTTGCTTATGGGATATATTATTAATATGATTTATTGGCTGATTGGCAAATGGAGTGTCACGAAAAAATCCGCAAACTTCACTCAAAACACTTAACACACGATTCAATATCTCATTTTTTTTTGCCTTGTCCCGCTGTCTTGAGCGCCCAAAGCAGCTCAATTTTAGTGGATAAGAACCACTCGTAGCATAATGGACTCTTCAAGGTTCTCTTAGACCTGTGAGGTTATATATATATAAGAATTGCTTCCTGAACTGTACTTATGTTATTTGTTAGAAGAGCAAATGAAATGTTATTAGAAAGATATCCAAACTATTCGATTTTAATATTGCAAGTGAAAAATTTTATATTTTTCATGTAACTTTTCTATCCATATCAATTCCTTTGTAAGTAAAGCCTGAAGACTTTTCGACCTCCCTTAAAAAATGCTTGTGAGCAACCTCTTGTGCCTGGAACCCAATTCCAGGCAGTCAGGCGATCCGGGTAGCCAGCAACTTTTGGAGGCTCTTAACTATTTAACGCGTTATTCAATATCGATGCAGTGTTCAGATGAAATTTAATTTAAATTTTCTAGTTTCTAATGCTGTAATCATATTAACTCAACTCCAAGTAGTTTTCCCGTGATGTCTCTTCAAAGTTGACTTGATTTTTTTCGGGAAAAAAATAATTATTTAAATATTTTACAAAGTTTTTACATCGAAATGCTTCTAACAGTAATTAGAAGCTTATATAACGAGAGACACATAGGTTTCTCCAGGTTTTTACTGCAAGTAATTGAAAAGTTTTTGGGAACAAAGTTTGAATAACAACCGTTACTGAACATCAATCTGTACGTTGTGCAACCAGTTTAAAATAACACACGATCATCAAAACCATATAGTTTACAAATATATTATGTATTATTATGAAATATTATTTTTTGATCATGTGCTACTTCATATTAGTTACTGAATATGCAAACTGGTGGTTTTGTAACGGTTTTGTATTCTAACTAAAACGCCACTATTTTTTAGGAACTTGTAACAAAATTATGAAAAAAATTGGTTAGAGTCGTCATATACTTTCTTTCTTAGCGTTTTGTTGCGAAGTTTTTGTAAAATATTTTAATAATTATTGTTTACGTTTTTACATGTTTCTGAAGGAAAAACATGTCAACTTTTAAGAGCCATAACGTAGAAACCATTTATACTTGCTATACATTTTCATCCGAACACTGCATCAATATTGAATAACGCATTAAAAAGATATAAGCCTCCAAAAAGTTGGTTAAATATGGTTTTATTTTTTGGGATGCCAGTGAGAGGGAAAAAACATTCTATTGCTCGATGGTCAACTCAAGGCTGCAATATTGTTTTGTTATCTGGTCTCCCATTAGCCAAGGATTCACAAGGATCGTATCGAACATGTGCAGACGTCTCTCATCAGGATTCTTTTCTAGTGGTCGACTCTCTTCCTCTGTCATGGTTTCTGCTTTGGTCTGCCCGGAGACTTTGGTATCTTATCCAGAGTCTGGTGGCTCTTAGCTTATACTGACGCACCCGATCTACTGTCAATGATTACATCTCACTACCTCCATATTCGTACTCAATAAACTACCTGAACATTCTGTTATCAACACCAATCCTCAATCCTTACGTGTCGTACGTCTTTTTAAATCCTCGTTAAAGTTGTTTGATTTTCATCTCTGATTGTCATCTTATCGCACTCGTCTCAGATGCATGCTTTAACTCCTTTCCATCATTCCTTTTTAATTCTTTACTTGTTCAAGATCAGGATTCAAGTTTAGTCTTTTCTAGTGTGGTTCTAAGTTTAATCTTTTGAGCCTCTTTTTGTATTGTTTTGATATAAGCAAAGCATAGCTTGTGTTGAAGTTAGGCAAATAAATTTAAACTTTTTTCTCTCGCATCTATCTTAAATTACTGGTAGGTTATGTGACTTTTTACACGGTTATTACAGGTTGTACCAACCGGCCGACGCTCACTTAACTTACCGACTATGTACGAACTCTTTGAATTCACGTAAAGCGTGAGTATGGTCGGTATCGTTCGCCTTCGATTGACTCTGACCCGGTAAGTGAGGATCAACGCATTCATTACTGAGCTGCAGTTCTTTACCATCTATTCGATTAAGAAATGAATTTTCCTTGAGAGCCTCAGACCTCAGTGATGTCTATTCAGCCAGAAGATTAGAGAATTTGTTTTGTGAAAATATGTTACATTTTTTCTCAAGATCGTAAAATGTCTTTGTTTCTCTTCGGTTTCCCACCAATATTTTCTATTCTTGGGGCTGGATCAGTTACCTTCACATGCACACGGTTGGATTCAGTTAACCGTCCCGTTCCCATTCTACCGGGTAAGAAATATCACCAAAGCAAACATCCCAATCGATAACGTGTTTGATTAGCTGCTTCACGTATTTCGAAGGATCTGGTCGTCGATCCATCTCGTCCCTATCTTATCGGGTACAGTTTCGGGGCGTATTTTGGCTATTCCTTATCAACAAACTTTTCGTGTGCTTACCGTTCCCGAAACGCAACATGACCGCGGCATTATCGCAAGAACAGTACCAGAACGGTGTATTTATGATCTGCGATTCTATCAGAGGTTAGACCCTAGGTTACTGATTAGTCCGGAAGCCCGTTTCGTGAAGATCCGATCGTTTGTCCATTCCACATGTCACCCAGCCTGGTGTAGAGGCATAAATTTCTCGCCAATATCTTTAGCGGGCCGTTCATAAAATATCAAGGAGTGCCACGTCAAAGCCACGGTGGTCATCGAAAAAGAAGGCCCTCCTTGGATTGACAAAGGGAAGGGTGCAAAATTTATGAACCTTTACACCTTCGTTCGTATCGGCAAAAGGCGCTAACCGGAAGTAGAACGACGTTGTGTGTGACGTGACCGACCGGCCCCAATAGTTTGACCCAGAAAACACTGTGGACCGTATATTTATCGGCCCATCCGAGTCGATATCCTCAATCCCCAACCATGTATCGGATTGTGATAGGGCGCGAACGAATGCGGTGTACCCACATTGGCGTATGTGCTTTTTTAGTTTTGTTTTGTTTTTGTGGCGTGGGCTCGAACCCTTCGAATATCCATATCCATTCGGGGTGGGAGTGTCGAAAAGCCGTAGCGACTTCGGAAAAAAATATTCCGGAACAATTCATCCCCGGCCAAACATCACACGCTAATGGGTATGGGGAGACAAAAATACCGCCCTGCCTCCGCTGGTAGCATAAATAAACCGATCGATCGCACTGCTCTAGGCGGGATGACCTTCCGGATCGATCCGGTCGAGTGTCCGGCGTGTGCGAGCGTTAGAATACCGTACCTCCTCAACCCGACTCGGGTCAGCCGACAATCGACAGCTTATGGACAGGGAAATTCAAATTATGTTTCGTGACTGGTTGCAATCAAAAGGGCGCGCATGGCGCACAGGTAAATGCAGCACCACGTCGCTTGTTGGGCCGCGTGTTTGATCATCATTACTCGAATGCTCAGCCTGTGCCGCGGACGTAGAATTTTAGAGTGCGCTTGGCACTTTCGGCGGATGACTGGGGGTTTGGTGGTTTGTTTTATAGGTTTTGTTTATCTATTTTCCTACATGTGTCCGTTTTGCACGCGGGGGAATCGTTTTTTTTTTTCAAAATCATTGCAATGGCCTCAACGAGCTCGAAAATGGTGAAAACATTTAAAAATGCAAATCCATACGGAGGGGCGCCACAAATGATGGACATATATGTAAAGGATATTAAAAAAAGCTGCGGGTGCTGGCAGCACTTTCATATTCGCCGTTTGAGCGGCATTTTAATGAACCGATCAATCCAATCGCTCCGAAGGGAATTGTGTGATTAGTGGAAAACTTCATTTTTAGTGGCAAACATTGATTTATCAGTTTAGTAGTTCAGTAGTACCAGGATTATCCTCGTTTAGAACAATAACGTTGCTGAATGTTGATTATAACATTTTTAGCAGAATAATGCGGCTTCGTATTTAAAATGTTACAAACTTACATAAGGTTTTTCGATCCTAAAACAACATATTTCAAGCAATAATATTATTAAAAGAAAAAATAGTCACATTAAAACAAAATAAATTAACAGGAAAACTAATTTCCTTTGATTTAAATCAATCTTTCGATAGAGTAAATCGCTATTTTCTTTTTGAAACTCTTATCGAAATAGGACTCAAGCAAAACATAAATATTATCTTGAAAATCATAGATGAAAGAGCCTTTTTCTAAAATCCTCATAAATGGGAAATTATCCAATCCAGTTCGTATTCAAAGGTCTGTGCGACAAGTTGACCCTTGCATCAATGCATCTCTTCGTGATTTATCTAAATCCATTAAAGAAATAAGTTTGCAAAACATGCAATGAAGAAAATGATTGTCTTGCGGTATATGCGGATGATATTTCAGTAATATCGGCTTCTCTCAGATAAATTAATAAGATTTGAAAAGAGATAGTGAAATTTGGAGATAAAGCGGGTGCGGGTCCATTTCAAACAGGAACAAAGTCAGCATATCATGGTTGAAAACAAAACATAAAATTAGAATACTAGAAGTATCCTTTTTAAACGATTTAAAACTAATGGGCAAAACAAGCTGGGATGAAGCGATAAAAAGGGTAAAATACCCACACAAGGATTAATCAGAACAGAAATTTGAACACAATACAAAACGTAAGGGTATGCAACACATACATACTAACCAAACTTTGGCACATAGCAGCTATGTTTAAACCATTAAATTCACAAATAAGTAACGTAAAAGGGATATTATCGAGTTCCATATGAGATGGAGGCAAACTGAGGATCTCAGCACAAACTCCTGCTTTACGCAGTAAAGATGGAGGTCTTGGCCTTCATATGCCAGATTTGAAGAGCAGAAAGCGATACTTATTAAAAGATACATTAGAGAATTAGAAAGCAATATAATATCGAAAATAGCATTACAAACTATAAATAACGTTAATAATATCTATATAAGAATTACGAGAAAATCCATCTAGCAAAAATATTTACGAACACTATATAGAACACGTAAGCAAATTAAAAGTATGCATCAAATATCCAAAAAAGAACTGGAAGCAAACATGGAAAAATGAGCAAAAAAATAAAATGAACAGTAATCAAAAGAGTCATTATTATTATCTCATTCACGAGAAAGTAAAGAATAACCAAGAGTTGGAAAGTGTGCAATTATCAAATTCAGATAAATGTCTAAACTGCAACGAAGTAGATTCCTTAGAGCATAAGTACCAAAACATGCAATAGCATGAAGGAAAAATGGGAGGAATTTATGAAGATCATAAAAATTGTCGAAAAGAGAAATATACAGAAGGCATTTATCAAATTGCAATCCATTTGAATTACTTTAGAAATTATATCAATGAAAGAAGCAAAAACCCCAATGTTCATATAAACGCAGTGATGATAGCGATAGGCTTTTAGAATAAGAAAGAGCATAAAAAATACAGTTTTTGTGTGAACAAACTAAATAAAGAAGTAGTGCAATTTTAAAACGTTGCTTTTGGGAAGCAAATCGTACTGAGGTCGGAGGGACGAATTTCTAAAGGTGAGCGTTGAGCTGCAGCTCAGCAAGGGGTGGCACATACACATGTGTGTGTGTGTGTGTATGAGCATATGATTCACGCGTACCGGCCATCGCGCTTGCCACGGGACCATACCCGATGACCACCCCGGTCAGCTGGGATACACGGCACGGTTTCAGGGGGGGTGCTAAAAATAAACAAACCAACCAACCCCAACAAACATTGTCGACCCCCGCCGGTGCTATAAGAACCCATTCACACACACACACACACACACACAAACGATTGCAAAAGAATGAAGCAAGAGCGCGAAAAACCGAAACCTCTCGGACACAGACAAAAAGAAACATAAACGCTTAAGGTACGCGGGGGTTTGGGGCTTCCATTTTCAAACGCCCTGGCGTCGATGACGGGAGGCCGCGGACATTCATTGGAAATGGTTTATTTTCTGCCTGCCAGGTGAACCGAAAGTGCGTCACGCATATATACATCCACCCGTCGGCGCAAGATGGAAAACTGCACCAGCTGCAATCGATATCGGTAACGATCGCTTTGTCGCTCGGGAAGATATGTCGAAACATCATCGATCGTGCCTCATTAAAATATTTAATTTCTTTAGAAGAGAAAAAACACGTACAAGCATTCAAAACATTTCGTAATTTATGATCCTTTTGATTAGGATTTAAGCAAGAATATAATGAGAGTAGATAACCCACAAGAAAAAGATTTTTTTTTTTTAATCAACAAAATTGTTATCACCAGAATTGATGGATAACTGTGAAATATTATCATAAATGCGCGTTTGCTTAGAAACCAGTGTAACCCAAAGAAAGTAAGATAAGCAAACTAAAGAGCAGATAACAAAACGGATACAGTGGAATAGAAATAGGGTGTTCAGAAAGAGCAGCTTATCGCACTCACTTTATCTCGCCTTGCCCTTACACAACTCCCAGTACTGCGCGGAAACGAGTGAAAGCCCTTACATTATGACCCTTTTCGCTAGATGAAAACCCCCGCAGGGTGTAACAAAGATTACGCCGGACGGCATAACCCGTGCTCAGTGACCGAAATCTGTCCGAATGTGACGCGCGTACATGGGTTAAATGAATCACCAATCGCCGGCCACGAAAGGGCCATAAGATCGATGGTTCGGATGAAGGAAATGCTGTGAGAGATTTGAGAGCAACTTGTCCCTGCCTGTTGCAGGGTTGTACTGTTTCCACAATTATGAAATAAAATCGCTAAACATCGCGGTTTAGCTGTGGATTAACTTCAACGTCCATTTAACATCAAACGCTTTTGGTTGTGTTGTCCCTTCGGACCATTCAGTTACGCGCTTCATGCTTGTTTACTCGAAGGAAATATTTAGAAACCTTTACGAAGTAATTGAGAATTATTTAGAAGTGTTCTGTAACATTGATACATACGTTTTCGCATTCCATTTCCGCGTTCAGCCGGATCCAAGAATTCGACTAGCGTGCGTTTGCTTCCAACAACGGCCACTAAAGCCCACAACCAATCGATTCGTAATCGAACGTGGCGAACTTTACGCACGTTAATCTGTCCTTCGTTCATCTGTACAGGGAACGATTGTTGGTCGAAGGTTTCCCTTTTGAGCCAAACCACCCGTGTACGATCATCATTTCAATCGGTTATTACGGCACCGGTGCGGGGACCACGTGTTGGATCACGTTTTTTCGGCCGTTCAAATGAAACCGCAAAACGGCTGGCGTCCGCTGCCGTAAACGTAAACACCGACCATGACCAACATGATGCGATCGAACGAATCGTATACGAAATCGAAATTTCAACGTCGCCAAGATAGGGACGTCCTGTTTCACAATGATGAGATTGTGTGATGATTGTCGCTGGGTTGAGCACGAGCTTGTGGGAAAACAAAAATAACGATGCCAATTAGTGATAAATGGAAATAGTCGCTATTTGTCTTTCGAAATGAAGATAATATGCATTGGCATGTAGTTAGAATAAAGCGCGTCTAATGTACTACTGCGTTTTGCGCCGAAGATGTCAACCTTACGTAACCGGTCAGGTGACAACCCCCCAACCCGATCAATCGCTGTCAAAAAACGGGTACACTAAAACCGGTGACGTTTCAATATAAACTCTACGTACATTCTATTGTTCGCCTCCGGACTGCTTATCGTGGGCCATTGCTTTATTGAGTGATGCGATAAACGAAATTGCTACAAAATGGAACGTACATCTCAGTGAAGATCTTTACGTGTATTTGTAGTTGAGAACAGTATCATCACGAACCTGTCAGCTTCTTCCCCGACCATTGTAACGCACACCGTTAAGGCCAACGTGCAACGGTGATGATGAGTCGTGCACGATCGGCAGGTTCCGTTTGCCCTTCAGCTCGCGACAGCTTCCTGCAGCACACTGCACCTCCCCAAACAATAGCTGTAATCAAGGCAGATAAAGCATCTTCAAGCTCGGAGACCTTGTAAAGAGCGGAACATCAGACACCTCCATATGCAACTTGTAGCGATGTGGTGCTTATGATTACTATCGGGTCCCTTTCATCATTAACCTTCACTTTCGCAGCACAACAGACTTGAGGATGACGAGTGAGTTCAGGGGCCTGGTGGGATGCGATCTTCCGGCCACTAACGTAAACGATAGCTCACGATCGGTAGCGTACGATCGGTGCTGCGATACTTCAAACGTCGCCCTAGTCAAACAAGTATCGAGATGAATCTTAGTATATGTTTATTCTATGTAGTATACAGACAGAAACGGAATATTCAATATATTTTTGTTTGTGTATTTACTTCTCTTATATAAAACAGTGGAGCAACCGCGTACACCCGGGATAAGGTCTCCCAACCAATGTGAATTACATACTACAATAAGTTTAGATGTAAGATAATAGTTGTAAGCAATACGGCCTAGCCGTCATTTATGATTAAAATAATAAAACAGTGGAGTAAAGTAAGTAGTTTTTACTAATCATCGAGATTTAGGTCAAAAGGATACGGCAGTTGCGAATTTCTGTAGTTCTTACCGTATACTACTAAACCGTTAATTTAAGTTCCACTCGGCCACCATCATTAGTCGATTTCTTCTACCCAAGCAAGCAAAACGGGAGAGCAATAAATAATGAGAGCGCCGATACGCGTGAGAGCAACACAGTCACGTTGTCAACAAAATTAAAATTCGTTTTGGCCTGCTTCGCTTCCATTGTGCGCTGCTAATCATCGGTGTGTTTGTGCTGTTTGAAATAACATCACAGCCCCCAGTGTAGAACACTGTCGAGCAAAACATAAGCCAATCGGTAGAAATGTCCGTTGAAGCAGTGTATTTCAATGTGTGTTTAAATGTATCAAGTAATTTAACAACACGAAGCAGTTCTATAAATTTAAATATTGTTCCCCGTTTAGATTTGGGGCCGTCTATCGTGCAACATTCCATCACACACTCGCTGCTCGCAACGGCACATATAAAAAACACACACACGCTTGAGCATAGAACGAACGCACACCAGCAGGCGCTGAAATGAGGAGAGCGAGCAAGAGCGAAACGCGGTAAGCGAGAGAGCAATCGCACGAAATTGAGCTGCGTACGGACAACAGAACGTCAACATCAGCAGCAGCAGCAGCATCACGTTGTAGTTTGCCAGCAACCAGCGCGCACGGGAAAAAAGGTTTTGGCATTTGACAACGGCGAACACGACGACGACCACGAACGGTAACGGACGGTGCTGGCCCTTTTTACCTTTTAGCCGTGGCAGGTGCGTGTGTGCGAGGTGGTTGACGGTGTCGCCACCTAATTAGATTCGTTCGCCAGTGCATTAAACGGCGAATGAACGGGGGATGACACTGTACAATCACGTCTTATCGTGTTCACGAACAACAGAACCTGTGCGTGTGTGTACGTGTGTGTGTGTGTGTGTTGGTGTGCGTTATCAGTGTGCCCGCGGTTTCGTCGAGCCGTGAATCGATCGAATCCGAAATACCATCGCATTCTTCGTGTTCCGCCCCACAGCATTCATTTCTGTCAGACGACCCACATTGTGAACGGGCATGCTTGTGAATGAATCCGGAGTGCCCTGTGAGCTCGTGAAGTGCGTGTGTGTGTTTTTGTTTTTTTTTTTTGGTTTTGGTTTTTGTTAGTTCACCTCTCTATTGGATCTCACCGCACGCTGTGACTGTGTGTGCGTGGTTTACGGCCACCCTGCTGCGCTACCATTCCCCTCCACAGTTAAAATCCCGGACGTCTTCGTCTATCAAACTGAGTGACGTCATCTTCGCGCGCTACGCTTTTTGTCTGCGACTTGCGCAATCATTGTGCCCGGGTCGCATAAACCAGCTTATATGATGAGGGGAGTGAGGGGGGGGGGCTTTTTTGAGTGACCTAACCCAGTCGTGAACACTGTACGTGTAATACACGCACAAACCAAACCACCCACCGTATATACCCACCTGCACGCACGATTCATGTGAGAAAATTCAGCGGAATCGCTGCGAGATGGAGAGTGTGTTTTGTTGGGAGAAACCGAGTGAAAGAGAGCGAGCATGTGCGGCGAGAGTGTGTGTGATTGTGTGGAGTACAGGGTGGTTTAGTACGGTGTGAACCGGTGTTTGCTTGATTGATAAACTGAGATTAGAAGTAAGTGGAAAAATACAACATGGCAATGGGAGAGAACAACAGCATCCACGTTGGAGAAAGATCTATTGGTTTACCGCTACGAATTAAGTGCGCAATTTGCTCAGCTTTTCATAACGCAGCAGTGACGAATCGAACAGATTTGTATGGGTAGTTTGGCTGTAGTTTAAGAAAAGGCTGAATCAAATTTTAGGGCCATCAAATTGTGACGTTTCATACATACATCAGGTTGCGAATAATTGAGACCAGATCGGTGTCAGTGACGATAGTGGCGTCGTATTCGATTCGGCGTCGTGGCGATTCGACGTCGTATCAATAAGTCTAGTATTGGCCGGCATTACAATAAGTAAATTAACACGGCATTACCGAGATGATTGTTACGCCAATAAGTGTTAAAACATTGGGCTTTAGCTTAAGTAAGAATGCTTACTTAAGTCTAAAGTACGCCACTAATCATACAATCGAACAAAAGATCGAATGTTAAATTGAAACCGTGTTGATTCATGCATAGGGGTTCATCTTTTACACAACACCGATCCAAAATGATCACTCTGTTAAGGGTAAAGGCAAGAGTATCGTAAAATGTAGGCCACACCTTCTGTAGGTTGTAGTATCATAAACAAGTAATGCTTAACGATTGGAAATGGAAATTATTTTCAATCCATTAAATTTGATTTTTATTACTATAATACGCTAAACATGAGTAAGACCTGGCAAACAACTTTTAAACGTATTTCTTGCTAGCCAATCTGTATGGAAAGCTAGCAGTGTTTAAGCCTCCAAACGTCATACGGCATTTAAAAGAACTAGTTCAGGGTGTTTCTTTCTAATATACTTTTCTTTTAATAAGTTTCTTTTTTAAACCCTAAGCCAAAGAAATAAATTACTGAATTGAATAAGTATCAATGAATTTAATAAGCCATTAATGTCCGGCATGACCCCAAACAGCTTTTTGAGTCAAAACAGGAAAATGCTAGTGTTTTATAGCTTTTATGGTACTTAGCATCAAAACTGTCACTGTATTTGACAGTTCTAGAGCTTCTCAACCGCTCAGTACCTTCTAGATAATTCGAACATTCCTTATACTCCCTTGTTAAATGCGATAAACTTACAGGCCCGTGCATTTGTACCACCCTGTGCCAGAGATGAGATTTGGAATTCGTCGGTATCTCACCGCCAGTCTCTTTTCGTGTGCGTTAGCCACACACTACCACACTCTGGGGACGACGCGGATTTGTTTCGTTGCTCACCGACCCCTCCTCCGCTCCTCCCGTAGTACGATCACCCGCGTGCACCAGTGGATGTTTGCTGCTGGTGCTGCTGCTGTTGCTGCAGCGAGTAAGTCGAGTCGTGTTCGTTCACTGGGAAGTAGTAGGTGGCACCGCAAGTACAGCAAGCTTCAAGAACGACGAGTGTGTGACAACGTGAGATCACAAAAACAATAAACTTTTGGGCTTTGTTTGCCCCAAGGGCAAGCCCAAGGGGCATTTGGTGGGATGTGGGGGTGTTAAGAAACTCGACTGCGACTCGATGTGTGTGAGTGTGTGAACAATCTGGTTTCTGGTGACCACCTGTGCGTGTGCTGGAGGTGGATTTTCGGTGATAGATAATGGAAAATGTTGAAGAGAACCTCACCGTTCGTGATTTTCACAGAGATCCTTGTGCATGATGTGCCTGGTGTATTTCTCCCTGGTCCGTAGTAGGCTAGTGCGTGTTTTCCCCCACACGGTGTGATTAGTGCGCAAGTAACAAGCAAAAGTGACAACTTTCAGCAGGCTGTGTGTGAAAATGGTGCCTAACAACGTTCACTAAGTGAAAAAACACACACACACACACACTCAACGCACAACATCCGATTGCACTTCCGAAAACGGAGTGGAAGGAAATACTAATCGACAGTGCACGCGGCACATGCAACAAATTCTTCCCGCACCACATTTGCATACGTGTGTGTTTGGTTATAAATTCACGGAAAAGAACGGTGCATTCCCGTGTCTCAAAACAACCCGTGTGGTTTTCATCAGCTGGTCACTTTTCGTTGTTTCCCAGGAAAAACACGATGACAGCTTTGACAAGCTGTTGGTGTGTGTTTGTGTGCATGTGTGTGTGTGTGTGTGTGTGGGGGTATGGATTGCGCGTGGGGATTGCGTAGCTTTTGTCACTGTAAAGCAAGCAGCCAAGCACAATTCCCCGTCATCGAACGTGCAAACCCCTTTGCGCTGTGGAATACAATTCATGTTCCGTGCTGTTGTTGCTCACATTTTCCCAAGCGAACCACAGGAAAATCGGATCCCTTTCACGGTGAGCACATGCCGTTCATGCCGGTGAGAGTGTTTGGATGATAGTGAGAGCGGGCTCGGTTAACCGAGAGGGGCATTTCTTATCGGAGTGAAATAGAACGCATAGAATTTCCGCTGGAAAACACTGGAAACTGAATATATTTTCAAATGGGTATCAACAAAAGTGCGTTTTTACGGGTACACGAATTCTTGATAACATATATTTATTACACCACAAACACAGCTTTCCTTAAAACTTGCCATAAAACAAGCAATTGTTTAGTATACAATTTGGTTTATACGGGGTAGTGGTATCGGCGCCAATCTTACACATTACGGATTCGTCCGATAGCAAGGACTGATTGAATGCTATCTGACCATTAAAAGGTGCATAAATGAGCTATAATTATAGCATGTACTTATTCCAACGAATTGCTTATTTTTAATACGTTAGATTACTGCAAGAACCGGTAAAAAGTATGGAAATTCAACTATGAATTGACATGAATGACAATTGTTTGAAGAGTTCTTAAGGATTTTTTGTTCTTTTAAGTACATAAGCTGTAATTTTGCTGAACAAATTTATTGTTGATCATGTGCGAGAATTCATAGTGCGCATTCATGATTCATTTTGTTTGCTTGCCTCACTTACATTAGGTACCGAGTCTGATTAGATTGTTGAAGGAAAATAACAAAACAATCATGGCCGGCATTTGTACTACCTCGATATTGTTCAGTAGACCCACAAGGGCTGCGGACGATTATTTATACCCGCTCATTGTCACATCTGTCCCACACACACATACACATACGGTGAATTACAATTTACAAACACAGCTGTAAACAACACCGAGTAAAAAAAATGCTTGTATTGTATTGTGCTGAAAAGAGCACTTGAAGCATCGATAACCGTGAGCTTGTGTGTTTGATAAGAAATATTAGACACAGCTCGGTCTATGTATACGGGCGTACGAATGTATTTCGGGCATGTTGCTACGTGTTCCTACCAACCTACCCAGTGCACCGTTATCAGTCGGTTTCCCAGGTTTCCCGGGGCTTGCTGCTTGGGGCCGCGCTATTCTCGAACCACACGGGCAAAAGATAACAACGAGCGAAACAGAGATAGCAATTGCAAACACGCATAATCAATTGTTTTGCTCTTACCTACAGCTCTTCCAACTAGCGCAGGAAGGTTCTCGCAACGAATGAAAGTGAAGCAACCACATTTATATTGATAAGCCAAGCCGTTCTACACGTTGTTGGGTTGGTTGTGGTTGTGGGCGCACAACTCACCCATTCAAACTCAACCATATACGCGCATATACTTATGTTCTCCATTTCTTTTCCCTCACGGCTCACAGCAGCAGCAGTCTAACGCAAAACAAAGTGCTTGCAAAGTGTGAAAGAAAAAGTGTTCCCTTTCCTTGCCGGCTGCAAACTGATCGTGATCGTGTCGATCTGTGTGCTTTGTACGTGTAGGTGCGCCGTTGACAGTGACAGCTAGCGAACTCGGCTTAATCCCTTCTGATTAGCAGGCTCCGATCGGTGCGTGAATTACAGCTGCTTGGTCGCAGCCCCGATGCCGTGCAATCTGATTTGTCGCGTTTGTGTTGCGTTTTGTTGCCCCGTGGATGAGTTTTAAGCCGCCCGGCTCTCGTCGCTTATTACACTGAGTGAGTGTTTGTTTTTTTTTTCCCCATTTGTTCGGTTTTTGTTCACTCCACGACAAGCAAACGGAAACAATCCTCCCCTGGCGGGGTATTTATTAATGTTCTTTTGATCCCCGATGTAAATGGTGATGTTTTTTGTGTGATTTTCATGAAGTTTCTGGTGAACCGTTGCCGAGTGTTTCAATGTGAGAAAGAAGCGTTGGTAATATGCAAAGTGAAGTGAAGTTTTACAATGTGTAAAAGCCGCTAGCAGCGATCGAGATTCAAAGTGGAAGAAAAGTTTAATAAAAAATATATTAAAACGTAAATAAATAGCCCCATTATCCATCACAGCTGGTGCGGTTCCCACCTTCCGGGAAGACAAAAAGGAAAAAGCAGTGCAGTGATTGTTTTCCGGCGTTGATCGCGCAAACCATCGAGTGGTGTACGCCCGCCACAAAAAGGACCTGCGTACACAAAAAACGTTTTTCGTTAGCTATTCGGGTGCGGGAGCATTCCACTTTATACGTGACCTTTACCCACCACTGTCCGGTGGTTAGAACACGTGGTCACGGTGGAGCACGGTACGACAACAGGGGCGGCGGCGGCGGCAGCAGCAGCAGCGGCAGTAGCGGCAGCAGCAGCCTCCGGCAACGTGGTCTGCGATAAGGTGCTGAACATAATCAACAATAATAACAACAGCATAATGGCCGCCGATGCCGCGATGGACACGACCTGTCCAAGCCCGGAACTGGGAGATTCGCGCAAGCGACCGCTAGATGACGGTACAGACGATGGAACCTCGAAGCGATCACACTTCAGCACCAACGGTAAGTCCGCAACCCAGTGTCCTTTAGTCGTCGAACTGGCGATCGATGCAGCGTGAGCTCAAATCCATCTGGTTCCCAGTGTGAAAATGTATGAATTGTCAGAATGTTTGCATAGAAGTCAAGCTATGTTTGGGGGAATCCATTCCACTTTTCGGTGCAGCTTCGAGTTATGCACAAATCGGGAAAGAATCTGATCATTAAGCTACTGAAATAGACATGCTATAAACTTCAGTAATTCTCCGCATATGATATTTAAAGGGTTTTTAGTACAATTTACAGGATCTTTAGTAGATGAGTGTTTTTAGTACAACACGAAGTTTTGCTTTCTTTTCAAAGTCTCAATTTGGAAACATTATGCACGCGCATATCAATATCGATTATGCAAAGCTTTCGTTTGATGATTTCATTAAAAGCTCATAGTGTTCGTGAAGGATTGATTTTATATTTATCATATTCGTTGCTCTTTTCTTCTTTCTCTCACGTCCACTGTTATGGATTATCCCTACATCCAATCATTTATGCATGACCTGTTCGTCATACATTTTTTTCTGCGTTTCACCGAAAAAAAACCTTATCAGACGTGTTGACAAATGACCGCAAAACGTCATTCATCATACCATTATTTTGTTTTGGCAGTGGGTAAACATTTCATCGTCGGCCTAGTTCCAATAACAGTCATTCAATAGGCTAATCGAAAAGGGCAACCATGCTGTGCCAAGGTTTCCAGCATTTAATCAATCATTGATTTTATTTTTCATTTTTTTAACTCTTTTTTTTGTTGGGCTGATTTTGGCGAAGGTTCAGTTGGTAAAGGGGATTTGCGAATAGATTACAGTGAGTGTTGGCATTCTAAGTGTAAAATTAATAATATGCTCTATTATATATTTGTTCCCTACCAAAGAGTTTTGCAAATGTTGCTCGCAAATGAAACGCACATGAATTATAAAATAACGAACAAATACGTCTCGTACTTGCATTATCAAATATTCCCAATTACGGTTTGTTCATTATTGGTCCATTGATTGAGTAATAACGAACTCACACTTTGTGTACGATGGATGAGCAATTCATGGCTTTCGTTATCTGGTTTAGACATGGACGAACAGGATTGTTTTGTTTCATTTCGTCGGAAAGACACAGCCAACATAAAGCAATGTGTACCCATATGTATAACTTCCGCAAGTAAATGGTAGCCCTTTTTCCAGTTCAAAAGTGCATTACAGATGCACTGTGCAACTGTAACTGTTTCTCTCCATCATACACAAAACCCCATTGGCAACAATAGCCCTCATACGGTGGGGCGTTCCGACCCACAACGCAATCATTCCGATTTTGTGATCATTTCCACCGTTTGATGCTTTTCACTTCAATCCTGCATACCCGTTTGAACCCGCTTTTGAACGCAGCATCGGATTGCCCTGCCTCCCCAGGCACATTACAAACAAAAGGCATCGAGTATGAAACAAGGGCACCACCACCAAACCGGCAATGCTCGTTCAATTGTCGGCCCGGTCGGAGATTGGAATTGCTGCACCATCGTTCGGCTTGGGTATCCACGTGGGTGGTTGGGGATATTGGGCGCGCTCTTCTAATTCATTCGCTCGCTTGTCCGGTGGTAGCAGACAGGTCCTCCCCCGGGGTCTTATGGTGTGGGTGCATCGATAAATAAAGCGCACCACTGTGTGGCATCACGTGCAGGTGCTGGGTATGTGGAACCGGGACCTTTGTAGTGCATCTGCAACACAGTTTGATTAGAGCACCTTTTTGTGAAGTGATGTAGAGATGATCCATCGATCCCCACGAGTTCTACTTCGTGCACGTCCACAACATTGGACGTGATGGAGTTTTTTTTTTGCACCTTTTAAGTGTAAAAGGTTGATAATACTATTATTATAATAAATGTCCTAACTTCTTGGTTTATTACCGACGTATTGCACTCATGATTGTTTGTTGTCGAGATATCATGAGATAAATCGACGAGCTAATTTTGTGAAGTAGCGATGCAAAAATACACCTAGGTTTCGTCCAAACTTGTTCACTAATTACGCAGTCGTTTTTTTCTCCTATTACTTCACTGTGGGACTCCCGAGTGGCTAGAGACCCGGGTTGATAAGCATTCTCCGCGCTTTAGGGGTTTTTTTTAATCAGAATATTACACATGGGGCGAATTCAATTTGAGTACTCCATAAACAATATACAGTTCGTGACATAACTATAAGACCAGTTATGAAAAGTACATTTTTGCGCACAAAGTTACACGCATTTTTGTGATAGTAAAAGATAAGGGGAACGCAACAGGGAAACAAGGGATCTTAGGAAAAATCAGATAAAAAATAACTTGAATATCTCTTTTTTAATTATGCCTGATTTTTGGTATATTTATACCTTTGGTTTAAGAAAACCTCTACGCATATTATGAGTATTGATTAGGGGCTGTTTATACCTATTTTAAAAGGTTTTTATGTAGAATTATAATGATAAAAACTGAACCAAAATTTGCACATAACATAAATTTAGAATTCAAAATATACCAAAATTTTGGCTTTGAGGCTCAAATGATTTAATGTCAGGGTTCACTAAACATTTGTAAAGATGGTTAAAAAGTATATTTACATAACTTGAATGCCGGTTGAACTTAATGTAATTTTTATCTTATTTTAAAATGATGTTTTGCATCAAAATAAATGATTTTCTGTAGGTGACCTTATAGTTATGTTACATGGGGCAATTTTCCACTCGATCAAAAAATATGTAATAATGTTCGGAAAACATTGAGATTCTTTTTCGGCGTAACGACCTTCTCCGGTCATGCCTGCCATTTCTGGCTTACGGGACTTTTTATTACCACGTAGTTGGATAGTCAAGTCCTCACTACGGGGGAACGGTGCAGATGGGATTTGAACCCCGGTCTTACCGTGTGAGACCAGCGCCGTTATCGCCTCGGCCACCAGACCGCTCCCTTTGAGACAATCGAATTGAATATGAAAATACTTAGTTTTTTATTCTCTACAACATAGTTTTTACCTATGCCTTCCAGTTTTTCAATTATTCTCAAAAAACAAATGTCAGCAATACGGCCTGGCCGTAACTGATGAATAAAAAAAAAAAACAAATGTTCTTATAATTATGCTACATACTGTACAGTAGAACGTCGATTAATCGAGTTACTCTGTGCCGGCCGCTTGCCGCTTTTTCGATGTCCTAGAGCTTTTAAAGGAACATTTTTGAAATGGGGATTGAAATTAATATTTGTTTAACGTAAACATTTTCGATTATAGGTAAAAAGTTGCCAGATAAAAAATTCTTGCTAATTTGAACAATTTTAACAAATTGAAGCCACAAGATTGTTAAAACCCACCAAAGTGTGATTTTCGGTCTCATGGGTACACCTAGTGCCTCCTCACTCCAAACGGCTGTCTAAATGTGACCAAATAGCCTAACTGACAAGTGTCACTAGGTAGCTTTTCTTTATCTTTTGCTTTCGCTAGCCACAATTAACTCATATCCGCTTCCACTTATCTGCCAGCCACTAACCCGAACGATGTGTAATGCGTTTCTATTTCAAAATGTTTAATTATTTCATTTTTGGTCCTCTATCTCTCTCTCTCTATGCTGTTACTAAAATACGGGTTCCGATGTTTTGCTTCTGAAACACGCGGTTTGGCAGCGTATTCGGGTTTTGCAACACCCCCGATATGTTTACAAGCAAATTGGGGCACCCAATCACCTTATCTAATGGCTCATACATCAACATTTAGTACTTTTCTAATGCATTCGAATGCCAACTCTAACGCATTGTGAAGCAGCAAACAATGAAAAGTAGAATTTGTTTTTCTTCGGAAGTAGGTTACAGTTTCATGCTTTTACGTAGGTTCGATAACAATATCTGATAAGGCTGCAATAAGTGTGCTAGTTTTCATATTTAACAGCTAATCAATTGGTGTAGAACAAGACTTCGACATTATTTTAATAAAACTATTCCTTGCACACCAATAGCTTATGGGGGAAAAAAACTTCAGAGTGTGTGTAATTTTCCCACACCGCCGTACCATACTTCTGTTCCTTTTTTTCTCTCACCCCCCAATTGTCCTTTTACAAGTTAGTCCTCCCTGGGTGACCCATTTTCGATGGGATTCATTTCAAAGATTACATTATTGTTTTATCGTCCTTTCGGGCGTGATTCATCCCGTATTCATTCTCCACACCCCTCACAAGGGTGCGCTCCTTTCATTTTGTTTGCTGCCAAAGATCATCTCGCTCACTCGTGGAGAATCTCAGCTGCGAATGTGCCATTAAAAATGGCTAACTTCAAGCTCTGTGTGTCCTTTTGTTTCGTTGTTTTTTTTTCTCTCCCGCAGTACAGAACACAAACGGGGAAGAACTCGGCAGTAGTAGTAGCAAAAACACAACGATCTTAATATAGCGAATCTGTGCCCTGTATTGCTTTTGATTTGTAGCGCACAGGATCGTTTGCAGCTGCATCAGTACCTACGGCCGGGCGGATAGGCTCTGCTATCCGGTGCCCTTGCACATCGGCCGGCACTCCCTCGGGAGGAGTCGTTCGAACAGTGTTGGCATCAAACGGACTTCAACAGCTACGTGTCCGTGTCCTACATTCGCCCGCTGTTGGGAGTGTTTTGTGCTTTTTTTTCCCCCGTTTCTAGCCGTACACTCGCACACAAACACAGAGCTACATAGGGATGGCTAGAGGAAGGCTCTCGTTCATGCTCGATTGCTCTATTTTCTAGTGTGGCATTGCGCCAAGATTGTGCAGATGGTTATACGATTATGCCGGGCGAGTTTCCCGCTGCGAGGTAGATCGGCATATAAGTATCCTTTTTTTTCAATTTACGCTTTTCGGTGTGTCCTTTCTATTCTGTCGCATTCAATTTGTAATAATTTTGTTGGTCTCATACTTGCCAATAATAAAATTTTAACATTTTTAAAATATTCTAATATATTTTCTTGGAAATATGATTATTATTATTTCAAAAAGAGTTAGTTCACTGAAATCTAAAAAAAAACATCCCTTAGATACATCCCAGAAGCGCTCAGTTTCCGACACACTGTAATCATTGCGACAGCTTAACACCTTCACATACTACTCCGAAGGGACTTACGCGGTCACAAAGTTGCATGCTCGCAGGAAAACATGAAGCTGCACACCGTACTAAGGCACTTAGGACCTGAAAGCCACCAAAGCTTCCTGTTTTGGAGCAACCAACTCGCAAACGACAAGCACCAATGCCCTGCGACGGCAGGGGCACCATGGTAACGATGTTTCTTGGAGCTTTATTTTGCTTTCTCCCCCAATTTAAATCTGAAGAAATGTGTCGCGTTTTCCTTCGGTGGATATACAGCCAAGCCATTAAACGGCAGCCATCCACTGCTGTGTTGGTTGGATTTTATTTTGTATGTCAGGAAAAATAAAACGGGGAACCAAGCGACATCTGCGCAATGCATGCGACCTTGTAATAGAAACCGAGAAAGCGAAATCCATGCCCAACGCCGAAAGCTTTCCGAATCCGCGCATTTTGTTTGGTTCATTTTTTCTTCTGCCCTCCCTTTTTATTCGCTTGTTGTTGCTCTACCGAAGAGAGCTTACGCTGGCGGGAGAGTTTTCAATTTTCCTACAGTTTCTTCTCTTCACTCTCTGTGTGTTTATATGGGATTTTTTTGTTGTCGCACGGGGAGCTGTTGCTACGATTCGTCGCAACCCCGTATGGGGAGCAGCAAAAGCTTCTCGGAAAGGTTGCTCCATCTTTTTTTCTTCCCTGCTGTGTATCATCAGGTGAACCTATTAAGGGTTGATATTGGAATATTTAAATAAGAGTAAACCAATCTAAACCTTACAACAAACCGTTCCAAGTACCATTATTTTGTACCGAGACTAGAGAGAACAGCTGCGCATTGTTTCCGGCGCTCGTAGCGATGTGAGTGTGCCGGAGTTTTGATTGTGTGCAACGGAAGCTACCACGTGACTTATGGGTAATTGATGGTCGTTTTTCCGCTTTTCAATATCGGTTTTTCTGTTCCGTTCTTTTTGTTTCCCCCGACAGTGGTTCGGAAGCGCACGCCGCACGTAATTTAATAATACGTTCGCATACGTCACCGCACTCGTTGGCTGGCATCCGTTCCGTCCGTTTGAGTGTTAGTCCTCCGGGATATTCATTTGCAAACGATCACTGGATACGTGCTGAGGTTGTCCGCATTAAATGTATGTGACGATTTCGCGGATGGTGGTGGGGTCCTTTCGATTGGATTGAGTGATACAATCGTTCACTTCCATATCCAGCAGCAACATGAGGTTTTTCTTTTATGGTACTTTTTATGGCACAGTTAAAAAACGAATAGCATAGATCATTGCATCAATTTAGGTGGGTAAATATAACTATTATTGCTGAATTATTAGCTGTTATCTATTCTTATTATCGATATTAGAAATTAATCTTTTATTTATCTCTATATCGTTTATTCATCGAACATATATGTTGTCTTATTATATGTTATTGAGAATCTGGAGCATCTTTTATCTCAAATAACCTTCTTTTATCAGAACTCTTAATTTATCACACACTCAAAAAAAAAAAGGTGACCTCAATATAGACGCTACAGCAACAGCTCTAACGAACAACTTGGCTTACCTTATTTATTGCCCAAATGCTGGCGTTGAACCCTTCGCAAAAGTGGATCAATCGTGGCACATCACGCGAAGAAAACGAGCTGCTAAAACCTTCTCACCAATGTTCCCCGACCGGCCGGACGATGGTGTGAGTGAATATTCCCGTACAGTCCTTCAAGGACTGCTCGGTTATTCAAACGACAGGATCCGAAAACACTCGCCTTCTGTCGGTCATGGGCACCGTGATGTGTTGGGTTGGGGTTGGGAAACCTTCGGGCCTACCAAAAACTGACCGATGTAACCGAGCCGGCCGGCTACGTTGTCCAGGGTGTAAGCTTTAGGGGCGAACGAATGATTTATGGTGTCAAACGAATCCTCCATCGGTCCAAGCACCAATGTTTTGAGACATTCTGACATATTCCACGCCACCATCGGTATACCCAAAGGACACGTAACGGGTGAGAAAACCAAAAATCATTCCAACGCTACGATACGGTCTATTCTTTAAGAGACTCGTAAAATTTACGCTACGCAAATTTGTCCTTTTCACGAATAACTTCTCCCTAAAGTCCTGGACAATTCGGCAAAGAAACATGAAATTGAATAATTTAATTCACATCAACTATGCTTCATTTTAAAAGAGACTCCTCTTTTTTCTATCAATTCTCGTCTATATCTGGAGTTCCTCATGGAGGCACGTTAAGTGCGTCTTACGGTCCTATTGTTTATCAACCTCCCCAATGCAGATGATTTGAAAACCTTTCTTTCCTATCTTCCCCTTATCTACTGGCCTAGCATTCCGATTTCCTCTGACTACTTCCTCAATATGTTTGTCCAAAATCGTGTGTCTTTAGTACGTGTTCTTGGGAATTATATAAACACTAAGTTTTTGATGAAATCTTCGGGTCTCATTTCCAAGAATACATCTGACTTCACCGATTCTTCAGGTGCTCAGGACCAGGTCTTTGAGCTTTGTATCATTGTAATCTCCACTATCTATCCTGGAGCACTCCTGTAACTCACGATTGAGAGAGTTCTGAGGTTTTTTCACTAGATGTTTTGTTCTTAGACATCTCCGGAATCGATCAAATGCTTCGCTTGCCTTATACTCAGTTAGATGTCAACTGCCATCTTCTGGACTTGGACACTTTGGAGTGTGACCTGTGCGTTATATATTTTTATACTCCCTCCCGCAATCCTTTGTCTCTTCTTGCCTGTATTAGTTATTTCATTTGACATTTTCTTTTCTTTGTTTAAAACGTTGTCCTTACCTCCTCCTCCAAATCCGTATTGCCTCTATTTATCATATTGTTTGCTTTTTATAACTCCTTCCGAATAGTTTGAGTTTCATGCATTTTGTGGTAAACTTATAAGTTGTTTGTAATACGTTCTGCCAAAGAGCTAATCAATTAAATGATATAAAATTTAATTTTCTTCCGTGTCCGTTTGGCAGGTCCTTTAGAAAACAAATAGCCTTTCAAAGGGACATGAATCAGATCACCTATTTTTATACGACGCCGTGCCCGTGTATGTGGGTGTGCCACATTATACAACTCATTTCCGAGCTTATAAATCATCAACGTCTGTGTCACGTTGGCGTTGGAATGCTACGTACAATCGGCGATCGATTGTCTGCCGGGACCGTCTCCACATAATTAAACGTTCACCCAACCCTGCATCCCGCCGTCCGGATGTCCACTGGAATACAGTTTCATCCGCACGGACGCGACCAGATCGGAGGGTATTATTTGGGCAGAGGGCCAATCTCGGTGTGTCCGCAGTGCGTCATCTTTTCGCAGGGTCAAGAGAGACACATTTCGTGATGCCAAGGAGGAGGGCAGAGTAAAACAGTCATTCCGGGTGTTTTTACCTACTGCTTCCCCCCCCCTCCCCCCCAACCGTGGCGGTGGAGGTTTAAATCTGTGCCATGGATCAATGTTTAACAACACACCACCTGCCAGACACGTGTACCCAAAATCTTCATCTACCATCATTAAACGTCACGGACGGTTCTGGCCGACTTCTGGGTTCATTTGCTTATTTGCTCCTGCTACCAGTGGGTCACGTTCCACTTTTTTTCTCTCTCCTTCGGCTGTTATTGTTGTTCGGCAGTATTGGATCAAGCGAAGGGAAATAGGGAAAGGGCAAGATTTAATTAAATCGGAGATTGTATCGCTAAAGGATACAGAAATAAATAAGAATCTACATACACACCATAGGCTGGTGCTCGTTTGGTATAAAAATTGCTATAAACTCTAATTTTGGCCCCTCACTTTCCCTGCTCAGGTGCTATCGCGCCGAAAACACGAAACAATTAAACTGAATTATACACCAAAACACACCAAAACGGATCAGCATACTGATTACATCGTAGCAAGAGCCAATTTATTAGCCAAATTTCGGTCTACCTTTGGAGGGCTCTGTAGCGTGCTGTTACTTTAATCCTGCGAACAGAATACGAGGGAAGAATGATCTGGTCTGGCATTAGAACTAGATTTCTTTCCCGCAAAAGTTAACCGACATCTGGTAATGGCTCTCCCCCCGGGAGAATGGGGGAATAGTTGCGAGTTGCTTCATTTGTAATGTGCGGGACATTAAATTTCCATAAGCTCATCCGGATCGTTCCGTTTGTTTGTACGTCGACGTGGTTTCCTTTTTTTCCCCGGTAGTTTTCTGTCGGCTTTCATGCCTGACTGTCCCCCGGTGGTGGCTTATCAACCGAACGGAAATGACCGGAAGGATGAAAAGACGTTTCCTGTGGAGGTTTCCGCTCAAACGTCGGTAAATCTTTTCACCCTCTAAAAGCTTCCAGTTTGATGGATTTTCCATTAAAATGACAGCTGCTGAGGATTTTCCCTTTCAGCTTCTACGCGCAGAGAGTTAAAGAAATGTAATGAAAAATAAAAAAGCCTGTCACAAAAGCGATCAACCCCGTTCGAAACGCGAACTGAAAAGGGTAGGGAAATTAAAAATACATTTCAAAACAATTACCGATCGAACGGCAGCGTTCAGTTCGGTACCGAAAATAGCAAAGATGCAGGTCATCGCAGCTTTTCGATGCCCCGGATAGGACAAATCAAGGACGTGCAAATGTGCATTCGTAATGCTAGTGGCTGCTGCTGCTGCTTGGTTCATCCTGCCCCATCAAAATCATCCCCCCGGTCGGGTTGTCCGTTTTGTTTGACGCCCTTGAATCGAGGGATCTGCTGTGCCCGCAAGACTAGCTCAAGGACGGTCGGACGGAACGTTTATTTTCGGATAAGCTTTTAGGCTGGTGGCACAGCTCCATCGGATGCGTTTTTGTCGTCATGCGCTACGCAAGGTCTGGCACAGCTCTTCCGATTTTACCTTACGATTTCAAGCTGAATTTGACAGATGAACATAAACAACACAATTGCATCATCAGATTTGTAAGGTTATGTTTACTCATACCGGTATAAAGAAAACAAATTGATCGGCTG